>CM031378.1:90565594-91032475 GCA_018208015.1 Medicago ruthenica | reverse complement strand
AGTTTGGAAATGCGATTTTCGTTTATATGGCCTAAACGACAATGCCAAAGATAAGTTGGATTCAACTCATTAGGTTTTATCTTTTTCGTATTTATGTTATAGATTGGCATATCAAGATCAAGAATATAAAGTCCATTACTCATAATGGCATTAGCATAGTGAATATTATTCAAATAAATAGAACAACATTTGTCTTTTATTGTAAAACAAAAACCGGACTTGTCCAAACAAGAAACGGAAATAATATTCCTGCTAATTGCAGGTACAAAATAACAGTTCTCTAACTGTATTAAAAGACCACTAGGTAAAGTCAATTCATAAGTTCCAACAGCTAAAGCAGCAACCTTTGCGCCATTGCCAACTCGTAGATCGACCTCCCCTTTTGCCAATGTTCTACTCGTTCTCAACCCCTGCACATCAGTACAAATATGAGAACCACATCCAGTATCTAATACCCATGATGTAGAAGTAGACATGTTAATTTCTATAACAAAAATACCTGAAGAAGTGGAAGCAACCGTTCCATTCTTTTTATCTTCCAGATATTTTGGGCAGTTGCGCTTCCAGTGCCCGGTCTTACCGCAGTAGAAGCACTTGCCCTCCTTAGCCACACCTCCAGTAGGCTTCAAGGCTTTGGTTGATGGCTTAGCAACTGCTTTGCCTTTGCCATTTCCCTTAGACCTTTTAGGCTTCTTATTATGCTTTTTGACCTTTCCATTATTAACCATCAAGATGGTCTTACCCTTTCCCTTCATGTTCTTTTCAGCAGTTCTTAACATTGCTGCAAGCTGTGGAAGAGTTTTGTCCATGTCATTCATTAGGAAATTCATGACAAAGTGGCTAAAGCTTTCCGACAACGATTGCAAGATAAGATCAATAGCAAGTTCCTGCTCAAGGGGTAAACCCAATCGCGCGAGGTTCTCAACGTACCCAATCATCTTGAGTACATGAGGTCCTACAGGACTTCCTTCTGACAGCTTGGTTCCAAAAAGGGCCTTGGAGACATCATACCTTTCATGCCTAGCTTGCTCTTCATAAAGAGTCTTAAGGTGTTCGATCATATCGAACGCAGCCATGTTCTCGTGTTGCTTCTGAAGCTCAGAGGTCATGGTTGCAAGCATGATGCAAGCGACTTCCACGGCATCATTGACATGCCTACTATAAGCATCTCTTTCAGCCCTGGGAGCATTTGCAGCTGGTGCCTCTTCAGGAACAGGTTCATCAAGCACATACAGCTTTTTCTCATGTGTGAGGACAATCCTCAAATTTCGGTGCCAGTCTAAAAAATTTGTTTCATTCAGCTTATCCTTCTCAAGGATTGATCGCAAAATGTTGTTTGAAGTGTTATTTGCCATCTACAATTTAAAATATGCAAAATAAGTATCATGAAAATAACATATTTAATTTGGCCTTTAATTAAATACGCTCCCACTATTTTACTCAAATCAAATGACCTTCAAACATTTAATTCGGAAAATCCCGTTGGAAGATTTTCTAGCGGGTTGAAATCCTTATTTCACCTTGTTTTGAGTCAGCTAGGGCTGATCACCCAAAACTCAGCTATTTAGGTAGGAACATTTCCAATTGTATCTCATACAACTTTCAAATCAATTGGGCGAGTAACTCTTACTCTGATCTATCATATAGATACTTCCCAATTCTTGCTTCTAAATTTATTCTAATCATATTAAAATTAATTTAGTTAAGTTAAACCCAATAGAATAACAATCGGGTAAATGAAATTACCGCACCGCGACTTACAAACATAGAACATGTGCTTCGCTAGGGCAGAACCCACACATTCGATATTAGTCTTGAAGGGTGTTATTCTTTTGGAAAGCATTAAACTTAATATATCACTTTGAAGGATTTTATTTAGTTTGATCTCACCTCACCACGGCTTATATATCATATATATTCGCACTCCAATCATTCAAGCATGCATAACAATTATACAAAATAAAAGTGACATGATTATGGCCTCCTAACGCTATGATTCTCTCAAGCCAATGAAAGAATCTAAACTAATCCTAGAAACGACCTTGCTTCTCCAAGCTGGACTTCTAGGGCTAATCCAACGTCAATGGTCCTATTACCTCCTTGTATTCTAATTACATTACATATAAAGAAACTCGTTTTACATACGAGGGATTGGATGAGAAGAGAATGTACATATAGAATTCAAGAGAGAGGCACGACACGCAGGCCGTATTTCAAAAACCAAAATAAAAGAAATAATAAGACTAAGGCCATAATCATTCACACAACAACAATAAAACACCTTTTATTATTATTAACACCTCATAATTAAATAAATTAAATTAAAACTCGGCGATTGATCACACTACGCAGATTAGTCGGGGGTTCCGCTGCCCGGTCAGCGGACAGGGGTCAAGGGGGCAGCGCCCCTTGCGGGGCTTCCGGGGCAGCGCCCCGGAAGCTAATTCAATATGAACGATTCACTTTGAATTCTGGTGCTGAAAAATCGTGTCACGATTCTGGCATCGTGTCACGATTTTATAGGCAGAAGCAAACAATTTGCTGGGCACAAAATCGTGTCACGATTCTGGAATCGTGTCACGATTTTATAGGCAGAAGCAAACGATTTGCTGGGCACAAAATCGTGTCACGATTCTACAATCGTGTCACGATTCTGAACCAGGTTTCAGCCTTTTTCGTAACCCTAATCATGACGGCACAACACTTGCGGCGTTATGAACCCCGTTGTAACAGTATGATCACACCAATCAAAGTACTCTGATTGTTTATCCAATATGGTGATCGAACTTAGAATGCTTCACCTGATACGGTTCCGAAGCTCCAGTTTACAATCATCCAATATGAACAAATATCATCTGACTTGATTTAGTGAACGATCATCACGAGTATATCACATATACTTCTGTTACACAGAATTTATCAATCATATTTCTGTCGATATGTATAATCGAAAATATTGATGCTTCACCAGAAAACGGTTCCGAAGCTTCAAACAATTCGAAAAGCCATGCACAGAAAAGTGATACGATTCAATTATGTGCGTATGTGATCGAGCAACACATCTCCGTCGATATGGATAATCGATATATTGATGCTTCACCTGATACGGTTCCGAAGCTTCAAACAAACCGAAAAGCCATGCACGGAAACGTGATGCCTTGCCAATTTTAATTCGTCTTTATTATTTAATTGTATTCGATTATGTTTAATCCAATTAAAACATAAAGCAGTAAACAAAACAATCCGATTCATGGTTTCGTAATTGGCTCTGATACCACTGAAGGGAAATCGACATTCATAGTGCAGCGGAAATTTAAAATTTTTGATTTCCTTTCCTTGGATCATTACGAATATCACATGAATCAGTGATAGAGTTGTTACCTCTTAGTGCAGAAACTGTTTCTTTGATCACAGCTGAGCAAGTAAGCAAAGCCTCTACTCGTCCACACGAACGGCTTCCTTTGATTCCCGGTGCTAGCCAAGCGATCAGAGGTTAGGGAGAGAGGTGGGGATTCGTTTTTGCTTTAGGGTTACACGAAAAAGCATTAGCTGATTTCAGCACTAGAGCTTCTATTTATAGAACTCCTTGCTGCACAAAATCAGCTTGAGCTTCAAAAGCCCATTAGCCCATCAGCTTCCGCTAACTAATTAGCGCTTATTGCTAAACGTACCCCATCATATAAGTCTTACTTATATTTCTCCTTTTTACCGTTCTATTGTGTGTGACCCTATAGGTTCTTGTAACGTTGGCAATAATATTAAATCCTATTAATATTATAAACAGTGAGCGGTATCTAGCAACACATCACTGCTACCCAAGTGACAAGAATGTCAAGTGATCTGACGAAACCTTTCCATGATAATATCAATGTGTACGATTACTCCTTTGTCCTAATATCTTTATTGAACACAAGGCATAGATTACGTCACCCTTGTTTAGCTCAATATTTATATTTCTTGATCCCGAAATATACTGAACAACGAATAAGTCCAATATCTCATATTGACTTAATTCGGCATGGCCATGCATTTTTCCAGTCATATTCCATCAAGAGGCCTAAAGATATATCTCCTGTTATGAGGAGGGACAAATCCCATCTAGGACACTCATGTCCCTCAGCATGATTCGTCAAGTGCCCATTAACCAACGTTATAGTCATCTTGTTACGGACAACGTTTGAATGGCAATAAAACACTTGAGTCCACATCTAGGAATCATAGTGCTTTCAGGTCTAAGAGTGATATACACTATTATCATTGTGAGAATAACTTATGACGATTTCATAACATACTATGTAGTATTCTCACGATGGGTCAATCCAGTATAAATATTACTCCTAATATTTATACCTATGTATAGACTTAATATCTCATATTCATGACCCATGAGATGTGGTCATCAGTCTACATACATAATAGTCTCCATGCTTTATTATTATCCCAATTCATATTAAAGCTCGACTACGGATACCTTTAAGAATAGTGTTCTTTCGTTGATGTAATCTCATGATTAAGTCACACTTAATATTCCATCACATGAACCAACTATTCTAGGGACTTTATTTATCTTATAACAAGTGTAATAAAGAACGCCATATTTTATTCAATAATAAAAGTCATGATACATATAAAAGTTTAACATAAACTATTGGCCTCTAGGGCTTATACCAACACCAAGATGGACCCGATCAAGTATATCTTTGAGAAACCCGCTTTGACAGGAAGAATTGCTCGTTGGTAGATGTTGTTGTCCGAGTACGATATTGAATACCGCACTCAGAAGGCAATCAAGGGTAGTGTTCTTGCTGATCATTTGGCTCACCAACCAATTGAAGATTATCAACCCATCAAGTTCGACTTTCCTGATGAAGATATTATGAACTTGAAGATGAAGGATTGTGATGAACCGTTGCCTGAGGAAGGTCCAGATCCCGAGTCTAGATGGGGTTTGATATTTGATGGAGCAGTAAATGTCTTTGGCAATGGAATTAGGGCAGTTATTGTCACTCCTGAAGGTAATCATCTCCCTTTCGCTGCAAGGTTACAGTTTGATTGCACGAACAATATGGCAGAATATGAAGCATGTATCCTGGGCATCGAAGAAGCCATCGACTTGAGAATCAAGAACCTTGATATCTACGGGGATTCAGCACTCGTTATCAATCAGATCAAAGGAGAATGGGAAACTCGCCACCCTAGCTTGATTCCTTACAAAGACTATGCAAGGCGTTTGTTGACCTTCTTCAACAAAGTAGAGCTTCACCACATTCCTCGTGATGAGAACCAGATGGCAGATGCGTTAGCAACTTTATCCTCCATGTATGAAGTGAGTCACCAAAACAATTTGCCAACGATCAAAATTCAACGCCTCGAGAGGCTAGCCCATGTGTTTGCAGTCGAAGAAGTTGTGGATGATAAGCCATGGTTTCATGATATCAAGTGTTTCCTCCAAAGTCAGGAGTATCCACCCGGAGCATCTAACAAAGACAAGAGAACTTTGAGAAGATTGTTTGGTAATTTCTTTCTGAACGGTGATGTTCTGTACAAAAGAAACTTCGACATGGTATTACTCAGGTGCGTAGACAAGCAAGAAGTAAAACTTTTGATGCACGAAATACATGAAGGCTCCTTTGGAACACACTCCAATGGACATGCAATGACTAAGAAGTTGTTGAGAGCAGGTTATTACTGGATGACGATGGAAGCAGATTGTTACAAACATGCCAGGAAATGCCACAAATGTCAGATTTATGCCAACAGAATTCATGTACCGCCAACTACACTTAATGTTCTTTCTTCTCCATGGCCTTTCTCTATGTGGGGCATCGACATGATCGGTAGAATTGAACCAAAAGCTTCAAACGAGCATCGTTTCATTCTTGTGGCTATTGATTACTTCACCAAGATGATGGAACAAACTTGTACAACAAGATGAT
The DNA here is from genome assembly GCA_018208015.1 of Medicago ruthenica. NCBI lineage: Eukaryota > Viridiplantae > Streptophyta > Magnoliopsida > Fabales > Fabaceae > Medicago > Medicago ruthenica. Next base: position 91,026,539 of record CM031378.1, on the reverse strand, counting down.
GAAAGATTTGTGTGAAGAGTTCAAGATTGAGCATCACAATTCTTCTCCTTACAGACCTCAGATGAATGGCGCAGTTGAAGCTGCAAACAAAAACATCAAGAAGATAGTGCAGAAGATGGTGGTCACACACAAGGACTGGCATGAGATGTTACCGTATGCTTTACATGGATATCGTACTTCAGTACGTACCTCAACAGGGGCAACCCCCTTTTCTTTGGTGTATGGCATGGAAGCAGTACTCCCTGTGGAGGTTGAGATTCCATCAATGAAAGTTCTAATGGAGGCCCAGTTGTCAGAGGCTGAATGGTGCCAAAGCAGATATGATCAGTTGAATCTAATTGAAGAGAAGCGTATGAATGCCTTGTGTCACGGACAACTTTATCAACAAAGGATGAAGCAAGTCTTTGACAAGAAGGTTCGCCCCCGTGAATTTTGAAAAGGAGACCTTGTGCTCAAAAAGATTTTATCCTTCCAACTGGACGCCAGGGGCAAATGGACGCCTAATTATGAAGGCCCATATGTCGTCAAGAGAGCTTTTTCTGGTGGTGCAATGACTCTTACGACTATGGATGGTGATCAGCTTCCCCGTCCTGTGAATGCTGATGCAGTCAAGAAATACTTTGTCTAAAAATAAAAGAACAGCTCGGTAAGTCGAAAACCCGAAAGGGCGGCTTAGGCAAAAATGAGCGTCCCGGTGGATCGAAAACCTGAAAGGGCGGTCCAGGCAAAAATTAGGGGCATACAAAAAAAGAATATATTCCCGGTGGACTGAAAACCCGAAAGGGCGGTCCAGGCAAAAGTCAGGGATTCAAAAAGAAAAAAAAACAAAAGATAAGCATGACCACAGAAGCACCAGATCCTTCTGCCAGGTTTTTGGATTAGCACGTTCCCCCCAAGAAGTGTTTACTCCCTATCAGTTGTTGTGTACGCCGGGCTTTACCCCGTCTTTGTTTTGATATGTCCCCAGTGGCATCATCCCCATTGAAGATTGCCAAGTGTTTGTGACGCGACGTCGGTCCACTTTCCATCTTACCTGTCCAGTCTTGTCTCATCAAGTCTATCGGTCATACCATCACACAAGTCAATCCTCCATACAGTCATACAAGTCGTATTGTCATACATACATTCATGCATATACACATTCTTGCATACACAACATGCACATAACATCATTCATACATGATTGCATTGACCACCCTGAGTCCTGTTTTTCATACCAATCAGTCATGAACATTTTTTAACTCTCTTTATCCCCAAGTGTCATCCCCAGTGTGTCTGGTCCAAAGATGTCACCCTCTTTTCGCCAAGTGGCAGTTCTTTAACGAACAACTTGTGCATTTTCCTATCCAATCTTTTTTCGTCAGTTGACTCGTTCGGCAATAACCCGAACAGCTGACATTTACCTTTTTCTTGTCGTCAGTTGACTAGTTCGGCAATAACCCGAACAGCTGACATTTATCCTTTTTGTTTCCTGTCGTCAGTTGACTAGTTCGGCAATAACCCGAACAGCTGACATTTACCTTTTTTTCTTGTCGTCAGTTGACTAGTTCGGCAATAACCCGAACAGCTGACATTTACCTCTTTTCCTGTCGTCAGTTGACTAGTTCGGCAATAACCCGAACAGCTGACATTTATCCTTTTTGTTTCCTGTCGTCAGTTGACTAGTTCGGCAATAACCCGAACAGCTGACATTTATCTTTTTTGTTTCCTGTCGTCAGTTGACTAGTTCGGCAATAACCCGAACAGCTGACATTTATCCTTTTTGTTTCCTGTCGTCAGTTGACTAGTTCGGCAATAACCCGAACAGCTGACATTTATCCTTTTTGTTTCATGTCGTCAGTTGACTAGTTCGGCAATAACCCGAACAGCTGACATTCACCTTTTTTTCTTGTCGTCAGTTGACTAGTTCGGCAATAACCCGAATAGCTGACATTTATCCTTTTTGTTTCCTGTCGTCAGTTGACTAGTTCGGCTACATCCCGAGCAGCTGACATTTTATCTCCTATCATGTCGTCAGTGGCAAGTTCGGCAACATCCCGAACAGCTGACATTCACCTTTGTTTCTTGTTGTCAGTGGCAGGTTACTTTTATTTCCGTCTTTACCTCAAGTGGCAAGCTCTACAAATGGGCAGCTTGTGGTCGGTGTCTTTTCCCATATCATATTTCCTTTCTCAGCTGTCAATACGATAGTTGATCCCTTCCCCAGTGAAACTGTGTTATTCCCCAGTGGAGTCGGATCCCTTTTCTTTAACGAACTCGGGTATCCTTTTGTTTTGTTTTGCCCCCAGTCGGGTCAGCTTTGCCGTCTTGCATTTGCATTGGCATCACAAGCATTTCACATTTTCTTAGGTCCAAAATTGGTGTACTCTGTATTTAAGTCCCTTCGACCCGTCGAATCAAAGATTTTATCTTCAAATCTCTGTACGAAGAGACTTAAATAGGGGCATCTGTCATACCCCAATTTTTTTACCTAAATTTCATTTTACTCATTTTTTATTCGGGATTTTCCGTCGTTTCGAACGAAATTTTGGCAGAGAGGTATTTTAAAATACCTCGTTTATAATTCCGAAGACAACTGTTTTTTTTATTGTTTTTAATTTTCTTTTTATTTATTTATTTACTTGTTTTTAGCATTATCATTTTCTTATTACCCTTTTATCTTTTTTATTTTGTTACCTTTTTTATTTTTATCTTTTTTTATTATTTTTCGGATTTATTTTTATTATTTTAGTTGACTTGTGTTTTATGGTTTTTAATGGCCATTTTGATGGTGAAGTTTGGTTGACTGATTTTGTTCATGGCCCATCAATGCCTTTCATTGTCATTTACACATAATTAAAAGAGGCAGCACGCACATCATAAAAGGGGGGAAACCGAATTCAACTGGTCAGAGGCAAGAACACTACGCAAAAAAAATCATCAGCAACTGTAACCCAAAATCCAGCCAGAATCATAATCCACAATCCACAATCACAAACAACAAAACCGAACCAGCCACATCCACACGCCCCATCCACGCCTCAAAACACAACCAGCCACCAGCCATCAACCCCCTAACAACTGTCACGGTCTCGACCCCCCCCTCACCACTCACAAAACCAAAAATCAACTCAGCAATAAAACACATACCCCCACTACTCATCTCCGCACACACACACTACCACAACCGCACGCACATACTACCGCAACCGCGCATAACCACACCTCACCCACACAATCAAACACCAAAGACAAAACCCAACACAAGCCTACAAGCTCAGAACCGAAGCCAAGTAACATCCTTTCACACCAGAATCAGCCATATACAAACCAAATTGGATTTTAAAAGGTATATTTTGTCCCATTTTTTTTTAAAAAAAAAAATCCGAACCTAGATCTACTCCTCTCCTCAATTTTTTTGGGGAATCCGAAGTTGAATTTGAAGAGAGGGGAGAAAAGGGGTATAGAAAAACGAAATCTTTCTTGAAAAAGAAAAAGTAAAGCACTCTGGCATGGTGGCGCCGCCGGCGGCCGCCGCGCCGGAGATTTTTTTCGGTGGCCAAGGAATAGAGAGAATCCGGCGATTGAGAGAAGAAAGAGAGGAGAGGAGAAAGGGAAAAGAGAAGAAAGAGAAGGACTTTTACAAAATGAAAAAACCGGCCCCTTTTTCCTTTTTATAAGCGCCGAACCGGTTCGGTTCGCTTGAACCGGACCGGTCCGGTTTCCTCCTCTTCAGCCCGTTTTGTCTTGGGCTTAACTCGGCTCTTCCCCTTTCTCTCCTCCCATCTTTTCTGACTTCTCCCTTCACACCCCCCTCCTGCTTCCTGAAACCCCTCCTTTTCACTCTATTTTTTTTTATTTTCCTTTGCATTTATCTATTTTCTTGCATAGTTTTTTTTTTTTATTATTTATGTTTCCTCTGCACTTTTATTTTTATTACCTCATGCATTTCATCTTTACTAATTGTTAGGTAGCATATTTAGTTATTGTTTTTGCATCTCATGCATCTTTATTTATCTTTTTTTACTTTTTTTAGCATATTTATTTTAGCGCATTTGTAATTTCATTTTCATTTTTATTAGAATGTATTTAGGTACAATGTAAATCATAAATGAGAATTTGCACTGACACTCACTTTATTTATTCCGCATTATGTCTTTTTTATTTTCGTTTCGCTTTACAAAAAATACAAAAAATATTAGGTTAGTTTAATTTTCAAAACGGTTTCGTGGTGATCCAACGTCACCACGGAATTCCCTCGTATTTAGCTTTTTGTTCTTTTAGTCTTAGTTAATTATTAAAAAAAAAAACAAAAACATGCAAATAATCAAAAATCACAAAAAAAATCCTTTCTTAATAAACCTTGATTTTCAATCAAGTGTCCGTTTTTTCTCTTTTATTTTCTTTAAATAACCATTAATCCACTTTAATAACACTTTAATTTTTTTTCAAAATAAAAAACACAAACCAATCTTATTTTGCCACTTGGCCTTTATTTTATCTTTAAAACTTTTTTAAAAACCAATAAAAAACACAAAACAAATCAACCGTCATTTTTACCCCGAACTACGAGGTTTTGATCCCTCACGGGTACGTAGGCAAAGGACCTTGTCCTTCCAAATCATAAAAAATACATAAAAAACATTTTTATTTTTTCTCACTATTCTAATTCATTCTTTTCTTTTAAAAAAAATATGCAAGTTATAGCCAAAATAAATAAATAAAATCAAGAGGTTCTCGTAGAATACTACGAACGTTTAGGGTGCTAACACCTTCCCTAAACGGAACTAACCCCCGAACCCTTAATCTTTAAAATGTGGTAATTTAGAACCTTTTTCCACTTTTCTTTTAAAAAAAAATTAAAAGTTCAGTCGTGAAATAAAATTAGTGAGTCAACGCTAATCAATAGCTTGATCTCCGAAAATCACCGCGACAGTTCGGTTGCTAAATACAAGGCTCACCTTGTAGAAAAAGGTTTTAGGCAAAGAGAAAAAATATTGATTTCTTTGACACTTAGTCACCAGTCAATCGAATCATATCTATAAGGGTGCTAGTCCCTTTAGCTGCTGTTCATAAATTGATAGTAAACCAAATAGATGTGAAAGTTGCCTCATTAAATGGTGAACTAGAAGAAGAAATCTATATGGAACAACCTGAAAGTTTTGTGATTCATGGACAAGAAAACAATGTCTATAAGTTAGATAATTCTTTGTATGGTCAAAAATAAACTCCTGAGGAATGACATGAAAATTTTTGCATTCTAATGCTATCGAATGAATATAAAGTGAATGAAAGTGACACATGTATTCACTACAAATATGAAAATAACATTTGCACGATCATATGTCTCTACGTAGACGACTTGCTCATATTTAGTTCAAAGTTTCATTCTATAAATTGTGAGAAATCATTGTTTAGCAAAAACATTGATAAGAAAGAATTATACGAAGTTGAAGTAATTCTTGGTATCAAGATTACTAGATAAGAAAAGAGAATTGTTTGAATCAATCTCACTATGCTGAGAAGATCTTACGGAAATGTAATTATTATTGTAAACTTGCAAGCACGCCTTACGGTTCAAGTGAAACTCTTCAAGAACACTTGAGATGGTGTTAGACAAATAGAAAATGTGAACATCATTGGCAGTCCTTAGGTATGCCACTGAATGTATTAGACCCGATATTGCCTATGTCGTGGGACTTTTATGCAAATTTACAAGTAGACAGATTAAGGAGAATTGTCATGTTATTGAAAGAGTCATGAAGTGCCTTAAAAATACTATGACTCTAGGGTTACATTATCAAAAGTATCCTGTTGTACTTGAATGATACATGGTACAAAATAAAACATCCTTCAGATGAGTCTTAAACGACTAGTGACTGCACATTGAGCATCACTGGAGGAGTTGTTTGTTGAAACATATGATATTGACTCAATCAACTATGGAATGAATCTGAGATGAGAACACTAGAGAAAACTAGTGAAGAAGCAAGTTGAGAAAATGCTTGCTAGTTGAGATCCCCCAATGGGTAAAACTGTTGTCATGAGTGCTAATTCATTGTGATAGTACTGCAACTATTACAAAATTGAGAATCGTTACTACAATAGTAAGAGACGATAATTAAGGCACGAACACGTAATAATTAGAGAGCTAGTTACTCTCAAAAGGAACGGTTAAAGTAGATCATGTATGCACTAATAAAGAATTAATCAATCCTTAGACGAAAGGAATTACTAGAAAGAAAGTCATAAACACTTCCAATAGGATAGGACTAATGCCTAAAGATCACAAGTGATGGTAACCCCACCTAAATGACTGGAGATCCCAAGAAATAGGTTCAATGGGTAATAACAAGTCATGAATGATAGAACATGCTATGAGAAAATTTAAGAAAGCATGAATCTTGCAGCGACAGGAGGATGAGATAATAGAAACTCTTAATGAGATTTATACTCTATGTTGAGTGGAGTACATATCTACAAGAGTACTCTTGATAGACTCATCTATACGAATGTGGAACTGAGGCCGGTTCTGTTGGAACAAAATGTATGAACAAGTCCCTTTTGAGTTTTGATGATAACAAAGTGTTAAAAAGAAAATTGGATATGCTAATACTTGTTCTAAGTGTGCATGACCATATATTTAATTGTTGCATCTAATGGTGGTTCTGAAAGATCAAGTTAAGAGTAAAAGGAAAATATTGAAGCTTGTGTTGCAAGTCTGAAGACCAGCTTCTGAAGACAGCGTCTGATGAACAGTGCGTCTGAAGACAGCGTCTGATGAACAGTGCGTCTAAAGACAACGTCTGATGACCAACTTCTGAAGACAGCGTCTGATGAAGAGCTTCTGAAGACAGCGTCTGATGAACAACTTCTGAAGACAACGTCTGATGAACAACTTTTGAAGAACTGCGTCTGATGAACAGACTGGGAGTCTGAGTCTGAAGGAAAAGCAGAAGTCAACAGCTGTCACTGTCAACAGTAAGGTACTGTTCAGTCAGAACCGCTCTCTGCAATCTTGTCTCCTTGGACGAAACACGCAGCCAGTTTTTAAGGAAACAATTCAAAACGTGTTCCTCTGTTTTCCTGAGTTCGCACACCATAACAGAAGGAATTAATGTTGGCTGAAACTTCAATTGCAACGGCTCTTTTTGATGACCTGGCATCTTCTCAACAGCTCTTTGTTCCTCTATAAAGATATGAAGATTTGAAGAAGAACTCGTTTTTTGACTCTGAAAACAAGACTCTGTTACTCTGTTTTCTGAAACACATAATCTGCCAAATTCGAAAGTCATCAAACAACTTAGAAATTCTTATAAACTTTCTTATCTTAGAATTTCTTAAGTATAGAGTCTGAATATGTGTTGTATTTTGTGAACACCACTGATAGTATATCAAGTGTTCAACTCAAACATATTCTTTTGTAAATCTGTTTGATTCAAAGTCTCTCGCCTGTGTGCTTGAGCAATCAGAAGTCTCTTACTTTGTGTTTGAGCATAGAAAGTCTCTTACTTTGTGTTTGAGCAAGTAACTCTCTTACTTAGTGTTTGAGCAAGGAAATATCTTACTTAGTGTTTGAGCAAGGAAGTCTCTTACTTTGTGTTTGAGCATTGGAAGTCTCTTGCTTTGTGCTTGAGCAATTGTAATCTTTGTGATTATAGTGAAAAATCTCTTGTTAGTAACAAGGGGACTGGACTACTTCCGGGTTGTGGAAGGAACCAGGATAATTGATTGTGTCCTTCTCTCTCTCTCTCTCTCATTTACTTTCCATCCGCTGCATTATAACTCTAAAACAGAGCATCAGAATCTGACCTCCAATCAGATTCTGAACTATCATTAAGTTTGTGAGAAAGAAAAAGAAAAAGGCCAACACAATTCAACCCCCCCTTCTTGTGTTTTTCTCACCTTCAGGTTCTTATGGGATTTTGAGGCAAAATACCTAGAGCCTTCGTTAAAACTGGGATAAATGTGCAGGGCCATAAACACACGGGCTTTTAGAATACACCTTAGGAAAAGGTTTGTGTGCGGACTCTATGTCTGAGATAGAGTTCAATGTTATAAGCAACTCTTGTTGAATCGGAATAGTTTTCGCTATGCAAAGGTTCAAGTTGTAGGCGACACCTTTGTTTATTAGCAACCTTATAAAAACGTTTTGATGTTATTATTGAAACCATTTTTTAAATTCAAGTGGGGGATTGTTGGAACATTGGTGTGAAGTTGGAAAGAAATTGGAAGATTAAACACCAAGTAATAAGATTCTGAGCTAGTGTGATGTGAATTGAAAAAATAGAGAGTGGGGGTCCACATAAAATAGAACACACACATTAGTAGTGTTTAAATTGCGGTATTTAATTTTAAATACTTGATATTGATAAAAATAATAGTAATTATTATTTTTATTCGTGAATATCACTTCCCAAAAATTTAGCTTACGTTGTTTGTGATAAGAATAAGAATTCAACTGAGTTTCCTATCCTTCCTTCATTCATATCCAATGAGTTTGTTTCCTCCACTTTTGTGGATTTGTTTCTTTTTTATCTTATCCACAAGTGTTGTTGAACTGGTTAGTGGTTAAGTTTCTTTTTGATCTTATCCATTAGAGTAACTGTCGCTGCAATTTTAGCTAAAACAGTTACTGAATCTCTATATAAATAGAGGACTCCACTCAGTTCAAAAATTACACCAAAGAGTTATATTGAGTTGTCGAGAACTGTTTCTCTCTTCTCCCCTCAGCTTGTGTTAACGAAATATTCTTCTCCTCATCTCATTTTTCCGTCCCTTTTGATTTAAGAGTGTTCTTAAGACCTTAATCCCTATTCGGTATAATGTCCCTTCGAAATTAAGAAAGGTCTTAAGAACATAGTCTCTTCGATAATACACGTCCCTTCGGAATAAAGACTACTTTTAAGATCATAGTACCTTTTTAGAATATTAATGTCCCGTCGGAATTAAGAATGATCTTAACGGTATATAAATATTCTTTCGATATTTTTCTACTCTTGGAGAAGTTAAAAAGTCAGAATGGTGGTATCACCATATTTGAGTGGTCGTAGTACCATATTGAATATTTGGAGAACTTAAAAGTTAGAATGGTGATAACACCATATTTGAGTGGTCTCAGCACCATAATAGAGTGGTCACAATACCATATTAGAGTGGTTTCAGTATTAAAGAGTGGTCTAAGTACCATATTGGAGGTGTAAATCTCGAACGATTTTCTACAGTGCAGTATTTAACCGCAAAGTTGTAGTTGGACTTGTTTTTATCCTGGAGGCGACGTTGTTGATAGTCTGTCTTGCACAATTTTGGGCAGTGCTACAAAACGTCTTAAAGAGAGCGACCTGGTCGTGACTCAACCTAGTAACAACTTCGGTAGATATTATTTTTCAAAATAGAATTTGGAAATCAAAATACAACAGTTTGGAAATCCAAAAACAACAAAAATAGTTGTAGCAACCAAAATTAGATGATCGAATGAAATCAACAATCATATCGGCCTTACCCAAAAACCACTAACATCTGTATGAGTCTCAGCACAAGCAACAAGTGCCAATTGAAGTTCATGAGCGATGGGTGAATGGGTGTGATCTTGGAAATGATTAAAATTTGTATTTTTTATAATTTGTAGGGGTAGGGGTATAATTGTTGTAGTGTGAGGCAAATTTTCTTATGTTTTGAGAAAAATCAGGAAAAAAGTGTGTGAAATATTGATGAGTTGGGCTGGCTGGAGTGGACAGATAAAGAAAAAAAATAAAAACTAGGCATGGGCTGTGTGCGCACCTCGTTTTTTTCCTCGGGAAAAAGACGCGCAAATCCTCCGAGGTCGTCCTCGAACGCTCGGAGGTGCCTTTGTGAAGCCGCCACCAAAGTTTTTGTGTAAAGGGAACGTTGATAAACCCTTAAGTTTTTTTTTGTTGTAAAGGGAAACGATAATAAAACCCTTTGACGATGAGGATAAGGATTAGGTCATCGCAACCATTGTCGGGTTCGGGAGTCGGTTACGCGAGGGGAAGGTATTAGCACCCCTCACGTCCGTTGTACTCAACGGGAACCTTCTATTTGGTTAAAGCTTGAATTGTTTTTTTTAATACTTTGCGTGCATGTTCATTTATGTTAAAAATATAATAAAAGGGGGGGAAAGAGATAAAAACAAACGAAGAAAAAGTTTTTATTATTATTGTGCTTGACAAGATGTCGATCTTGCTCCTACGTATCTCCCGGTAGTCGGAGAATTCAAAGCATACGTAGTTCTTTGGTAGAAAAACGTATGTGTGTTGGTTGATTTTAATTGGACGATGTTTTAACCGAATTCTTGCGATTAAACGTAGCTTGTATGCTCGCACTTGGAGACTTATTAAGCGTTCGTTCGCGAATCACATTAGAATTGTTAAAAGGTACGTCCGTTAGGGTAGAGGGTTGAATTGGTCGCTATGGGACCAAGGGAGGTACAATGGACTCATATAAGTCAAACATTGACCGAGCGGACTCCGAAGAGTCGGGCGATCGTTCGATTGATCCACTGAGATCAAGAACGGGTACAATGGACTCGGATGAGTCGAACATTGACCGAGTGGACTCTAACGAGTCGAGGGGTTGAGTCTAATGGCCAACGGGGGACCAAAAGGCTTGGATTGACCACAAGGGGCCAAGATTTGGTTTGGTTTGTACATATTAAAAAAGGAATGACGATTGTCCGAGCGACGAGACATACGTCACGCATTCGTACAATCGGGGCGATGGAGAGACATACGTCACACCATCCCTTTTTCATTCATGTTTTTGGATTGAATTCTTTAGAAATCCCAAGGTATGTCAAAACATTTGGTTTGAAAATCCAAAATGGGAAGGTTTAGCAAATTTGCTAGAAAACGCGCAAGTTCGTCTCATTTTGCGAAAATGCGCACGTAAACGGTGTATGTTCATCTTTGAGTTTTGAACATCATGAACAATATTTATTGTTCAAGTTTAGATTGAAAAGACGAACATAGCTTGTTGGTTCATGTGGTTTGAGAATTTGGGAACATAACTTGCTTTGCAAGTTACCCACAAAATGGTTATACGAACTTGTGATTTTGCCAAAATTATGCAAAAACCTTGTTGTGGTTTGAAGAACATGGATTTGAAAACTCTTAGGTTCTGAGCTCTGGGGCTAGAACCTCAAAAATTGGTTGTTTTGACACAAAAACTCAGGTTCTGAGTTCTGTCATGGTCGCACTGCGACCATGACTTCGCACTGCGAAGCATGCGAAATTTTGGGTTCAGAAGCTGTTTCTGAACTTTTGTTCAGAAACAACTCCTGAACACACTCAAGACCTTATAGATGGGTGAAAAACTTTGAGTTTTTGGGGTGAAAGAGGTTGGACAAACCAGTTTTGATGTTTTGAAAACCTTGGGATTTCTTTGAAATTCAAAAGGGGTTTTTTAGGACCAAAAGGTTTTGAGCCAAAATGCTATGCAAACACAATTAAAAATGCAAGATAAAGAGCTTAGTAACTTACAGAACTCCTTAGCAAAGCTCCAGCTGCACTTGGTTTGATTTGGTTGAAAGCTTTCACAAAGGTTTTGAAGATTTGTGATGGTTTTGGAACTTTGTAATGCTTTGTGTGGATTGGCTTTTTTCTGGTTGTTTGTGGAGATTTGTAGGTTGAAATGAGTAGAGTTTCTGCTCTTTTTTTGCTGTATTAGCTGTGTTTTCTCCTTTGGGCATTGCCTTCTATTTATAGGCCAAAATCAAATCTTTGTCATCATTACACAATCCCAAAATTCAGCTGATTTGTGGCCAAGATCAAGCTGAATCCCTTTGCATTAAATGCTAATGGATAGAGGCAACCCTGCCTTGTGCCAAGGGGCAAGATCCAGCTTGATTTCAGCCACAAATTCAACCTATTCTAGAAGGTAATGATGAAGAACAAAGCTGATTTGCAATTGGCTAATGCTTGGGGATCAATCCTTGCAATCTCAATGGTTGGTCAATAAAAACGTGCACTGTATTGTGCAGAGATTGAGGGATGAAAAGGCTAAAATTGGCTGGTGTGAGAGGGTGAAAAGCTGCTGCAAAACAGAGTAGGCACTCATGGCTTTTCAAGTGAGAAAATCCAGCTGGTTTGACTGGTTTTTGGGGCAGCAAGCAGGAGGAAAGTCCTCAAGCAGGTGGCTGGCAACCTTGTGGTGGTTAGCAGGTCACCTGGGAGGGACTAGAGCTGCCCAAGGGCAAGCCCACTTGCTTGTCACATGCTAGGTTGGAAGAAAAAGCTTCCAACCTTGGCATTAATGGCAAGTCCTTCAACTCTGGCTTTGCTTGGCCCAATTAGCCATGAATGCTACTTAAAATAATTATGGAAGTGATGTGCAACAAAATCTGGAATTAAATCCAAGAAACCAAAAATCTGCAGAAAAATCGCAGACTTCGCAGTGCGAAGTGAGCTTCGCATTGCGAAGTCCTCAATTTTGAAAAGTTGACTTTTCTGTTGACTTTTGTTGACTTTTGACTTTTTCCCCTCTTTGATTTTTTTTGATTTTTTTGGTTTTAAAATGCGTAGGACAAAATTAGGGTACTACAGGCTGGTGTGGCTATTGCCACACCCTGCTTGAACAAATTTGGCTCTGATTGTACATCTTTTTCTTTTCGACTAAAAACCCAAATATGTCATTTAAAAACATGCTTAATTCAATAGGCATCACCGTAATTTTGGCCTTGCAACTAATGAATCACTTTATTAATTTATTATGAATAAAAATTTGCAGCCCACGTGGCATTTTTTATTCATTGTTCAACAAAAAAAAATATCACAGAAAGAATTCATAAAAAAGAAAAAAGAAAACATGGCCTTCTTTGTCTTGTTTCCACCATTGTCGGTTCTCCTTCTCTTCCTCACCGCTGTTGAGAATTAATTTATAACTGCTCCTTAGCAAGTTAGTTAGTGACATCAGAGTCTGAGGTTTCAAAGTCTGAAGTTTCAGAGTCTGAAGGTTCATAGTCTGGGATTTCAGAGTCTGAGGTTGTTAGAGTTTGTTACTTAGCTTGTGCTACAAGCAAGTGACATGTGTATATAAAAGGCTTTGTAATGTGTACATTCAACATAATTTTTAATGAGATTCACATTACAATCACAAACTCTCTCCATTCTTCTCTCTTTTAGTTTTCTGTTTTGTTCATTACTTTTCATCTAGCTTAAAACAGCTTATTTCAATAAGCACTTATGCTGCACAAATTGATCCAACAACCGCCGTGTATCATCGTCGTGTCCTGTCGTGTCTTAGCATCGCCTCTCTCTTACCCACTCTATGGCTCAATTGTCAGTTTCAACATCGGGATGTCGTTAGCGTGGATCTCGACTCAAGGTCGTTGGAAGAGCTGGCGTAGGACTTAATAAAGTGGATCTCACCGTCGTCATCACGATAGGACGAACGATAGTGAGAAGGACATCAAAACGACGGGGGTGAGGGTGGAAAGATCAAATGCAGAGGGGTGAGAGAGAGAGAGCGTGGTTGGGGCGGAGAGAGAGGTGCTGACATCAAGGTGAAGAGTAGTCGGGGACAGTCATGAGAGGCATGAGGGAAGGGAAGTTTGGTTCAAATGGGATGATCGTTTATTGTAATAAGGAGAGAGAGGATAAATAAATAAAAGCAAAATTACTTTCCTGCCCATTGAATGAAGCATGTTTTTAAAAGGGATGTTTGGATTGTTAGTCTAAAACAAAAAGGTGTACAATAATAATACACACCATTGGGCCTCATCTAACTCATCATTTCCTTTTTAGACGATTGCTCTTTAGAGCATCCATAATAGAGACACTCAATTTTGAGTACTTAAACGGGTCTCACGTGTACACATCACTCATTTATAATTTTTTAATAACAGTACCTAATAAGCACTCAATTACTCCAATGCAGTACATCTGACAAAAGTTCTAAATGGGTCCCATCAATAAACAAAACATGTCAAACAAACATTGTAAAATGATTAATTTAATGAAAAATATTGTGGGATCCACTTAAGAATGAGATGCATAAGTGAGACCCTGGGTCCTATAAGACCCCCAAAAACTTTCTCCTCAATGGAGATACATATTAGGTACCGGGTCTTAAATGGTTAAGATCTCACCATTGGGATGATCTTAGGCATCCAATGATTATTCTTTAGGCATCCAGTGATTGCTCTCAAACGCCCACCAAATGGCCTAAAGAGCAATCGTCGAAACTTGAGATCAACTCAGACACTTTTTAAATCGGTTTATCCGATTTAAAAAGTGTTCTCAAATGGTGGTTAACCACCATTCAACTTTTTATGTGCCTATAGAGAAGTTACCTCTTTTTAACAAAAGTTTTTACTATAAAATAATTGTGTTTTTGCCCAAATTGATAATTAAGCAAGGGTATCCCGAATAATTGTGTTTTTATTATATATTTTTTAGAGGAATTGTGTTTTTATTTGAATTGTGATAGTTAACTCCGAGAAAGAATAATGAATAATATCAACTAATATTGTCTTCATTGAAATAATAATAATAATAATAATAATAATAATAATAATAATAATAATAATAATAATAATAATAATAATTCCTTCAAAATAATAACAACAACAATAAATTATAATCTATATGAGAAAATCATATTATCATCATTCCGACAAATATGGTGTAAAATCTAAGATTTGTCTCGGAAGAGCAAAGTCTAATTTATTAGTTTTGTTCGTTTTCCATTAAATTTTTTATTGGAGATAATTTTATTAGAGACGTGTCAGACACTAAATATGAATATATTTTTCATCCATGATTCAAACTTTGTTTACCACATTATGAATGTCTAAATCCTTCGGCTAAACCCAACTCCCGTTCAAGAGCAAGTCTAATTATATTAGTGTTTATGAAAATTTTATTTTATATAACTCTAATTGATTGTGTGTCATTGGTATGTGCTACAAGGTTTCAATTAATAATAATAAACTCATTTCAGTTTTTGGTAGGAAAAAAAAAACTTATAAGAAAGAAAAACTCAATACCTGAAAGTTAGACCCTTTTAATTTTGGATAAAACTTGAGCGATGTTGGGATGTCAATGTCATGTGACATTGGTCAACCATAATGTGCCACGTGTTACCGTTTATGTTAAAATATAACAAAAAAACAAAAAAACAAAAAATTCTTATGAAAGAGAGAGAACAAAGACATTTGTGACATTGTGTTTGACCAATGTCACTCAAGTGTTGTGCTTTAATTTCTCTCCTTTTTAAAGATTTTGCCCAAATAACATTTTTATAAGTATGTCCCTTTTAATGTAGATGTACTTTAGTGTAAAGTAGGTTTACGGTGACATTCAATGAGAACTTCTGATACTGTCATGTAAATGTACTTTGTATATGCAATTTGAAAATAATCACTAAATGGTAAATTCTAATTAAACGTTTATGTAAACCTAATTACACCTATAATGCATGTCTCCTTTTCTCAATAAAGAATTGGAATTGATAAAAAAACTAATAAACAAGAAAGCAAAAAACAGAAGATTATGACCTAGACAAACTTATATATAACATAGTTTAGTTATCTTCATGTAAAGGTGTATATATCTTTGATAATCTCTGTTATACCAATAGCTACATTACATACATAAATTGATTCTAGTCTTCATGGTATTATTAGCTTGTACAATTTTGCTCCTCTGGCTCAGTGGTTCACTTCAGTTTGTACCATGGAGCCACGGCAATAGAAATATGCCATAGACTTGGCACACCATTTAGCACATATAGGTCAATCAATATGCATTAGCTGTAAATTGAAATATAGTAGGCATGAAGAGTGGAGACCCGGCAATCATTTCAACTAGTATATCTTTTAAACTCTAAAACATTTACAGCTACTAGAATTTCTGTATCACCACTAGGTTGTTGTTATTTATAAAAGTATTAAAGGAAATTACACAAACTCTCCCTAATCCACAAAGTCTAAGGACAATGCAGAGATCTTGACAGTCAACAAGATCTTCATCCATCCTAGCTACACAGTCCATCATTTGCAGCAAAATGATCCTAGCTACACAGTCCACCATTTGCAGCAAAATGACCTATCTTTCATTTTTGGTTATTTTTCCATAGAAGTGCTGAGTTGTAATATTCATCTACTTGAAAACTATTCTTGTTCTTTACATTCATGATCCTGCAAGAGTAAACCTGCACACATGGGGCATGACGGGTCTCGTAGTTCTTCGACGCTAGTTCTTTGCTCAAGACAATCAGCATGATAAACATGACCACATACTAAAACTGCCACGACTGCAAGTTCATTGCAAGACAGTGAATTCCCCATAAAATTAATTTTCCGTCTCAGTGGCTTCTCACATATCATACAAATCATCTTCACTACATCCGGTGATACCGAATCCATTGTAAAAGTACTTGACCGGATTCTCTCTGGCCTAGAAAATGCCTTCTCTCGGTATTCTAAAACAAACAAAAAAAGCTTGAATAATCAATAATCAATCTTCCTAGTCAAATTCAGTGCTAGTATGAAGACACAAAGCATCCTAACATGCAGAAACATCAAACAATGAAAGTAATTTTTCTAGCAAATTTCTTCATCAAATAAGCATAGAAGACACACCTAGGTGTTGTCTGGGAAGTGAGTTGGGTTGAGAGACCAACTTGAAAGATAGCCTGTCATCAAATGAGGAAGTGCCCTTGCTGCGAGAAGAAGATGCATTGCATTGATTGGCAGAGTTACGTCGAGAATACTGGTGACCATAGTGGTACCGTGATCGTTTCAAAAATATTGAACGACCAAGATTCTGAGGATGATGATGTGGCATAGCAGGATGCGCATTAAGTAGCTTCATAGATCCATCTGTTATATCCAATACAGATGGCAGAGCAAGTGCACCCTGGTCGCCTGAATACGATGGCTTCTTGAAAGAGGGAAAAAGAGAGAGAACAAATGACATAAGTTATACCAATTATATGGGCAATGAGATCAAAAGGAAGCAATTGTGAATTACTATCATATCACTTTCAAAGTTATGCAGATGTCTACATTATGTAAAAATAGAACCGATACACAACGATGTAAGGTAAATGAGTACGAAAGATGATAGCAGAATAGTAACTTAAATTGGAGGAATTTTTTAATGTAACATATTGAAGGAATGAGAAAAGAAGGCCAACCTCGTCTGGCAACAGCTCCATCTTGGAAGAGCATCGAATGGCTTTTGCAGAATTGGTAAATAAAAAGGACAACAATCATTTAGTAATATGGCTTATCAATCACACACATGAAGTATACAAACTAAAACAAATATCATGGCGTACTAACTAAGAACAAATAACAGAAAGGGAAAAAATACTAAAGGGGCCATTTCTTTATATTTTTTTTCTTTTCTAGATAGATTCGCAATGCAATCAATGTGTCATTGTCAAGTTTGTAATTTAATGGTTGATATCCTGTTATTTGTAAGAAAATGGGAGAGACTAACCAACTCCCTAGCCATAAAAAACATAGCATGCAAAACTATAGCGCATTGTAACTTCACTTTTATGGCACATAATCTGCTGGTAAACACACAGGCTGGCACACATTGGTTATGAAGCACCTACAAACAGAATTACCAGACACATAGACACCACTAATAATTTTAGAAAATGGAAGTGATTGAATGTAAATATGAAAGTGATAACTCCTTAGCCCTCAAAAACATAGCATGCAAAACTATAGCGCAATGCCGTTGACACGTATCAGACAACATACACGTCTTCAATCTGAAGTATCCGTACTACCTAGATTAAGTCTCAATCCAACCTGGCTCATATGAATAAACATAGCAAATGAATATGCAAAATGATGACTGAGGAATGACCGATAAAAATGGAAAATAAACGACCATTATAAAAGATCAGGGTTCCACTTTGGTGACTTTGTCTCTCTCTGCTAAGGAATCATTTTCTCTCAACAAAATAATTTATGAGCTGGTGACCTTCAACTTCTTTTTTCTCTTAGCTCAAACCAATTAAGCTACCCCTCATTTATTTATAAATTAAATACACTGAAGTCTAAAACTAAATGTCATCCAATTATTTTCCAAAAGATCGGTTATATGCAGACTAATGCCAAAAACCTGAACTAATAATAATCAGTGACAATTGCATGAAGTTTATTTAAAAAAAAAAAAAAACCCAATTGCATGAAGATAAACACAATAAAACCCCTGCTCACAAAATAACTAAAATCATAATTAAATAAATAAAATCAATTAACTTATATTTATTAAACCTTGTCTTCATCTTAGATTCGGAAAATATCTTCAATAGTATTTTATAATAAAAATATCCATTTCCGTTAAATTCTTAAAGATACTCTGATCAAGCATAAAAAAAAAACTTCAAAAGGGAAAAAAACTATTAGAAGAACCAAACTTTACAGGCTAAAACTCAAACCCTGAAACCCCATTAGAAACGAATATTAATGTGATGACATAAAATTTTGATTACATTATTCTTGAAACAAAAGAGAAAAACGTACCCTGAGAAGGAGGATAATGATCCCGTTGAGATTGAGTGAAATCAGAACCTCGTTTCCTTTTACCCATTATTAATTATTTGATGGCTGAGAATGACTCACCAAATGGAGGGAGGGGTTAAGCTATATATGTGGCTATGCGGCGATAAAGCAAGAAAAAATGTAAAAGCAGCTTATTATAAGAATGAATTAACGGTGAAGAAATTGTTTTATTTTCATAAGTGTGTGTGTTTTTGTTTGGAACAGTTTATGCCTTTTCTGGTGTCAAATGAATGAAAAACATGTGTGCAAATAGAGAGAGAAGGAGAGGAGTGGATTGTCTTTTTGACAAGGAACACGTCATCATCATAGACATTGTCTTGAGAAAAGCACAAACAACCTTTTTATGTGACTGACCATGTTGCTGGATTTTTGTTAGGGCATCCGCATCCATCAAATTCCGGACTGTCTAGTTTGTTTCAGTTTAGTTAGGGTTCGATTATTCACTTTCACTCAGGTAACACTCTCGTGCTGTGTTCCTTTTCTCGTGCAGTCCACATATTCTACCTAATGGATAAAAATGTCGAAGTTACCTTGTCGAAAGTGTCATGACCGAAGTATGAATCTAACTATTCTACTTTGTGTTCGTGAACTTTTAATAGCTATTGTAACTTCGTCTATCTATAGAAGAATAAACTTGTGCATATTATAATATAAGCGTTGATAATCATTGTTAGAGACATTGGTTAAATAATCCACAAACAAAAAATTTCGCTTGAAAATATGAATTGCTATTTTTTATCAAATAATAGTTACATGATTTTTTATAAACTTAATTGTTTTTGTTGTTTGACATATACTCATGGGATATTGTTTTAACATTCTGCTTACAATATTTATCTCACTTATGCGGTGTTGAACTATGTGAATTTCTTTTCCCCCGCCCCCACGGTTCTCTGAGGTCCTTAGTTTGTTTGAATTTTAGAATTTAGACGTGTAAAATAGATTAAAAAAAACCCCTTATCACATGTTCATATTCTTTGCTAAAAAAAATGTTCATATTCTGAAATCCAAGCAAACTGAAAAGTGCTCGTATTAAGTTTTTAGAACTAGACCCCACCTATAATTGAAATGCTTTGTTGGATTGCATATCCTCAAACATAAACAAGAGACCTCTCAAATCACTTCATTTTCAAAATTCAAAGTTTGTGGAATTTCCATTTTCTACTCACAAATGTTTAATAAATTTCTCATTCTAAATAAATAAATAAATAAAACTACCAACATATATTCTAACCCATTATTTAACGAGTTTTGTTCAAATTTCAACCAATAAGAATGATTGTATTCTTTAAAAAAAATATTGATTGTATCAAAACGTGTGTTTAGAGAGTGTGATGTTAGTGCTCCTTAAATTTCCTTTCTATTTTTAAGGAGTATTGCTAACACACTTTAGGAATCATGCTATTTATTCTATAGGTACCGGATTTTGTTGTGAATTCGAACCCTTTGCAAAACAAACAAGAATAATATATAGAGAAAATAACAATGGCAAACAACAACCAAATATTACAAGCAACAATAATCAACCAAGAACAAAACTAGCAACCTACACTAGTACAAAAAACACTTATTAGCTCAAGGATTTTAAGTGGACAGCTATCCACCTGACTTAAAAACATAGGCACTTTACTTGAATAAATATTAAGTGGGTTTACCCCATTTAAAAAGTATTTATAAAAATTAAGCTAAACACAAGTAAACCCTTATACTACTGTCGTCCCTTCTCACCCACAATCCATTTTCCCCCAAATTGAAACCCACAATCTCACTCTCCCCCACCAAAGCATCTCGTTCCTCACTCTCCCCCATTCAAACGTGAATCTCAATCTCCAACCCATGGCTCAATCTCACCATCACTAACCCCGGCTCAATCGAAGCTTTCTGTTCCTCACCCTCAATCTCATATCGAAGTTTTTTGTTCAGTTTCTCAATCGAAGATGCTCAGTTCCTCAATATCATTATCAATCGAAGCTTTCTATTCCAACACAAGCCATTTTCTCGGTTCAGTTCCAGTGAGTATGCACCGTCTTCCTTCATTTTTTCCTTCTGATTTAAAATTTAATTTTACGTTCGATTATGATTATCGATTATGATTCTGCTTCTACTTCTATCTATGCTAGTTTTTTCAAGTATTACATTAATTGATTATCATGGTTATCTAATTATTCCTTTTTCAACAGCTGGGTTCCTTTTCCACTAGCTGTTTCTCTTCATTTCTTGGTTATAATTTCTTTTCTCCTTTTGCTTATTTAAGAATTTTTTTAAAATGTTGATTCAACTCTGTTAGTGTTGTCTATAACCAATTTTAAATTGGTTGAGATCAACTCTGTTATGTTGATTCCTCGTCGGGTGTCGCCGTTGTGGTTAGGTGAGAGCTATGAATTGTGGGCTGAGAGTTAACGCGTGTTGACTGATTTTCTATGGCATGTGGTTATGTGGGAGCTATAAATTGTAGTTTGAGAGTCAGTTAATGTGCGTTTATCGATTTTCAATAGTGTGTGGTTATGTGGGAGCTATACATTATAGGTGAGAGTTAGTTATGCGCATATGCTGCTGTCTTCTGTGCACACTGCTGCAGTGTTATGCAGGTTGTAGCGGCTGCTGTCCTGCGTTTTTGTTACTAGTCGCAGAAAGGAGTTTTTTAGGTGTGCTCATTTTTGTAAGGTTTTGGGCTGATTAGGCATAGCTATGGGACTGAAATCTGGTAGTATTACATTAGAATTCAGCGTCATAGCTTACGCAGTTTAGGGATTTTTTGGTTAGCTGTGTTTTCATGTTGGAGGGGGGTTATACCGTATTATGTTTATTGTTGTTTTGTGGTGGATTTTGCGGATGTTACGTCTATATGTGGCATCTTTGTTCTTTTATCATTGCCTCTAAGCGTCTTGCTAGAGTTTGGTATCAATAAAATTTGCTGATTAAAAATTTGATGCCTACCTTAGAGAATATGTACGCCTCTTAAGAGCTGAACTCAAATAGAAAATTGAGATGTATGATACTTCCGTGTGTATTGTTTAAGTTTGTTCCTTCTTACTAAGGTATTTCAACCAATAATTGCTTAGCTGTAGTAGATTAGTAAAGTTAAGGCCATGGAAGTTGATGAAAAGCCAACATTATTAGACTTAAAACTAACAGAAAAGTATAGAAAAGTGACACATTATTAGAATTCTTGATAGAACTCATAAGTGACATTAGTCAATTTTTTTTATAAGTCACACATTATCACAATTCTTGATGGAACTCAAATGAAAACAAAATATAGAAAAAGTGAAATGAAAATAATATTTATTAAGAAAGAATTGTCATGTCTAGTAGTACGTTAAGGCTTATATAGCAAATTAGACTAACGGCTGTCTTAGCGAGTTTCGGCGCTTTGGTTTATTCAGTTTTAGGAGTTGTGTTATTACCAGTTCGTTGTGGGTGTTTTTGGCTGGTTTTTTGTTATCTTGAAGATTTTTAGCTTCGGGTGTTTGGAGTTGTTCAGAGGTTTTGTTGTTGTTTTATGGTGCGGGCTGGTTTGGTTATTGATTTAGATGGGATTCAATGGCTATCATGTAAATTATGCAGGTTATTCAAGCATGGCATGTCATGGGCACCTTGGTGCCTTAAATTCTTCAATTTTGCAGGTTTGACCATTGAGTTCTCACATTCATTTACTTCATGGTTACTAGCCTTGGAAATTTTGGCAATTATAGTTTAGTGTAAATTGTTGTATAATAGCCTATGCGTAAGTATGGCTTTGAAATGCTATTTACCATGATGCTTAGTCCCTTCACCTTCGGGTGTTTCAGCCTTTTGTAACAATCATGTTTTGTTGTCTGTCATTTGCAGGGTATAGAATTTGGTTTTAGTTTGATATAAATATTGACCAAATGAAGTTTAATTGTTGAAATGTGTTGTCATTTGAGGTGTATCTTCCACATCAATGCCTATGAGTAATCTTGAAAAGGTAATACTCGTGACTTATTATAAAGCTTATGATCTTACTATTCTATAAGTATTTTTAGTATTCTAAGTATTTGGTAGGTGTTTTAGTTAGATTTGAGGCTTGTAAAATTTTGGATTCATATGGAAGGTTCCTGGTATGAATTTTTGCAACTTGTTTCGAGTAATTTTGGATTCATTTGAAGTTTGACCCTAATATGCAGTACCATCTATATCTAAAATATGTTTTCTTGGTTACTTATTTTCATGTTAGATTGCTTTCTCTTCATAACAATGAGCATGCTCATTTATTTAAACTGGATTATCTAAAACATATTGAAATTCTGGCCAGGCAATAACACAGAGTTAACAGGTTCTGAACCACACAGGTTCTGAATAACTTAGCACAATTAAAAACAAATAATCAGCAGAAATTAAAAGTGCAGGAAAGCTAAATAACACAAGGTTTGTTAACCCAGTTCGGAGTAAACACCTCCTACTCTGGGGGATACCAATCCAGGAAGGAATTCCACTATAGGAATTAATCCTTATGACTCAAGACACTGACTCCCAGTTCCCAGCCTAAGCAATTAACTTCCTCCTAGTCTGAATTCTACCCAACACGTTGAGTATTAGAGACCACTAACTTCCTATTCAAGTAACAAACCTGTTACTGAAATCCCTTAACAAAAACTACTCTGTTTTGAAGAACAACTTCAAAACATCTGACTGCACTCGTACCTACAAGCTTTAGAGTGATTACAACTCAATTAAAAACACTAAACCAACTCAATTAGAGTGGTGCACAAACAAAGCTTAAAGCTTACAAATACTAAGACTCAATTCTCTGAATTTTTCTCTCTAATTCATATATCTTGAATAGCAGCAGCACTCCTCCTTTTATAACCTTCAGCAAGCAACATTAATCTGAATTAAATCTTCTAAAATAGATATGTTTCTGAATTATGCAAGGCTTGAAAAGGAAACATATAAATCTTCAATGTATCTGCAAAAGATTCCTTCAGGAAATATGAACTTCATAAAACACGAGCCAATCTTCAAAAGATCTTCTCCAATTTAATCAACATTCTAGAAGTAATATGCGTGGATATATCCTTGTTAAATCTCGCAAAGATTCGCGCCAAAACAATTCAGAAAAACCAGCTTCTGATGAAGTCAACGAAAGTCAACGCGGGCATCAGACTCACATTTCAGCTTCTGAAGTGCTACAGTGCGTCTGAATGAATTTTCAGGTTCTGAAGGTGATTTCAGCTTCTGAATGACTTCAAAATGAAAAACTTGCAACTGAAGATTTGTTCTACACATTAGGATGCTTCTATTCAACACATTGGATTTGCCAAAAAATGCAGCCAACACCAAAAGACTCAACAATCTCCCCCTTTGGCAAATTTTTGGCTAAAACCTATGTTCACACAACCAAGTTCTTCAATCTCCCATAAAATTAACTCAGCAATGAAGAACTCCACAATAAATATAACATAGCAAACAGATTAGCAGCGGATTCAAGCTATGTTCACATTAAAAACCAATCAGTTTCAGCTTCTGAACACTGATACACACAATGCAGCTTCTGAACAAATTCAGCATCACTTCAGGATAACTACAACCACATTAAAACACTCCCCCTGAAGCTTCACAACTAAATAACCACATGTACAACCACTCCAGCATCTGAACTCTCCCCCTGCAACTCATAAAACTCCCCCTTACTTCTGAACTGTAGTGAAAAATGATAAACCAGCTTCTACGACATCTGAAACACATCACACTCAGGACTTTAATGACCTTGTACTCCCCCTGAGACACATATTCCTCCTCAATATCATCAGCACATCTCATGTTGCATTGATTATGAATTCTGAACAAAACATGCAACTTCTGAACCAATCTAGTCAGCTTCTGAAACAACTGAGTTCTGAACAAACATATCTGAATACATTCTGAACACCAACACAGGTTTTTCTCCCCCTTTTTAGCCACAAAATTATGACAAAACACATGTTTCACATAGGGATTGAAAACTGCACAAATATCTTCAAAATCTGTTCCAGATTTAACTTCAAACTTAGAATCAGCATCACACTTAGCATTAACAAAGTTGGCAGGTACTCTTTCTTCCTCACATCCAGTTTGCATTAATTGCTATAACTCTTCATATAAACAAAAACCTAACTTGCTTCTTAAGTTTTCAAATTGTTTAACATCCAAAGCCTTTGTGAAAATGTCAGCAATTTGATCTTCATTGTCCACATGTTCCAGCTGAATAATCTTGTCCTCCACAAGGTTCCTAATAAAATGATGTCTGATATCTATATGTTTAGTTCTGCTGTGCTGAATAGGGTTCTTAGAAATGTTAATTGCACTGAGGTTATCACAAAAAAGTGTCATAGTTCCTTGTTCAATGTTATACTCTTCCAGCATCTGTTTCATCCAAACTAATTGTGAACAACTACTACCAGCAGCAATGTATTCAGCTTCAGCAGTTGATAATGAGACACAGTTTTGTTTCTTGCTGAACCAAGAAATTAAATTATTTCCTAAAAAGAAACACCCTCCTGAAGTGCTCTTCCTGTCATCAGCACTTCCAGCCCAGTCAGCATCACAAAATCCCATTAAATTAGAACTGGAACTATGAGAATACATGATCCCATAATCACTTGTGCTATTCACATATTTCAGAATTCTCTTCACTTGAGTTAGATGACTCATTTTAGGATCAGCTTGATATCTTGCACAAACTCCAACAGCAAATGTGATATCAAGTCTGCTTGCAGTCAAGTACAATAGGCTCCCAATCATACTTCTGTATTGGCTTTGATCAACTGATACTCCATGTTCATCTTTAGACAACTTCAGATGAGTAGCAGCTGGTGTCCTCTTATGAGCAGCAGATTCCATACCAAACTTCTTCACAATGTTCTTAGCATATTTACTCTGAGAAATAAAGATGGTATCTTCCATTTGCTTAACTTGCAATCCAAGAAAGTATGTCAGCTCTCCAACCAAACTCATTTCAAATTCAGATTGCATTTGCTGGACAAATAACTTAACCATTTTGTCAGACATTCCACCAAACACTATGTCATCAACATAGATAGGAGCAATCATCAGACTTCCATCTTGATCTTTTACAAACAGTGTCATATCAGAACCACATTTTCTGTATCCTTGAGCAACAAGAAACTGAGTCAGTCTTTCATACCAAGCTCTTGGTGCTTGCTTCAACCCATACAAGGCCTTCTTCAATTTGTAAACATGATTAGGAAATTGATGATCCACAAAACCCTTAGGTTGTTCAACATATACTTCTTCTTGCAGATAGCCATTCAGAAATGCACTCTTCACATCCATCTGAAACAATTTGAACTTGAGAATGCAGGATACACCCAACATTAATCTTATGGACTCTAGTCTGGCCACAGGTGCAAAGGTCTCATCAAAATCCAATCCCTCTACTTGAGTATAACCCTGAGCAACCAACCTTGCCTTGTTTCTGACCACAGTACCATTTTCATCTGTTTTATTCTTGTATATCCATTTAGTGTCAATAACATTCAGCCCTTCAGGTCTTGGAACTAGATCCCACACTTCACTCCTTTTGAATTGATCCAACTCATCTTGCATTGCTTAAATCCAAAATTCATCAGTTAGGGCTTCTTTTACATTTTTGGGTTCAAACTTAGACATAAAACAAGAATCAGTAGCAGCTGAGTCTGATCTCCTGGTTCTGACCCCTTGATCCAAACTCCCAATGATAAGCTCCTTCGAATGATCCTTCTGAACTCTAATAGATAGCCCTTTATTGGTAGGATCATGATCTGGATGCCCTTCTGCTTCTTCAGACTCTGGATGATTTTCTGCTTCTGAAGTTTGTTCTTCTGAGGCTTCAGACTCTGGAATAACTTCAGATTCATTCTTTTCATTCTCAGCAGACAGATCATCAATAACCACATTTATGCTCTCCATCACAACTTTAGTTCTTGAGTTAAACACCCTATAGGCTCTGCTGTTTACTGAATATCCCAAAAATATACCTTCATCAGACTTAGGATCCAGTTTTCTTCTATTTTCCCTGTCAGCCAAGATGTAACATCTGCTCCCAAACACATGAAAGTATTTCACAGTTGGCTTTCTCCCTTTCCATAATTCATATAAGGTACAAGTTGTTCCCTTCTTCGAAGTAACTCTGTTATGGATATAGCAGGCAGTATTCATGGCTTCAGCTCAAAACATATAAGGCAGCTTCTTTGCATGTAACATAACCCTTGCACATTCTGCTAATGTCCTATTCTTCCTCTCAACTATACCATTTTGCTGAGGTGTGATAGGTGCAGAAAACTCATGTTTTATACCTTCAGAAACACAGAATTCTGATAAACTCTTGTTTTCAAATTCTTTGCCATGATCACTTCTGATTCTGACAATACCACAGTCTTTTTGTAACTGAATGCACAAGTCTCTAAAAACTTCAAAAGTATCAGACTTCTCTCTAACAAAGCTAACCCATGTGAATCTTGAGTAGTCATCAACCATAACAAATGCATACCTTTTACCTCCAATACTTTCTACTTGCATATGCCTCATTAAATCCATATGTAAAAGTTCTAGTACTTTAGTAGTTACCTGATGAACTAATCTGGGATGAGACTTTCTTGTTTGTTTCCCAATTTGACAATCACCACAAACACTGTCCTCATTGATCTTCAGATTAGGTACACCTCTGATAGCTTCAGTACTTAGGATTTTTTTCATGCCTTTCAGGTGCAAATGTCCCAGTTTCTTGTGCCAGAGCTTGACTTCCTCTTCTGAGCTCATGAGACAAGAAGTCAGGCTTCTTTCTTCTTCAGACACCCATAAATAGCAGTTATCTTTGGATCTGCAGCCCCTCATCTGAACCTTACCTTCTTGATCAGTAACAATACATTCTTGCTTGTTGAAATTAACCTTCAAGTCTTGATCACAAAGTTGGCTAATACTGATCAGATTAGAAGTTAATCCTTCCACCAGTAGCACATCATTAAGTCTGGGCAAACCTTCACTGATTAAATCACCAATACCCAATATCTCACCTTTTGCTCCATCTCCAAATGTCACATAACTTTTGGAATAAGGTTTGATATTGCTCAGCAGCTTCTTCACACCAGTCATGTGCCTTGAACAACCACTATCAAAATACCAGTCCTCTCTAGAAGTGGCTCTTAATGAGGTATGAGCAATCAGGCCAACATTCTGAACCTTAGGTTTCCATACTTTCTGAACATTGTGTCTGGGTGCAGCTGGTTGCACTCTTCTATATTGAAAGTGTTCAGGATAACCATACAGTTTAAAGCAAAAAGGTTTAATATGTCCCTTCTTACCACAATGATGACATATCCAAGTATGATTCCTCCTTCTTCTGTTGAACTTTTGGGGTTGCATCTGAACATACTTCTGAGGTCTCATCTGAGTATGCTTCTGAGGTCTCATCTGAGTATGCTTCTGAGGTCTCATCTGAGTTTGCTTCTGTCCTTACATCTGGGCTACCTTCTGAGGTTTCATCTGAGATGTTCCAATCATAGGATCATGAGTCTGAGTAGCAGGAACAAACTGTTTAACTGGATTTTTCTGCTTGAGGTTCAGACTATCATTCACAAATCCTAAACCAGTTTTTCCTTGTTTCTGAGCATCCAAAATTTCCTCCAACACATCAGTAGCAGTATTCATCATTCTAACCTGTTTTTTCATATGCTCAAGTTGGGAATTTAGTTGGTTCACTTCTTCTTTTAATTCTGAATTCTGCACTAGAAGTTCTCCTTTTTCAGCCTCCAGTTGAAAAATAGTCTCCTTCTGATCCAGAACTTGTTTGCAAACCTCAGCACTTCTGGTATATAGCTTCCTGTAGTTGTCAGCTAGTTCATCATATGAGGTTTTAGCAGCTTCAGACACAGATGAAGCTTCAGACTCTGAGTCAGACTCTGAAAAAGTCTCAAACTCTAAAACAACTTCCTTCTTCAAGATAGCTCCTGACCTTACCATCAAACTAGTGTCTTCCTTAGCAGATTCATTCTCAAAATCTTCTTCTGAATCAGACCATGAAACAGCTAGGCTTTTCTTCTGCTTCTTAAGAAAAGTAGGACATTCAGACTTGATATGTCCATACCCTTCACACTCAAAGCACTGCACACCTTTGGCTTGGTTAATTTTCTCCTCAGACTTGGTCTTCTTCTCATCAGCTTGTTGCTTCTTGTTGTTAAATCTGAAATTCTGACCTTTGGTCTTGGATTTTCTGTCAACCTTCTTCAGAATTTTGTTGAATTGTTTTCCAAGCAACACTAGAGCTTCTGATAAATCACTATCCTCCTCATCAGACTCTTGTTGATCATCAGCTCCTGAATTAACTGCAAATGCTACTCCTTTCCCTTTCTTATCAGGTTGCTGGCAGAATGCAGTCTCAAAATTTAGCAAAGACCCAATCAGCTCCTCAACCTTCATGGTGGTGATGTCATGAGCTTCTTCTATGGCTGTAACCTTCATATCAAATCTTCTGGGCAGGGACCTGAGGATTTTTCTTACTATCTTTTCATCAGACATATTTTCCCCAAGTGAATCAAAGGAATTTGCCATGTCCAGCACATTCATGTAGAAATCCTGAATAGTTTCATCTTCCATCATCTTCAGGTTCTCAAACTTAGTAGTCAGCAACTGGAGTCTGGACATCTTCACTTTAGAGGTTCCTTCATGAGTTGTTTTTAAGATTTCCCAGGCATCCTTTGCAACTGTACATTGCTTGATGAGTCTGAACATGTTTTTGTCAACACCATTGAAAATTGCATTCAAGGCTTTTGAATTCCCATGTGACAGATCATCTTCAGCTTTGGTCCACTCCTCTTCAGGCTTCAGAATCTCAGTTTTGTTACCATCTTTGTCCAAAACCATAGGATGATCCCAGCCTTTAATCACAGCTTTCCAAGTTCTGGTGTCAATGGATTTCAGGAATGCACACATCCTGGATTTCCAGTACTCATAATTTGTGCCATCAAGTAGGGGTGGTCTGTTGACATAGCCTCCTTCTCTATCCATGCTTGCCAGAAAATAACTCCTCTGGATCTCACCCAAAACACAGGCAGGGTGCCTGCTCTGATGCCAATTGAAATTCTGGCCAGACAATAACACAGAGTTAACAGGTTCTGAACCACAAAGGTTCTGAATAACTTAGCACAATTAAAAACAAATAATCAGCAGAAATTAAAAGTGCAGGAAAGCTAAAGAACACAAGGTTTGTTAACCCAGTTCGGAGTAAACACCTCCTACTCTGGGGGATACCAATCCAGGAAGGAATTCCACTATAGGAATTAATCCTTATGACTCAAGACACTGACTCCCAGTTCCCAGCCTAAGCAATTAACTTCCTCCTAGTCTGAATTCTATCCAACACGTTGAGTATTAGAGACCACTAACTTCCTATTCAAGTAACAAACCTGTTACTGAAATCCCTTAACAAAAACTACTCTGTTTTGAAGAACAACTTCAAAACATCTGACTGCACTCGTACCTACAGGCTTTAGAGTGATTACAACTCAATTAAAAACACTAAACCAACTCAATTAGAGTGGTGCACAAACAAAGATTAAAGCTTACAAATACTAAGACTCAATTCTTTGAATTTTTCTCTCTAATTCATATATCTTGAATAACAGCAGCACTCCTCCTTTTATAACCTTCAGCAAGCAACATTAATCTGAATTAAATCTTCTAAAATAGATATGTTTCTGAATTATGCAAGGCTTGAAAAGGAAACATATAAATCTTCAATGTATCTGCAAAAGATTCCTTCAGGAAATATGAACTTCATAAAACACGAGCCAATCTTCAAAAGATCTTCTCCAATTTAATCAGCATTCTAGAAGTAATATGCGTGGATATTGTTAGAACAAAATGTGTTAAACAACTCTCTTATGAATTAAGGGGAGATTGTTGAAACATTATGTGTAAACATATCTCTCTTTATGGTTTT
Source organism: Medicago ruthenica (assembly GCA_018208015.1). NCBI lineage: Eukaryota > Viridiplantae > Streptophyta > Magnoliopsida > Fabales > Fabaceae > Medicago > Medicago ruthenica. The sequence goes on along the minus strand of CM031378.1, from coordinate 90,996,075 downwards.
GATGATAACAAAGTGTTAAATGGAAAATTGGTTATTTGCTAATGCTTTGTTCAAGTGATTTCAGAACCATGTGTTTAGTGATTGAAAATTAAGAATGGTTATGGAAGAACAAGCTAAGAGCAAGAAAGGGAAGCTAAGAAGCAAGTTGCAAAGCTGGAAAAGTGCTCCCGAAGTAGTGCTCCTGAAGTACTGCTCCTGAAGTGAGAGTCTGAAGCCTGCGTCTGAATGCAGCTTCTGAGTCTGAAGGCAGCTTCTGAAGGAAGTCAACAAAAGTCAACGTCTGAAGACCTGCTTCTGAAGTCTGAGTCTGAAGGTGTGCTTCTGATGCACTGTTCACGCAGAAGCTTCTGAAGGCTGATGTGGCATGAAAAGCAAGTGGTACTGTGCGCATTTAATGCCTGGATGTGTCAGAGCAACCCAATGGAACAGTTGTCTCCCTGACTCAAACATTCCCCAGCTTTTAAGGTAGGCCATTTCAAAAATGGCTGCTGCTCTGTTTTCTGCAAAAAAAAGCTCAGCACACATTTTCAGTCTATCCTAGTTCAACTTGCAACGGCTCTTTCCTCAAATCAAGCAAATCTTCAACAACTCTATTTCCTCTATAAAAGGAAGAAGATTTGAAGAAGAAATTTGTCTAAGACTCTTGAAATCAAATTGCTGAACCTTGCTCTGTTTTGCTGTCAAGTTCAAATCTCTTAGAAATTCTTTTAGTTCTGTAACTTAGAATTTCTTAAGGTTAAGAGTCTTAATCTGTGTTGTATTAAGAGAACACCTCTGATATTTTCTCAAGTGTTCATCCCAAACTCATTTATTTGTAAACCAGTTTGGTCCCTAAAGTCTCAGTCAGTATACTGAGCATTTGTAACCTCATTCCTTTGTGGTCTGAGCCAGAAGTCTCTTGACTTAGTGTCTTGAGCATTGGGAAGTCTCTTGACTTAGTGTCTTGAGCATTGGAAGCCTATTCCATTGTGGTTGAGCATTAGAAGCCTCTTCCTTGGTGGTTGAGCAACTGGAAGTCTCTTCCTTGGTGGTTGAGCATTTGTAATCTTCTGATTATAATGGAACTCTCTTGTTGGAAAACAAGGGGACTGGACTACTTCTCACATTGAGAAGGAACCAATATAAAATCTTTGTGTGTCCTTCTTCCCTTCTCTTTTAACTTGTTATTTCGCTGCATATACTTCTGATAATAGTTCAGAACCTGGTTCTGAACTAGTGTTAAGTTTTTGAGAAGAAAAGAACAAGTTTTTGAGTCACACAATTCAACCCCCCCTTTCTTGTGTGTGTTTTTCTCACCTTCAGTTGGTATCAGAGCTCCGGTTCTGATATTAACACTTAACAATGTGTCAGTCTTGATCTTGAGAAAAACATGTCATCTGATAATGAAGATTCACCTCCTCCTCCTCCTCCTCCTCCTAGACATACATCTGTACAATATGATTATGGCACTGATGAGAGAAAATCCAGGTCACACAATAAACCTCCAATGTTTACTGGTGATCCTGAGAAGTTCTCATGGTGGAAGTGTAAAATGTACAGCCATATCATTGGTATAGGTGACTCTCTATGGGATATTATTGAAGATGGAATCTCAATACCAGTTGATGAAGAAGGTGTTGATGTCAACAGAAGAGCTCTAAGTGATGCAGAAAGAAAGATCTATAGGAAGCATCACAATGTCAGAGGTATCATTGTGGATTCATTACCTCACAATGAATATCAGAAGCTGAGTGACAAGTCAACAGCCAAAGCTATATTCACATCCCTCTGCTCTAACTATGAAGGTAACAAAAAGGTTAGAGAAGCTAAGGCAAACATTCTTGTTCATCAATATGAACTGTTCATAATAAAAGAGGATGAAAATATTGAGACAATGTTCTCAAGATTTCAGACTCTGGTTTCTGGACTTCAGATTCTGAAGAAAAGTTATACCACAGCTGATCATGTAAATAAAATCCTTAGAAGTCTGCCATCCAAATGGAGACCTAAAGTGACTGCTATTGAGGAAGCTAAGGATCTGAATACTTTAAGTATTGAGGATCTGATAAGCTCCCTCAAGGTGCATGAACTGGGACTCAATGAGGATGAGTCTGTTAAAGAACCAAAATCATTAGCTTTGAAATCTAAAAGAAAGCCTGCTAAAACTTTGAAAGCTATTGAATCTGAAGAAGAATTTCCTGAGGGAAATTCTGATGAAGATTCAGATGCTGATGAGCTTGCAATGCTTTCTAAGAGAATTCAGTATCTAATGAATAGAAAGAAAAAGTTCTCTAACAGAAGCAGTAACTTTAGAGGATCTGGTTCAAAGAGGGATAACCAGAAGGAGAGCTGCTACAACTGCAAAAAGCCTGGGCACTTCATTGTTGACTGTCCTGATCTTCAGAAGGAAAAGTCTAAAGAGAAAGCAAAGAAATCCAGCTCAAAGTCCAGCAGTTTCAAAAACAAGCTTAAAAAGAGTCTCATGGCAACATGGGATGATCTGGACAATGAGTCAGAATCTGATGAGGAAGAAGCAAACCTGGCCTTGATGGCAACTGCACCTTCTGATGCAGAATCATGCTCAGATTCTGATGAAGAAGATGAGGTATATTCTGAACTCACTAGATCTGAATTAATTGAAACAGTTCATGATCTTATGAGTCATCTCAAAAGCAAGTTAGGAGAAATAAAAGCTTTGAAAAATAAAACTAACTTGCTATCTGAGGAAAATCTTAAACTTCGGAATCAAATATTTGAATATGATGAAGAAGTTGAAGAACTCAGAAAAGAGGCTCATAAGAAATCTGAAGAGGTTCCTAATGAACAGGAAATAGCTCTTCAGGATTTCATCTTAACTGGATTCAATAGAACTAAAATTGCCTCTATGATGTATAATATGATCAGAAACAAAGGTGAAGGCATTGGCTATGATTCATTCAAACCTTCAAATGAATTAAACTCACCTTCATGTTCTGAAAATATTTTAAAAGGCAATGGTATATGCTTTGTGCCTGCTTCTGATAACTCTGAGAAGTTGAAAATGTCAGATACTGAGACTAAGTCTGAAGTTCTGAACAGCTCAGACTCTGAAGCTTCTGAACCTAAGGGTAAGATGAAGGCAGATGTTAAAACCTTGCCTAAATCTAAGCCAAAAGGTTCTAAGCCTAAGAGTAAGAGGAAATCCGATTCTGAACCTAAAAATGTTCAGAATCTGAAGAGTTCAAAACCTGGAACTAGTAAGTCTCAGAATCTGAATAATTCAAATTCAAATCTTTCAAAGACTGAGTTTATTAAAACTTCAAAATCTGTTAAACCAGTCAATGTAAAGCATTTTCAATCTCAGAATGTTAAGCAGAGCAAGCAAAAGCAAACCAATCAGTTTTATGCTTCTAATTGTTTTAAGAAAGGCAAAACTGAAGCTTGCCTTGTGCCTGAAGCTAACAAAGTTAGAATTCTGAGGAAGTCAGAACCAAAACACTCAAAGGGTCAGACTTTAAAAGAACCAAAGACATTCAAGTCTCAGGTTCTGAAGAAATCTGAGTCCAAACCTTTGAGAACTCAGGTTCTGAAGTACTCAGGTTCTGAAACTCAGACTTATTCAAGATATAAGGATTCATATCCTAAATATCAGAACAAGTCTGAATATCATAACTTCAGACACAAGATGAAAAAGCCAAAACCTTTCAGGACTAACCCCAAAGGACCCATGAAAATCTGGGTACCTAAGTCTGAGATCATTTCAATTGCAGATATGCTTAACATCCAAAGAAAAGGAAAGGTCCTGGTACCTGGACAGTGGATGCTCGCATCATATGACAGGGGACAAGTCTATGTTCCAAACCCTGACTCTGAAAGAGGGAGGAACTGTGGGGTTTGGAGGAAGTCAGAAAGGAAAGATCATTGGTACTGGTAAGATAGGTAATTCTTCCATGTACATTGATAATGTTTGGCTGGTAGATGGACTGAGACATAATTTACTTAGCATAAGTCAATTATGTGATAGTAATTATGAAGTCCTGTTTAATAAGAACACATGCACTGTAATCAGTAACAAAATAAATTTTTCTGAATTGGTGCAGCAGAAGGTAGTTTGCCTTCTGTCTGTGAGTGATGAGAAATGGGTCTGGCACAAAAGGCTAGGACATGCTAACTGGAGACTCATCTCTAAGCTTAGCAAGTTACAGCTGGTCAGAGGCTTACCCAGTATTGATTATCACTCAGATGCTCTGTGTTCAGCATGCCAAATTGGAAAATTTTCTAAAACCTCTTTTAAATCTAAGAACATTGTTTCCACCTCAAAACCTTTGGAACTCCTTCACATTGATTTGTTTGGTCCTGTTGGAACAGCTTCAATAGATGGGAAGAAGTATGGACTTGTGATTGTTGATGATTATAGCAGGTGGACTTGGGTTAAATTCCTCAGAACCAAGAATGAAACATATGATGTGTTTTTCAAATTCTGCAAACAAGTACAAACTGAAACTGATTTGAAAATTTTAAAAATCAGAAGTGATCATGGTGGGGAATTTGAAAATGAACCATTTGAAAACTTTTGTGAAGATCATGGAATTATCCATGAGTTCTCATCTCCTAGAACTCCACAACAAAATGGAGTTGTAGAGAGAAAGAACAGATCTTTACAGGAAATGGCCAGAACCATGATCCATGAATCCAAAATTGCTAAGTACTTTTGGGCAGAAGCTGTAAACACAGTATGTTATATTCAGAACAGGATCTATATCAGACCCATTCTGAATAAAACAGCATATGAATTGTTTAAAGGAAGAAAACCAAGTATTTCTTATTTTCATCAGTTTGGGTGTACATGTTACATACTGAACAATAAAATCTACCTAAAGAAATTTGATGCCAAGGCTCAAAAGGGTACCTTTTTAGGATACTCAGAGAGATCTAAGGCATACAGAGTGTATAATTCTGAAACACATGTTGTTGAAGAAGCTATACATATTAGGTTTGATGATACGAAGCCTGGTAATGAAATACCAGAGCTGGTTGAGAGTTTTGCAGATGTCAGAATCTCAGAAGAACCTTCAGAAGCTGAACCCAGTTCAGGTTCTGAAGAAGGTTCAGAAGCTGAAAACAATGAAGAATCTGACAAACTCTCTGATAATGACACTACTCCTGAAGCAAATCAAGACCAGCATGTTTCTGAGCAAATCCATGATGGTTCTTTAGAAGCTAATCCACTCAGAACCTCATTCAAGTACAAGTCTTCACATCCTGAGGAGTTGATCATTGGAAACAAGAGCAGTCCAATAAAGACTAGATCAGCATTCACTCAGAATGAGTCTATGCTTGGCTTGCTATCCATGATTGAGCCCACAACTGCTGATGAAGCACTTGCTGATGATGACTAGATTGTAGCAATGCAAGAAGAACTGAACCAGTTTCAGAGGAATGATGTCTGGGATCTTGTTGCAAGACCTGATCATAAGAACATCATTGGAACAAAATGGGTGTTCAGGAACAAGCTCAATGAACAAGGAGAAGTGATCAGAAACAAGGCTAGATTAGTAGCTCAAGGGTACAGCCAGCAAGAAGGAATTGATTACACAGAAACTTTTGCTCCAGTTGCAAGACTGGAAGCAATCAGGTTACTTCTTTCTTATGCTGTTAATCATGATATCATCTTATATCAAATGGATGTTAAGAGTGCTTTCTTAAATGGTGTAATTTCTGAAGAAGTGTATGTAAAACAACCTCCTGGTTTTGAAGATGTTAAAAATCCAGACTTTGTTTTTAAACTTAAGAAATCTTTGTATGGTCTGAAACAAGCTCCCAGAGCTTGGTATGAAAGGCTAAGCAACTTCTTGATTAAAAATGATTTTGTAAGAGGTCAAGTTGATAATACACTTTTTAGAAAAACTGTTAAGAAAGAAATCTTAATTGTGCAAATTTATGTTGATGATATCATATTTGGTTCTACTAATGCCTCCCTTTGCAAAGAGTTTTCAAAGTTAATGCAGGATGAATTTGAAATGAGCATGATGGGTGAGCTGAAATTCTTTTTGGGAATTCAAATCAACCAATGCAAAGATGGTGTATATGTTCATCAGTCAAAATACACCAAGGAGCTTCTGAAGAAGTTCCAGCTGGATGATTGCAAGCTGATGACAACACCAATGCATCCCACCAGCACCTTAAGCAAAGAGGACAATGGCTCTAAAGTAGATCAGAAGCTGTACAGAGGTATGATAGGTTCTCTCCTATACTTAACTGCTTCTAGGCCAGATATTTTATTTAGTGTATGTCTGATAAGTGCCAAAAATGAGTTAAAAAGCATAGTTAATTTAAGCACTTAAGTAGCTTGTTTTGCAAGTTATCATGGGAAAAACTCATAATCACTTATCAAATACCCAATTATGCTTTTACTTCTTTCCTCATCCATTTATGCAGGAAAATGCAAGCCAGGACATGATTTGAGCAAAGAAAAATGAAAATTTGAATATGGCAACTCGCCCAGCGAACTCATGGCGAGAGAATGGCGAGCTTAGGCAGGGAATTTCAGGAACAGGGGAAGCTAATTTTCGCTCAGCGAGATTATTTATCGCTCAGCGAGATCAAGGCGGTTTAATGCTACTGAAAACGTGGCTAAAAACCACTGGTGAAGAAATTTCAACTTTTAGTATCTCGCCGGGCGAGATGTCATTTTCAGCTTTTAGTATTTAACCTTTGTTTCAGTTTTTTATATATATTATTCATAGATAGCTTTTTAATTTCGTTCAGTAATATTTAGGATTTAGTTTTAAGAGATAAAATAGGGCTAGAAGCTATGATCTTCAAGGAGCAAAAGTGATTGGATTGTAGAATCAACCAAAGGCTTTGGGAAATCAAGACTTAGGTTATGATCTTCATCTTTTCTCTACTCTTTTGTATAGTTGTCATGAAAATGAACAACTAACTTCCCTTTGTTGGGATTGGAACTACTCTTTCTAGCTTAGATGTAATCCATGATTATGCAAAAATATGATTTTAGCAATTTATGTGTTTTTGAAGTTATTCTTGCTTTTCACTCTCATGCTTGATTCAATTGTAATTGACAAATACTTTTGAATCTATGTTTAGAATAATCTTCTATCAAAATAAGAAAATCTAGAAATGGATTTGGGTTTTGATAATCGCATAAAGTATCGGAACGTAATGCTTTCGGATCGTTTGATTGATTGGGAAATCGTCGATTAAACAATACGATCGATCTCACGACGTTATTTGGACACGAATGACGTTGTTGAGTGATACGTGATATTTTCGCTAAAACGCTAAAATTCATATGCATGGTTTTTTTTTAGATTATATTCGATGCAAGATTGATGAACTCCAATTTCAACGCTTTGATTCCCTATTACTTTTCGTTTTATTTCTGTTTTTAAGTTCGATTAGTTTTTATGCAACCAAGTAAAGAAACCCTAACTCAAAACGATATCGATTGTTGAACGGTTCGAGATAGCGCACCTAATCCCTGAGAAGACGATAATTGAAAAATACTTACTTTTGTTACTCAACTAACAAAATGGCGCCGTTGCCGGGGATTAGTGTTTAGATATTTTGAGCATCGCAATAATTGGTAGTGTTTTGAGCTTTTGTATATATCGTGTTAATATTTTTCGTTTCTTTTTGTACATTATAAATCTGTGTGTGCATTAACCCTCTTTGTTATACAAAGAAAATTTTCTTGTTAGTTACACTTGTTTCAGATTCTCAACATTGAAAGAAATCATGGCTAATCATCATGATTATTTCAACTTCTATAATCCATACGAGAATGAATCTTATCAACAATTTCAACAATATCCGTCTGAAGATGAACAAACGGCAAGAACAGAAAATACTTTGAATATGTTCATGCAACAATCCATGATCAACATGCAAAATACCAACCGAAGATTGAGAACTTTATCATGCCAATTGAAAATTTTGCAAGTTCAATTAAATTTTCTACCAAGAATCATGGATGTTCAGACCAACAATCAATCCACTTTGGAATTTGGAGAGATTGTTGAAGACGATGTTGATGAAAGTGAGGAAGAGTCAATGTTTGAAGGATGTGGTATAAGGAAAATAGTAGAAGAAATTAAGATACCACACCAATTAGAACTTCCTCAAGAAAGGTCAGATGCTGAAGAGGCCAGAGTTGTTGATAGTGAAGAAGTGATGGATATTGAGAAGATGGAACAGTTTCTTAACAAGGAAGAAACTTGTGAAAATGAGGGGATGAAAGTGAGCAAGGCCGAATTTGAGTTGGTAATAGATGACATATGTTCCTTGCTCAACATATTCTGGATAGGGAGGTTATGGACTCCACATCAGCTGTTCTGCAAGTTCATGGAATTCCTCCCAAAGCATAGGAATACTAAGGCTGATGTGCGTTCCGTCTCGTTTTGGCCACCCTAACGAATCAGGCGTCGAGCTAACGACGTAAAACAAGCGCTTGTTGGGAGGCAACCCAACTTTGTAAGTATTTATGCCTTATTACTGCTTTTTAGTAACTATAGGTGAAGCTAAAATTGACAAGTCTTTTGAAATGCTGCATTTTTGAAAATTCTGCAACCTGTCATTCTCGCGGAGCGAGACATTACTTCGCTGAGCGAAGCTTACTGATAAGTTCTTTAACAGCAAAGTATCAGATGCATGATAATGATAATGATAGAAATTGTTTCAAAGTGCAAAGCCAAGTTACTTGTTTCTTGCTTTTCTAGATGTGTACTTGAATTTGAAATGAGTACTTTACACACCATTTATCTCATACAATTTTACGCGATAACATGCTTATTATGTGAACCACTTAGAACTAGCCTAAATGTGAGGAATCCTCAAGTGCTTTACATATATGCAGGAGACCGGCATTCATTGTTTTACTCGGTTGTTTTATGTTAAATCTGATAATTGTTTTGAATTGTATGAAAGCACAGAAATGATCAAGGCATTGTTTTGAAAATGAGTAAAAACACTTGACCACAAAAAGCCTACCCTGTGAGAAGTGAGTATTTGTTAACCCCATTGAGCCTAATGAATCAGAATCCTTAACTATGAACTGTCAATATTCATAAGCACAATGCTTAGTGAATTTGCCCAAGTTTTTCAAAATCCAGTTCATAGTTAAATCACTATTGGATTCTGATATTTTACATTCATTTTGAACCCTTAACCATCATGTTTATTTGTCCTTTGCCTAATGATAAAGGAACATTCAATTAGGGTATCATTTTGAATAAGTTGGGGAGAAAAGGGAGGTAGTTTATGTCAAGTAATGGTGAATTTTGAAATTGATCCTGACAACAAGAAAAAGAGAAAGAAAAAGAAAAAGAAAAAAAAAGAAAGAAAATGAACAAAGAAAAAGAAAAGAAAAAAGATAAAAATTCAATAAATCAAAAAGTTGTCAAGATCAAAGTAATTCTTGTAAATCACCAAGGGTTGATAATGAAAAAGGAGGAAGTTGTGTAATTAGAAAGAATGTTCCTCTATGCTTGGCCATTTGAATTCAATTTTTCCCACATATGACATTTCTTTTGGAAACCAAGCCAAGTTACAACCCTCAAAGACCTTTTGATTTATGCTTTTTTGCTTTTTGAGATGATATTTGGATGGACACATAACTTAATCTAGATGTAAGCTGAATTGCCGGATGAGTGTTCAAAACCCTCACTTCATGATTTCAATTTGCTTATTTACTTTCAAAGAAGTGTGTTAGGTGTGGTTCATTGTTAATTATGTTATTGATTTGAATTGTATGACATGAATTTTGTGTTTAGGACTTATGCCGCATTCATAGTATATATCTAGATTAATGAGAAACTTCATACTTGCCCGCGCAATCCACATTTGAATTTTGTCATCTGAAAACTTTTCATTTCTTTGCATGTATTGTACTTTTGTCCAAAGCCTTGATTTTTCCATTTGTTTGAGTCCTTTGTTTGAGGACAAACAAAGATTTAAGTTGGGGAGAGTGATAAGTGCCAAAAATGAGTTAAAAAGCATAGTTAATTTAAGCACTTAAGTAGCTTGTTTTGCAAGTTATCATGGGACAAGCTCATAATCACTTATCAAATGCCCAATTATGCTTCTACTTCTTTCCTCATCTGTAACATCCCGCTTATAAGTATCAGTTATCAGTAATAGAAGCTATTAAGAAGCATGGCAATTTTGTAATATATGGCAATGGCATTTTGGTGATTATTTGAAATGGGAAGTTTTATTTATTAAGGGAACAAGATATTTATTCATTCCATTTATCTTCTTCCCTCACTCTCCCAAAAATTCATCCCTCTCTCCCTCATTCTCTCACTCTCACGCCCCCTTACTCTCACCCCAAACCATCAAGCTTTCACCCAAGTTCTTGTGAAGTTTGCTAGCAAGTGGGTTTTGAGGAAGTTAGAACAAATAGAGAAGGAACAAGGAAGAATCAAGGAAAGGAACAAGCTAGGGTTTCTATATTCAAGCATAACCAGCACCAATTAATGTTTAGGTGAGCTCATCTTGGGTTTAAAACCCTCCTAGAGAGAATTTCATATGTTTTATAACTTAAGTAAATTTATAGAGTTTTACCCTAATTCCTTGCTTGCCAAATCCTTGCTTACATATGTTTATAACTGTTATTTTATGAAGGAAAATCATTTTTAGCATGTTTAGGAAGCTTGGGTATCCTTGAATGGGCAAAAATGGTGGAAAAATGCATTTTTACACATGACAGTGCTGTCATGGTCGCTGTAGCGACGAGCTGTCGCTTGTAGCGACCAGGCAGGATTTCTCCCTGCCTACCTGCGCTTGTAGCGACCAGCCTGGCGCTTGTAGCGACCAAGCCAGAACAGCACCACTTAGTTGAGCTGTTCTGGGGGTTCTGGTGCACGCGGGCATGGCTTTTTGCAAATGTTTTCTCCTAATACATTTTAGAAACATAAACCATCATTTTAGTTCATCCTAAAGGCTTCCAATGGTTGAGAAATCATGTGAGCAAAGATTACGCAAGGCTTGGAAATTCATGAATTAAAGTTAAATGCTTAAGTAAGTCCTAGCAATGGCTTATGAGAACGATAAGCCTATGATTATAGGTTCATATGTTATGTATTGGAAGATTAGTTCCCTTAAGAAACGCATTAATTATGCAAAGGCTCATAGCCAATTTATTGGACGTACTTTCAAGTACATAAGTTAAGAATTAATGAGAATAAGAGTGATCCAACGATCAAAGTTAAGAGCCTATTTATAGGTTAAGCTTTTAAGAATGATTACTTAAGAATGCATTATATATGCACAAGAATATGAACGAATAAGATATATATATACGAACTTAAGTTAAGAACTTAATGATAAAGATTATACGTGTTCATCAGACTCCGGATTATGCCGGATGGGATTTCTCCGAAAGGGCTATCCACACGTAAGATATAAGAGTATGTTAAACGTGTCCAGCAGGCTCCGGGATACGCCGGACGGGACTTCTCCGAGAGGATTGTCCACACGTATGTTAAAAGATTAAGCATGTCCAGCAGGCTCCGGGATATGCCGGGTGGGACTTCTCCGAGAGGGTTGTCTACATGCAAAGTTAAGTTGTGTCCAGCAGGCTCCGGATTATGCCGGATGGGGCTTCACCGAGAGGGTTGCCTACACAAAGATAAGAGGAGTCCGGTGTTAGCCTGATATGATAGGAATTTTCACCGGTATGATGGGAGATGTACTTCGGGGTTACTCCACCCGGATGCACTCCGTAAAATGAACCAAGATAATGTATTGTTTGTTCAACGCTAACTTCTAACTTTATGTTATGAAAAGTTGAATATGAATATGAATATGTATTATGTACTAAGAGTTAAGACAAGGTAGTTATCAGACATCAGAAAGTGATCATAGACTTCCCCCTCGATCACTAAGCATAAGATTATGTACCTGAAAAGTATAAGTTAAGGCAAAGACTTAAAGCGATCCTAGGTTTCCCCTTGATCGCTAGATATATAGAGAATGACGGCGATCGTAGGTATCCCCAAGATCGCTAAGAGTAGGCACGGCGACCCTAGGTTTCCCCCGTGGTTGCCAACAGTAGGATGGGCTGGAGCTCACTGAGACATTATGTCTCATCCCAATCCTTCTGGTGCAGGTTTTCAGGTGATCAAGAGATGTTCATGAGGATATTCTCCAAGAAGACGCTGGATGGAGTGCAGTTGCTCGATGAGGACAAGCTCAGGAGGTTTTCAGATTATGTATATATGTATATGAAAGTGTAATTTATGATATTTGGATAACTGTATTAACGAGCCAACTTGTACTCATTCAGATGTATGTATTATTACTATTGAAAATTTTAATGTACCCAGTATCAGATTAATACGCATGCTAAATATTCTAGATAATTTAGTATGGGTGTTACATCATCCATTTATGCAGGAAAATGCAAGCCAGGACATGATTTGAGCAAAGAAAAATGAAAATTTGAATATGGCAACTCGCCCAGCGACTCATGGCGAGAGAATGGCGAGCTTAGGCAGGGAATTTCAGGAACAGTGGAAGCTAATTTTCGCTCAGCGAGATTATTTATCGCTCAGCGAGATCAAGGCGGTTTAATGCTACTGAAAACGTGGCTAAAAACCACGGGTGAAGAAATTTCAACTTTTAGTATCTCGCCGGGCGAGAAAAATCTCGCCGGGCGAGATGTCATTTTCAGCTTTTAGTATTTAAGCTTTGTTTCAGTTTTTTTTATATATTATTCATAGATAGCTTTTTAATTTCGTTCAGTAATATTTAGGATTTAGTTTTAAGAGATAAAATAGGGCTAGAAGCTATGATCTTCAAGGAGCAAAAGTGATTGGATTGTAGAATCAACCAAATGCTTTGGGAAATCAAGACTTAGGTTATGATCTTCATCTTTTCTCTACTCTTTTGTATAGTTGTCATGAAAATGAACAACTAACTTCCCTTTGTTGGGATTGGAACTACTCTTTCTAGCTTAGATGTAATCCATGATTATGCAAAAATATGATTTTAGCAATTTATGTGTTTTTGAAGTTATTCTTGCTTTTCACTCTCATGCTTGATTCAATTGTAATTGACAAATACTTTTGAATCTATGTTTAGAATAATCTTCTATCAAAATAAGAAAAACTAGAAATGGATTTGGGTTTTGATAATCGCATAAAGTATCGGAACGTAATGCTTTTGGATCGTTTGATTGATTGGGAAATCGTCGATTAAACGATACGATCGATCTCACGACGTTATTTGGACACGAATGACGTTGTTGAGTGATACGTGATATTTTCGCTAAAACGCTAAAATTCATATGCATGGTTTTTTTTTTAGATTATATTCGATGCAAGATTGATGAACTCCAATTTCAACGCTTTGATTCCCTATTACTTTTCGTTTTATTTCTGTTTTTAAGTTCGATTAGTTTTTATGCAACCAAGTAAAGAAACCCTAACTCAAAACGATATCGATTGTTGAACGGTTCGAGATAGCGCACCTAATCCCTGAGGATACGATAATTGAAAAATACTTACTTTTGTTACTCAACTAACAATGTCTGTGTGCTAGATTCCAGTCAGATCCTAGAGAATCTGATATGACTGCTGTCAAGAGAATCTTTAGGTATCTGAAAGGAACAACTAATTTGGGACTTCTGTATAAGAAATCTCTGAATTATAAGCTAGTTGGATTCTGTGATGCTGACTATGCTGGAGACAGGATTGAAAGAAAATCCATCAGTGGAAACTGTCAGGTTCTGGGTGAGAATCTGATATCCTGGGCCAGCAAGAGACAAGCAACCATTGCTTTGTCAACAGCAGAAGCAGAATACATCTCAGCTGCAAGTTGTATCACACAACTTCTCTGGATGAAACATCAATTAGAGGATTATCAAATTCATGCAGATAATATTCCAATTTATTGTGATAATACTGCTGCAATATGTCTGTCTAAAAATCCAATTCTGCATTCTAGAGCCAAGCACATAGAAATAAAACATCATTTTATAAGAGATTATGTTCAGAAGGGTGTTTTAGATATTCAGTTCATTGATACTGATCATCAATGGGCTGACATATTCACAAAACCCCTAACAGAAGAAAGATTCAATTTTATTAAAAAGAATCTGAACATGCACTTTATCTCTTGAAAATGTGCTTGAATCTGAATGAAATCCTTGATTCTGAGTTTATCATAAGCTAAGACTTATCAGACACTCACTTTCTGAGAGTCTGAATAAAGTTAAGCCTGAAAAACTTCAGAGTCTGAAGGATCAGAACCTGGATTTTCTGACTTATGAATCTGATAGAAATCTAATGTTTGGTCAGAATCTGATAAGTATAACCCTGAGCAATGATGATTAAAGCTTTGAAAGTTTAGACTCTAATCCTCCCAAAGTCATCAATTTAAAAATGTTATTTTCTGTTTTGGTATCAACTGCTAAAATTGCTCTAATTTCAATTGGTATCAGTCAGTTTCTTAAACTGCTTAGCACAGACACATTTTTCAAATGCTCAAAGTGTAGCAGACATGTTCAGTTTTTAGAACTTTTTGTTTTAATTTGGTATCAGACTCTGAGATAAACCTTCAAATTTGGTATCAGGTTCTGATACAAGTTTAGCAGCATTAAAACCCTCATTTGGTATCAAGCTCTGATATAACCTTTCAGTGGGTCTATGATCTGAACTATTTTGTTTTAAAAATGAGTTAGACTTGCTCTGATACCTTCTTGTATGATTTTGCTCTGATACTGAACAAATTACACTGAACATCTATGTCTGAACACAGAATGATCTGATCAGAAGCTCTGAACTGTTTCTGCTTCTGAGCAACATTCTATTTTCAATGCAAGTCATATACTCATTGAAAAATCAAGTATGCTCTGATGCTCATCTTTGCTGCTTGATTATCTATATGATTGCATAAATATCTCACATTTTTTTTCAAACTCCTATGCTCTGATACACATGTTTTCAAACCCTTTTAAAAAAACTTTTTGTTGATGACAAAAGGGGGAGTAAGTAAAACCAGTATTAAAGCTCCTGAGCTCAAAAATATAAGTTAAATTTTGTCAGTAATTAACTTATGAAAGGGGAGTAAAAGGTATTAAAGGCCTGAGGCTCTGAACATAAGTTAAAGCTCTGATACTAATTGAACTTAACTTATGAGAACTGTTTTTAACTCTTAGCCTCTGAATTGAATTTCTGTGAGATACATAACTCTTAGTGAGTTAAAATGAATTCAAAATAACTTGGATAAGACTCAGGGAGCTTACAAAACTCATCCTGTGGATTATCAGACTTAGGGGGAGAGCTTACAAACCTCAGAACCTGAAGTCAGCAAGTTATTTACAATTCTGAGTGATAATTTCACTTAATTGTTTTAAGTTGAGTTTAATTAACTTGGATAAGAATCAAGGGGAGCTTACAAACCTAACCTTGAGGACTGTCAGACCTAGGGGGAGCTTACAAACTTCTCCTGAAGTCAGATTGTTAATTAAACTTAACAACAATTCTGAAATTTTCACATTTGTGTTTTAAACTGAACTTAATTAACATGGTTCAGACTCAGGGGGAGCTTACAAACCTCACACCCTGCAGTTAACTTGTTAATTAAGTTAACAACAATTTTCTGATTTAATACTTATGTTTGTCATCATCAAAAAGGGGGAGATTGTTGGAACAAAATGTGTTAAACAACTCTCTTATGAATTAAGGGGAGATTGTTGAAACATTATGTGTAAACATATCTCTCTTTATGGTTTTGATGATAACAAAGTGTTAAATGGAAAATTGGTTATTTGCTAATGCTTTGTTCAAGTGATTTCAGAGCCATGTGTTTAGTGATTGGAAATTAAGAATGGTTATGGAAGAACAAGCTAAGAGCAAGAAAGGGAAGCTAAGAAGCAAGTTGCAAAGCTGGAAAAGTGCTCCTGAAGTAGTGCTCCTGAAGTACTGCTCCTGAAGTGAGAGTCTGAAGCCTGCGTCTGAAGGCAGCTTCTGAGTCTGAAGGCAGCTTCTGAAGGAAGTCAACAAAAGTCAACGTCTGAAGACCTCCTTCTGAAGTCTGAGTCTGAAGGTGTGCTTCTGATGCACTGTTCACGCAGAAGCTTCTGAAGGCTGATGTGGCATGAAAAGCAAGTGGTACTGTGCGCATTTAATGCCTGGATGTGTCAGAGCAACCCAATGGAACAGTTGTCTCCCTGACTCAGACATTCCCTAGCTTTTAAGGTAGGCCATTTCAAAAATGGCTGCTGCTCTGTTTTCTGCAAAAAAAAAAGCTCAGCACACATTTTCAGTCTATCCTAGTTCAACTTGCAACGGCTCTTTCCTCAAATCAAGCAAATCTTCAACAGCTCTATTTCCTCTATAAAAGGAAGAAGATTTGAAGAAGAAATTTGTCTAAGACTCTTGAAATCAAATTGCTGAACCTTGCTCTGTTTTGCTGTCAAGTTCAAATCTCTTAGAAATTCTTTTAGTTCTGTAACTTAGAATTTCTTAAGGTTAAGAGTCTTAATCTGTGTTGTATTAAGAGAACACCTCTGATATTTTCTCAAGTGTTCATCCCAAACTCATTTATTTGTAAACCAGTTTGGTCCCTAAAGTCTTAGTCAGTATACTGAGCATTTGTAACCTCATTCCTTTGTGGTCTGAGCCAGAAGTCTCTTGACTTAGTGTCTTGAGCATTGGGAAGTCTCTTGACTTAGTGTCTTGAGCATTGGAAGCCTATTCCATTGTGGTTGAGCATTAGAAGCCTATTCCTTGGTGGTTGAGCAACTGGAAGTCTCTTCCTTGGTGGTTGAGCATTTGTAATCTTCTGATTATAGTGGAACTCTCTTGTTGGAAAACAAGGGGACTGGACTACTTCTCACATTGAGAAGGAACCAATATAAAATCTTTGTGTGTCCTTCTTCCCTTCTCTTTTAACTTGTTATTCCGCTGCATATACTTCTGATAATAGTTCAGAACCTGGTTCTGAACTAGTGTTAAGTTTTTTAGAAGAAAAGAACAAGTTTTTGAGTCACACAATTCAACCCCCCCCCCTTTCTTGTGTGTGTTTTTCTCACCTTCAGATATATCCTTGTTAAATCTCGCAAAGATTCGCGCCAAAACAATTCAGAAAAACCAGCTTCTGATGAAGTCAATGAAAGTCAACGCGGGCATCAGACTCACATTTCAGCTTCTGAAGTGCTACAGTGCGTCTGAAGGAATTTTCAGGTTCTAAAGGTGGTTTCAGCTTCTGAATGACTTCAAAATGAAAAACTTGCAACTGAAGATTTGTTCTACACATTAGGATGCTTCTATTCAACACATTGGATTTGCCAAAAAATGCAGCCAACACCAAAAGACTCAACACATATTTTCTTTTTTGTACAACTTTAGGTAATGATTAATGCAAATGATTCAGTTGATGCTTTGGGCCATAATGAGGTTATTGGCGAAAAAATTGAAGGTCGTTGATAAGACTTGGCAAATTCTAGGTTCTAAAGCTAGTGAATTGATTTCTTCTAGTAAGCTTGTTGATGTTATGTGAAATAGCTTATTTTGTTACATGAACAATATTTTTCTTATTTTTTGTGTGTTTTACATGATGAGACATTGTGGTCCAAAATTATTTTG
Source organism: Medicago ruthenica (assembly GCA_018208015.1). Lineage (NCBI taxonomy): Eukaryota > Viridiplantae > Streptophyta > Magnoliopsida > Fabales > Fabaceae > Medicago > Medicago ruthenica. The sequence goes on along the minus strand of CM031378.1, from coordinate 90,978,505 downwards.
TAATTTGACATGTACTAGTAAGCACGCATTAAATTCTAGTAAATTAAATATTATTGTTTCAGACCTTCATTGTGTACTTTTCCATAATGATATCCATTGCGTTCTTTCCTTTAGTTTTTAGGGTTTGTGGGTTCTAAAGATATTTTGTTTTTAAGGGAATTTTGTTTGTGGTTTATGGTTTGTGATGGTCTCTTATGGTTTCTAGGAATGGGTTTTGTTGTTTTTGATTTTTTAGGGAATTTTGTGGTTTGTGATTTTTTTAGGGAATTTTGTGGTTTGTGGTTTGTGGTCTCGTATGATGTTGTGTTGAGATACTATGCTATGTTTGTGGTCTCATGGAATTTTAGTGAAATATGTGAAAGTAATCATGCCTTTCTGCACCAACCATTAATGTTGTCTCTGCTACACAACAGGTATCTTAGCAAGTAAAGATCCTTAGAGCTGCTGATGGAACATTTAGTTTACAAGGGAAATACATAGGGGATTATGTGAGTAACAATTAACACCTTTTCTATGTTTTATGCAGGATATTGTGGTTTGAAGGCTGACTTACTTTATCGTTTAATCTTCGCTTTAAAACATGATTTGAGGCTGTCTTTGTTATGTAGGATATTGTGGTTTGAAGGCTGTCTTTGTGTGATTTTCTTTGTAGGTTTTGCAGGTTTGTCTTTTCCCTCTAACTGTGATTGTAGTTGAATTTGCTGTTGTGACTGTTCTTGTAACCTTTGTGTGGCTCTTAATCTTTGTAAGGGAGCTAAATCTATTATCGAGTTCTGTTTTTATTAATAATCAAGTTCCAAGCAGTAGGCAATATTTTATAATTTCTTTGAACTTGTGAGGCTACTAGTATTTGAATACACTAATTTTGCAGATCTGATTTCTGTTTTGGAATAATGTTACAATAATTGGGTGCATTTAGTCAATAAATTGAATAATTTAGAAAGTAGTAAAGTTTTTGTTGGGTCTAAAAACATATTTAACCCTATTACTTATGGATACTTTAAATTTTTTTGTAATTTCCGTATCAATGCAATGGACCCAAAATCAAGGAAGATTTTGCAGCTTTTGCGTTTGAGACAGGTGATGTTTTTAATTGGTCTCTCAATGAATTATTGGTTTTGTGCTTGATGGGTGTTGCTTAGTAGTAACTTCATTTTCAATTGAGGAATTTGGCTAGAGCTGTTTGTGTACCATTTAAAGTTATAATCACATCTTGGTTTATATAAAGTAATGTATGCTTGTTTTGTTACCGTGTATATGAACGTGGTGCAATTGTGGTTGTGCAGTTTGTGATTGTTTGAGTGAGTTGTGTTTTTGGATGTACTGCTTCAGTCTGATTAAGGGGTTATTCAATGAGTTACTATAGGAGACCTCTAACCACTTGTATATTAGTTAAAATGTTGAGCTTGTTGAATTAAGCTTTCATCTAGTGCCATTAGTGTATTCAACTATATATTATTGTTCATTTCATGTGATAAGCCAGCCAATATAAGCTATGCAAAATTACTTCTCTATCTAAATGTTTAATACATGAGAGTTTAAAGTTGCTTTAGAGGGAGACATTAGTCCTAAGTTTGGTGATTGGGTTATATTTGAGAAACAGGGATGGGAATTGAATGATTATTTTTTTGGGTTTATTTTAATGCTCAAAATCAAGGCTTGATGAGGTTAGAACTTGGAAAATATTTTGTGAATTGAATGTTTATATTTTGTGACTGATTATGTATTAATGAATGAGTTTGTAGCTATGATTTTATTTACACAGTATGAAATTATGGTTTTATGATGATATTTTGTGTTAAATCATTGTGCATGAAATTTTGTTTTGTTATAATCATGTATATGTAAGATAAAAAAGTTTTTTTTTAAAAAAATAAATAGATTTTAAGTTGGGTGAACAAACTTAAATATGTTCTTTTAAATCGGGTTACCCGATTTAAAAAGATCTTTTAAGTCGAGTCAAAAAAATGTTTTTTTTTTTTAAAAAAAAATAGATTTTAAGTCGGGTGAACAAACTTAAATATGTTCTTTTAAATCGGGTTACCCGATTTAAAAAGATCTTTTAAGTCGGGTCAGAAAAATGACTTAAAAACAAAATGGTTATTGAGTCGGCCACCTATAAGTCTGGTACAGAACCGACTTAAAAAGTCATTTTCACCCGACTTAAAAAGTGTTTTCTGTACTAGTGCTATGTGTATAGCGAAAACACAATCAAACCAAAGAACAAGGAAAAGAGAGTATAGAAACAAAAACATCAATATTATTTATCCAATTCGGCCTAAATTTGACCTTTGTATGGGAGAAAGAGAGAACAACTAGTCAATCCACTATGAATGAGTCTTTACAAGAGACACAAAGAAGTTACAATAAATTACCTTCAAAAGCAGCCCCTAATTTCTAAACTTTTTCAAGTCTTTCAACCCACAAGGAGATCATTAGAGAAATCAAGAGAGAAAGATTAGGTACTTCCTATAATGAGATGTCACTATCCAATGTGTTTCCCAACCCAAGAATCTACTACAAAGCACTCAACCCTTAGCCTTTTAAGTTTTCGAAAAGCTTCCTCTTTTAGTCTCTCAACTACATAAAAAATGAGCGAAAGAATGCTTAAACATGGTCTAAAAATCGAGACAAACACCTCACGCTTTGTCCCAACTCCCAAATGCCTCGTGCCTTTAGCCAATGATCACCAGGGCACATCACCCTATGTGTGCCTGGCATGTCTGCATCCCAGACGAGGAAGTAGCAAAATTCTTGAAACATCATATGTAACCCGCCTCACGGTTTGGACAATATTGAATCATACTTATAGACTTTTAAACTTTACAGTGAGATATCAAGGAACTCACAACAGATTCAACTCCCACGAAAGCCAAAAAAGCGCTAAACTCTCTAGAGAGTATAAGTGTTGAGTGATGTCGAGCTGTTATAATTTTTTTTGAAGAAGAAGATGTCGAGCTGTTATATAACGCAAACTTCGGTGGAAAGGGATTTAATCGAAAGGATTTATGTTGTAGTGTTGGCCTTGCTCCTATCCCCGAGTTTAGTGCTTGGACGAGCAGCAATAGACTCGTTTTTAGTTTTTAGAGCTTTAAAAAAGAGATAGGGCAAAAAAACAAAAACATATGTAGAGCGGGAAGTATTAATATCATCAGTGAAAGGAATTTCTTGTTTGTTTTGCTTCAAAAGGACATCATGATTGATAGAACCATGTAGGCCACACAGATTTTTTATTTTATTTTTCCAATGCAGGTCTAGAGGCTTAGAGTTAGAGATGAATTGAAATCCTTTGTGTTGGATATTTGGTTGTTGGCTTCATTTTTGCTAAAATCAAATATACAAGACATATGTACGTCTTCAGAAGCTGGACCTCAGAAGCAAAACTTCATAAGCTGAACGTCAGAAGCTGAACCTTCAGAAGCAGACCTTCAGACGCAGAACTTCAGACGCAGACCTTCAGAAGTACCTTCAGAAGCATTTTACTGTACTCCTGATTTCGTGCCTTGGAGCTGTTTATTATCTCACATGATCTTTTAAAGATTTGATTGAAGAATTCTTTCATGTTACTTGTTCTCCAAGCTGCGTGTGTTTCTAGAAGAAAGATATTTTCGTGAGATATATTTCTTCAGATTGGATATTGTTTTATTTGTGAATATATTTTCAAAGAGATCTTTGGAAAATATATTTCTGAAGAATATTTGTGTCAATATATTTCTGAAAAGAATATTTGATTCAAATATATGTTGTTGCTGAAGGCTATAAATAGAGGACGCCTCTATTGAAGAAAATAACTGAAATCGAAGCCATCATTGAGAGAGTATTCTTAGGTTTCTAGTCTGTTAATTGTGAGCCTTTCTTGTGTCACCTTGATGCAAGCTTAGGACTGTGTTTATTGAGTTGTAATTGTAGAGCACTTGAAGCTTTTAAGCAAGAGTGACTTTTGTGTGTTTGGAGTGTGTCTCCTTCGTTGATTGTTATTAGAGTCTAAGATCACTGAGGCAGTGATTGTTTGAGGGGAAGTGAGAGGGGTCTCATATCTAGGAGTTCCTAGGTAGAAATACCATGGGTAGTGATTAAGTGAGAAGGCGGTGAACCAGAGGTTGTTCACATAGGACTTTGAATTGATACTATCATAGTGGATTTCCTTCTTGGCTTGGTAGCCTCCAGACGTAGGTGTGCTTGTCACCGAACTGGGTTAACAAATAACCTGTGCCTTTTACTTTCAGTCTGTTATTTCTTTCCCTGTTATTGTTTCATGTTTTACTCTGTTTTACATCGTTGTTCCTGTGTTGGATCATTACGTTCAGTATCAGGACTTTACTGCGCCAGAATTTCAATTGGCATCAGAGCAGGCACCCTGCCTATTTTAGGGTGAGCTCCAGGGAAGTTATTTTCTGGCAGAATGGACAAGGAATGAGGATTTGTGAACAGACCCCCTCTGTTGGATGGTTCCAAATATGACTACTGGAAATCACGCATGAGTGCTTTCCTTAAGTCTATAGACAGTAAAACTTGGAAAGCAGTTCTGAAGGGTTGGGAACATCCTGTGATTCTTGACAAAGATGGAAAGAAGACAACTAAGTTAAAACCAAAGGAAGAGTGGTCCAAGGATGAAGATGAATTAGCGCTTGGAAACTCCAAAGCCTTGAATGCTTTATTCAATGGAGTGGACAAGAATATGTTCAGACTGATCAAGCAGTGCACTGTAGCTAAGGCTTGGGAGATTCTCAAAACTACACATGAAGGCACATCCAAGGTAAAAATGTCCTGACTTCAACTTCTCACCACCAAGTTTGAAAATCTCAAAATGTTAGAGGATGAGAACATATAAGACTTCTATATGAACGTTCTGGACATGGCTAACTCATTTGATTCTCTTGGAGAAAAAATATCTGATGAGAAACTTGTGAGGAAAATACTCAGGTCTATACCTAAGAGATTTGAGTTGAAGGTTGTTGAGATTAAATCAAAAATCCCTATTTGAGTTTTAAAGATAACAAACATATTAAATTAAGTTTTATTAATTCTGATATTAATTGTTATTTAACTTGTGCTCTTGAGTGTTTTATTTTAAGCCAAAAGGTATAAAACATTATATGATTATCAAGGAAGCATAAAGTCATATTGGGAGAGATTGATCTCAACTATGGTCTCAAGAGTGTTGGAATATTTTGAGCAAAAACGCACAAGGCCATGCAAGAATTGATGTTGTCACATTTAAGGAAGCAATAGAATATTGAAGGAATTAAATATGCTAAGGCAAGGATTTATTTCAATAAGCATGTGAACAAAAAGAACATATTCATCTCCATGTACAAAAAGAACTCAGCCAACAAAGTATAAGGAAAGACCATTAAAATTTTGACAACACATCAAAAACTTATGACAAAAGTGGTACCATATAATTCTATGATCCTTTGGTTACTCTTTATGGACATTTCACTACATGACAAAGGAAAGCTACTACCTAGTACAAAAGCTCCTTTTCTTTGGGTTCAAGTTAAATAATACAGCAACAAATGAGAAAGCAATGAGCTGTACAAAGCTCACACTCCACGTGACAAAAAGAACAAAGGCTCCAGCCAGAGATCGATCTCTGCAGAAATCAATCTCATCTCTTGTTTCACTTAAAGCCTTGGTCTCCAAGTTTGAGGAAAGATAAGATGGCATTCCTTTCTCCTATAAATAGAGGACTGCAGCAAAGCATAATACACGACTTTTTGAGGAAAAAAAAAAGGGCATACTTCATTTACAACCTCTTTCATATCAAGTTGCAATCAATCAAGAACAAAATCCAAGTTTGAGAAAGCTACTCATTTTCGTATTACTTCTTATAAAGAAGATTAATACTTTTCAAATCAACCTTCATTTGTAAAGAAATTGATATTGTGCAGAAGGCACAAAATTTGTAAAAGCTTGCTCGTAACAGCAAGTGTCTAAACCCGTAACGGTTGAAAGAAATTGTTGTATAGATCAAGAAGATCTAAAAGAAAAGAAGGAGTTGAGATTAAGTCATAACTCAACTACCTAGTGGAAAATCTCACAAGAACTGTGGGGACTGGACTAGCCCACGTTGGGTGAACCAGGATAAATTTTTGTGTGTGATTTCTCTTCCTTATCTCTTTAAATTCAGTATTAACTTACACACACATTTAATTATTTTTGACTAACCAAATATTACTCACCAAGTTTTGTTGTTAAGTTTTTTTAATAGGTAATTTTTAATTACATCACAATTCAAACCCCCCCTTTCTTGTGATAATTTTACTTCAATTGGCATCAGAGCTTGCCTCTAAGGTTTAAGCACTCAACAGTGTACGAGGAAAAGATCCAACAAAAAAAAATGTCTAAAGTAAAATTCATGTCTGAAGGGGGATCTTCAACTAGACCACCTCTCTTTGAAGGAACTGACTACTACTTTTGGAAAGGAAAAATGGAACTATTTCTACAATCACAAGACAACCATATGTGGTCTGTCGTAGAAAATGGAAACTACATTCCATATGATGAAGATCTAAATGTCAAAAAACAAGAAGACTGGTCAGAAGAGGAAGGTAAACGTATCCTATTAAATTTTAAAACTAAATTATTTCTAACCATGGCTTTAAGCAGGGAAGAATACGATAGAGTACAAGAATGCAAAACTGCCAAAGAAATTTGGGACACGTTGAAAACTCACCATGAAGGTACCAGTCACGTCAAAGAAACAAGAATTGACATTGGTGTGCGCAAATTTGAACTATTCGAAATGAAAGAGACCGAAACCATAGATGAAATGTATGGAAGATTCACTGTCATTATGAATGAATTACGTTCTCTTGAAAAGAATTTTACTACTCATGAGAGAGTAAGAAAAATTCTAAGATGTCTTCCAAAATCTTGGAGACACATTGTAACTGCCATAACAGAAGCAAAAGACCTGACAAAACTCAGATTAGAAGATCTAATTGGATCTCTAAAAGCTCATGAAGTACTTCTGCAAGAGGACAAATCCTCAAACAAAAATAAAATGATTGCCTTCAAAACAAATCAAGAATCTCAAGAAGATGAAATAAATCTCGAAAATCAACAACAAGAAATTGATGAAGAAGACAATGAAGATCAAATCATTCTTCTTACTCGCAAACTTCAAAGAATGATACAAAGAAAAGATCAATACAAAAGAAAGTTCCCATCAAGAAAAGAAAGCTCGAAAATAGAAGTTGACAAAAGTCAAGTTGTTTGTTATGGATGCTACAAATTGGGACATTACAAATCTGAATGTCCACTAAACAAAAGAAAATCAAACAACTATCAACCAAATCAAAAATCCTTCTTAACCACGTGGGATGATCCAGAAGAACAAACAAATGAAGATGATCAAGCAAACCTATGCCTAATGGCAGAATCAGATAATAAAGAGGTAAACTTTGAACCTTGCTCATCTTGTGAAAAAACTGAACATCTTTTTGATAATCTTTTCTACAACTCTCAAATTCTTGAACAAACCTGTGAAAGACTAAGAATGGAAAATATTCAACTCAAAAATGAAAAAGAAAATTTGGAACAAATAAATAAAAATCTTCTCAAAACAATTCGAAACTCTCAACCAAAGGAAAGTTTTGAAGAAGAAAACACTAAAGAAGAAAACAACGTTTTAAAGAAAAATGTTCATCAATTAAAAAATGACATTACAAACTTTGTAAAATCCACTGAAACTTTTCAAAAAATCATGGGATCACAAGTGAGTGTTTTTGATAAAGCTGGTATTGGTTTCAAAACAAATCATAAACAGAAACTATATAAAAATTTCTTTATTCCTGAAAAAATTAAAAAAAATGAAAGATATAAATGTGCATATTGTGAAAAATATGGACATCTTGAAAAGTTTTGTTTTAAAAAGAAAAAAGAGCAAGCCTCTCAAATTAAAACAAAATTCATTAACTTTCATAAAAAAGGATATTTTAACACTAACCATCAAGGACCCAAAAAAATATGGGTACCCAAAACACTACTAACTTCTACTGCAGGAATGTCTCATGACAGTCAAGAAAAGGCCCTGGTACTTGGACAGTGGATGCTCAAGACATATGACTGGAGATAAACAAAGCTTTCTCTCCTTCATTGAAAAAGAAGGAGGCTTAGTAACTTTTGGTAACAATGAACAAGCTCGAATTAAAGGTAAAGGTATTATTGGTAAGTTAAATTCGGCAAAAATTGAAAATGTTCAATATGTAGAAGGTTTGAAACACAATTTAATTAGCATCAGTCAATTGTGTGACAGTGGTTTTGAAGTAACATTCAAACCTCACACATGCGAAGTAAGACAAAAATCTTCAGGAAAGATCTTATTTTCAGGATCAAGAAACAAAAATGTTTATGTTTTATACTTAGATGAACTTCCTGTTGAATCCTGTTTCATGTCTCTTGAAAAAGACAAATGGATTTGGCACAAAAGGGCTGGACATGTAAGCATGGAAACCATTTCTAAAATATCAAAACTTGATCTAGTAAGAGGACTTCCTAAGATTAATTTTGAGAAAGATAAGATATGTGAAGCATGTATCAAGGGAAAACAAGTTAAAAGTAGTTTTCATTCAAAAGATTTTATTTCAACGAAAAGACCCCTTGAATTATTACACATAGACTTATTTGGACCTATCTCAATAGAAAGTCTTGGTGGAAAAAGATATGGCTTTGTCATCGTTGATGATTTCTCCAGATTCACTTGGGTTTTATTTTTAAAACACAAATACGATTCTTTTGAAGCCTTCAAAACCTTTTGTAAACAAGTTCAAAATGAGAAAGAAACCAATATCATTTCTGTAAGAAGTGACCATGGGGGAGAATTTGAAAGTGATTCTTTCAAGAAGAAGCACACTTGACTACATCTGCAAGTGATTCTGTTGTTGGTATTGAAATGGATGATGATGATGCAACTGTGTCCCCTTCTAAGGTTGTTGTTGATAACCCTGAGTCTACCCCATCCAAGTTTGATGATGGTTCTGATGTGGGTTCTGATGATGGTTTTGAGCACGAAGTTGTACCAGATGTTGAAATATCCCTAACCCAACCTGATGACCCTAATAAAGCTTGTCAAGAAAAGTCCCCTGGAAAGTCTACAACTGAGGCTGAGTATATTGCAGCAGGAAGCAGTTGCTCTTAATTGACTTGGATGAAACAAATGCTAATGGAGTACAATGTCAAGCAAGATGTCATGACATTATACTGTGACAATGTTGAGAAGTTAATGGTCTTTTTAAGTAGTTGCTTATATGAGAATCTATAGCAATTACAGGTGTTGAAACGTGCAAACAAATTCTTTCTATTTACTATAACTAGAGTTGCACGAGAAATAAGGGAAATCATTCTCATTCTGAAGACTGCTGTAAATGTGAGTTCTCCTGTTGTTTCACCTGTACCAGTTGTTGTTACCACAAGCCCTTTTGATTCTATGGATATAAATCCTGATGTTACTGAAGCTTTGATTACTTGTATGAATGTGTTGAAACCAGTTCTGAGATCCCCCAAACTGATTCTGATATGGTTGAGCTTCCTGAGAATTTTTAACCAGATGTGTTTGAAGATCAACCTGATGTGGGTTGAAGTTTTGAGGTTCAAATATGTTAATACTCAGAGGTATTATGTTCAGATGTAGTTACTGTTACTATGCGTGTCTGAGTGGGTTGCTATGAAGTGTTTGTTCTTCTGTGAAGACTTTGTGTGAGGGTACTATGTTTATGTGATTCTAATGTGCATTGCTGCGTGTTGAGGAATCTTTCTTGATGGGATCTCGTAGTTGTTTAAATCTGCTACTGTTGTTCTTGTTCTTTCTATGTCTGGTGATTGCATGGTTGTTTTGTCAAAATTGTTTGGCTAAAAAGGGGGAGATAAGTGTTTCAGATGCACTACAGTAGTTCAGAAGCACTACAGTAGTTCAGAAGCAATACAGGGCTGATGTGTTTCAGGGGGAGTCTCTGTTTCAGGGGGAGTAGTGTATGTTTCAGAAGCTGCTACTGAATGACATGTTTCAGGGGGAGTGTATGTGTGGAAACGTAGTATATCTCTTATTAGGATTTTATTATATGCTGCTGCTGACTCTGTTGCTACGTTTAAGTTCTTCATGGTTGCGTAATTATGATGAGTGAAGAATTTGTCTTGTGATATCTCTCTGTTCTCAGATTGGTTTTAGCAAAAAATTTGCCAAAGGGGAGATTGTTGGATATTTAGTTGTTGGCTTCATTTTTGCTAAAATCAAATATACAAGTCATATGTACGTCTTCAGAAGCTGGACCTCAGAAGCAGAACTTCAGAAGCTGAATGTCAGAAGCTGAAACCTTCAGAAGCTGAACCTTCAGAAGCTGAACCTTCAGAAGCAGAACTTCAGACGCAGAACTTCAGACATAGACCTTCAGAAGCACTTCTTTAGAAGTACCTTCATATGCATTTTATTGTACTCCTGATTTCGTGCCTTGGAGCTGTTTATTGTCTCACTGATCTTTTAAAGATTTGATTGAAGAATTCTTTCATGTTACTTGTTCTCCAAGCTGCGTGTGTTTCTAGAAGAAAGATATTTTCGTGAGATATATTTCTTCAGATTGGATATTGTTTTATTTGTGAATATATTTTCAAAGAGATCTTTGGAAAATATATTTCTGAAGAATATTTGTGTCAATATATTTCTGAAAAGAATATTTGATTCAAATATATGTTGCTGCTGAAGGCTATAAATAGAGGACGCCTCTATTGAAGAAAATAACTGAAACCGAAGCCATCATTGAGAGAGTATTCTTAGGTTTCTATTCTGTTAATTGTGAGTCTTTCTTATGTCACCTTGATGCAAGCTTAGAACTGTGTTTATTGAGTTGTAATTGTAGAGCACTTGAAGCTTTTAAGCAAGAGTGACTTTTGTGTGTTTGGAGTGTGTCGCCTTCGTTGATTGTTATTAGAGTCTAAGATCACTGGGGCAGTGATTGTTTGAGAGGAAGTGAGAGGGGTCTCATATCTAGGAGTTCCTAGGTAGAAATACCACGGGTAGTGATTAAGTGAGAATGCGGTGAACCAGAGGTTGTTCACATAGGACTTTGAATTGATATTATCATAGTGGATTTCCTTCCTGGCTCGGTAGCCACCAGACGTAGGTGTGTTTGTCACCGAACTGGGTTAACAAATAACCTGTGCCTTTTACTTTCAGTCTGTTATTTCTTTCACTGTTATTGTTTCGTGTTTTACTCTGTTTTACACCGTTGTTCCTGTGTTGGATCATTACGTTCAGCATCAGGACTTTACTGCGCCAGAATTTCATTTTGGTCTAGTTAAGGTTGCATATTGAGTCAGATTATTCAAGATAGAATATATAGAATTTAAATATTACTTTATTTGTAAGTACAATATTTGATAAAAACATCATATCTCCCTAGCCAATGTGATGTACTGATTTAAGTAATTTTGTTGAGTATACCGTGGTTGTTCATAATTTGGTTTGAACCATTTTTGAAAGAAAAAACTATTCAATTTAAAGATTAAAATAACATGTAGCTCACTTCGATTGAGATTGCGTCTTTGAGATTGTTTATTTGATTATTAGGTGTAATTTAGAATAGGTCGTGTGTTTCAATTTTTACCGATACATAATTATACATTTATATTACGTACGTCTAATAACATTTTACATAGTATGTACAACATCGACATATAGGGCATATAACATACAAAAATTTACATTGCTAGACAATAATAGATAAATTATTAAAAGCTATTTTGCATTCAACTAATAAGTGTTTGGTAAAAAAAACAACTAATAAGTGGTATTAAAATACAAAACATTAAATATCTAGAGGTTGGGTTCGAACTCCAGAAACCTCAATTGTTCACTTTAAGAGGTGAATTTCTAGTCACTAAACTACTTGATAAAAAAATATATTAAAATATATACATGCGATGAAACTTGTGTTAGTTTGATTTCAAAAAACACATACAACCTTCCCTAAAAAAACACATACAACTTATAATATTATCCAAAAATGGTAAAAAAATAAAAATAAACATTGAATAAAAATTAATTTTATTTTTAATCTTATTTTTTTAATCAATTTTCTTTTCTATATTTTATCTTGTTTGACAAATATTAGTTATGAAACCTTCTAACCAGCCGTAGCATTATGTTCAATCTTTTTTCCCAATGTTCAATTTTTATTAAAAAAAAAACTCAGAAACTATTTGAACAACCCTAGACATGCAACCTCGAGAAATATCATAAAAAATCGGACGGTGGAGCTCACTATGAGGAGACTCCACAATAAAACAACTAAAGAAATTCAAAGAAATACCAAAATTAGCAAGTCATTTAGCACTTATGTTTCCCTCTCGTTAAGTATGACAAATTTGGACTCGTCAATCCAAAGCTAAAAGATTGCATATACGTCTCACCAAGGTGGTAATTGTGCCGCCAAGATTATAGTTATTTGTAATCATATCAATAAGAATTTTTGAGTCACTTTACACAATGAGGTATGAAATACGATATCTCCAAATCATTTCCAAACAAACATACAATCCCCACATCTCCGCATGAAGTGTGTCGCACGAACCCATATTCTTTGTGTAGCCTTTGATCCAACACTCATTTGAATTGAAAAAAAGCCCTCCACACCCTGATGATTCGATATTACCCTTACAAGCACCGTCATTGTTGCATTTGATCCAACTCTATAGGAGTTTTTTCAAACGAATTTAGATTGTCTCCTTATATTGAGGATCTTAGTGAGGATGTTGAAAGATACCCTCTCCAGTCATAAGGCCATGGAAAATCATCCTCGAAGATTGTTTTATTTCTCCACGTCCAAAGAAACCATCACGTGGTCATGAAAATTGTCTATCATCCATCATTGGAAGCTCTCATCCCATGGTTGTTTAAGTAATTGAAAATCCAGTCCCTACAATCACTCGAAAAGAAATTACTAATAAAAATTGAAGGATCTAGTCGGAGCCAAACCTGAGTTGCATGCACGCAATCGCACAACACATAGAGGGTGGTCTCCTCCTCCCTCCCACAACTAACAAACTTTTAACCAAAAGCCTTCAATCTGTGAAAGTAAGTGGACAAAATAGTCACCAGACTATAAACAGGGCAATTATTGGAGATGAGGACGTATTGACATTGATTTTAGTAAAATCATTTGGATGCAATAGCACATATATTAAAATGTTGTGTGTCTAATATCAGCATGTTCTCGATGTGATAATAGTTATTAACTTATTATTAAGATATTATCACTACTTGAAATTTACTAATGCTTAAAAATAAATGAGAGATAAAATTTTGTATCGCTAGAATGGTTACCAACATAAAATAATGTCGGGTAGAGATGTAACAATTTAACAGAATTAAAACAATGAAATGTGACAGAATTAAAACAATTTAACAGAATTAAACTTCAATCCGAAATCAAACTATAAACACAATACAGAGCTGATACATGACATGTGGAAGCAGCATATGAAAGCAGTACAAAGAAAACAATGGAAAATCCTGTTAAAAACGGCCTATCAAGGACCCTTTGATTGAAAAATTTAGCCAACAACTTTTTTTGTATTGGTATTCATCAAGGCCTATCAAGGATGGATAATTGGATATGAACGTCACTTTGAAAATCAAACTTAGTTTGAAATCAATATTTTTTTTGTTTTGTATTGAAAAACTAATATTCTCATAAATCTATACTCGACTCACAAGACTTTGTTTGGTTAAACTATAATAGATATGTGTAATCTAATCTAAAAATTTTGAGTTGTGATATTTATACTATCATTTTGTTATATAATTTTGACTTAAATATGTAAAAGGTCCCTATAAGTTGGCGCGTTTTTTGTTTTCATCCCTGTATCTTTTTTTGTTGCGAAACAACCCTTGTAAGTTGTTAACTTTTTGCAATTGGTCCCTAACGTCAGATTCCGTCAAAAAAAATTGTGCTGGCTAACGGAGGCACACGTGTCACATGCTGAGATGGTAAAAGACGCTTATGTGGCATGAAGGATGAATAGTGGTGTTATATGAGGGACTAAAACAAAAAACGAATTTTTACATAGGGATGATATTAAAAAAAACGCAATCATCAAATTTTGAAATTTAAAAACATATCTTTTCACCTTCCTCTCTTTGTTCTTTCTTTCTTCTTCATTCCTTCCATGCCCAACTGCTCATAGTTTGCGCCTAAGAGGATTCCTTCAAACAATGTCTTCTCATTCCATTTCTCAATCATCATCAAATGAGTTGCCTATATGTGGTTGCAACAAAATAATGAGGATGTTCATCTCCAATTCACATGACAACCCTAAAAGGAGATATTAGAAATGTTCAACCTTTATGGTGAGTTTGCTGTTACAATACTTTGTGTTTCTATTTATTTTCGCACAATTTAATGCAGTTAAAAGATGCATATGTTTGATTTTGTTTTAGGGTGCTAGTAGTTGTAAGTTGTTCATATGAGATGATGAAATTGAAGGACATACTCCATATTTTCGTCCAGTAGCAGCAACTGAAGCATCACGATCATATGTCAATAAGCTTCCATGTGGTTGCAATTGTGAAAAGCTTCTGAAAGATTGGACTATTGTAATGAAAGATTTGGGAATAAACAAAAATGAGAAGTTGAAGAAGAAGCTGCGACACTCAAGAAAGAAAGACCAACTTGTTTATGGTTCTGTTGATTTTATCTTGGGTCTTTTATGTTGCGTATGTAATGAATTTAAGCTGAAATGGTGAAGTTGTAACAACTATGAGAAGCTGGGCATGGAAGGAATGAAGAAGAAAGAAAGAACAGAGAGAGGAAGAAGGTGGAAAGATATGTTTTTAAATTTCAAAATTTGATGATTACATTTTTTTAATATCATCCCTATGTAAAAATTCGTTTTTGGTTTTAGTCCCTCGTATAACACCACTATTCATCCTTCATGCCACATAAGCGTCTTTTGTCATCTCAGCATGTGACACGTGTGCCTCAGTTAGTCAGCACAACTTTTTTTTGACGGAATTTGACGTTAGGGACCAATTGCAAAAAGTTAACAACTTACCAGGGTTGTTTCGTAACCAAAAAAAGATATAAGGATGAAAACAAAAAACGCGCTAACTTACAGAGACTTTTTACATATTTAAACTTATAATTTTTTAGATAACATTTTGTTTTTCTCTTTCTATTGATCAAAAACAACAGTGAAAAAAAAGAAAAACTATATCAAGAACATAATAAAAATATGAAGGCCGCAAATATCATTTCTCAAAAAAAAAAAAAAACTGGTAGTAATGAACAAACTTGTTGTCATTTAGCTTTTACCTTTAGCGTACTATACGATATACGAACGAAGACGTGCGGAAAAATAAAATCAACTTTCCACGATATATCTTAAGGGACACGTTTAATTTTCAAAAAAGAAAAAGGTGACACGTTCAAAATTTGTACTGCTATCTACTACCACGATTCAACGTTTTTTATTAATTAAATAATAATGTAGTTATTCTCCAACGAATCAACTTTTTATTTTTATATTATGTATGTCTATTTACATGTGAAAAACTTTGCAAATTTTATGTTACACCAAAAAATTTAAGTCATCAAATCATTAAACTAATAGTTAAATACTTATTTTTTTTTTTAAAAAAATTATTTTCTATCATTAACAATTATAATAACTAAACCTTATTTATCTAAAGCGTCGAAAAAAATAAAATAAAATATATATAAATTTTTATTACTCATAATAGAGAATATTGATTATTTTTTACGATAAAACGTAAAAAAATTAATATAATTCTTATAAACAATGAAATAATGTTTTTTTATGAAATGATATTTTCTAAAATTAAATATCAATAAATAGTTCTTTATTTCATAAAAATAATATTTAACTTATAGTTTTATGACGCAAGAATATCGATACACCTCAATTTAAAAATGTATCATTAAAAAAGCTAATTTTTCTAAGTTGTCTATGAAAGGGCATTCTTTATGTATTTCAATAAATCAAGGTTTGACCGGAGAGTAGTATCATTTTTAACCACCTATGATTAATTAAGCATTTATATTTGATACACGCCAAGGGCTGCTAATGGAGTGGAGGGTGTGGATTTTAATTATCTTGAGTGGATAAGGGTATGTGTCTGCATAAACTCAAAGCCCTTCATGTCCACTCCATTTAGTCACCTCAAACAAACCAAGTCCATACGTACCGTCCAAAATCGTCATTAATTAGCCACTCAATATACATGTAACATACTGACAAGCAATGAAGCAATCAGCCTTTCTGGAAATCTCAAAATTATTTACCAATTTGTTTTAATTCTATTAAACTACAATTATTTCAACAGGAAACATATTTTTTTTATTTTTATATTTCCCTCCTCGTTCACATTTTCTTTCCCAACAATTTAATTTATTAGAATTAGATTCTGTCAAAAAGAAAGGAATTATTAGATTTAGAAAGAATATATACTAGTACTTATCACTTATGACTCATGAGCTATGAGAATGAGACAGTTTAATATTAATTCGGTAAACCAGATCTTATCCTAAAACTTGTTTAGGCACCAAAGAGTAAGTGCCAGCATCTGTTTACGTGTTCATCCCACATCATATGATATTATTGATCGATTCTATATGAGTAAAAAAAAATCAATTCTATATGTTTTTTCTAATTAAAGAATTTGATCTTCTATCAAATCTTTTGAAACTATATAATAGTATGTGTCTTCTTGACATATTCTCGCGGTTTTTAATTTTAAAAGTAAGACAGCTTAAGCATATTATAAGCTTGCGTGAGAGATATTTCTTTATTTCTTTTCTTCAGAGGAGAGGGATATTATTTTATTTATAAATACATGCATATAGCATATTTAAAATAGTTTTGGCGCTAGGCATTTTGGAGATATTTTAGCTCGAATTGACCATCAAGTTGGTGTTGTCAAGTGTCTAGTCCAATTCCATGATGGGATGGGGTTAGACTAAGAGGGTCTATAGAATCGGGATTTCTTGAGATTTTAAAAGAATTTTTAAAAATAAAAAAGTCTTGTAGTATTCAATCAAAATTTTTATAAAATATAAATAAATTTTGTGGTATTCAATCAAAACAATCAAAACTTTTTGTTCAGGACGACGAAATTTAATGGTATTTAAATGAGACTTCGGCTAACTTATAAAATGTTCGTTGGTGTTCTAAAGTATACAAATTTTAATAGATTCTTATGGAGTGAGTTTTGTGTGACTTTTTAGCAAAAAAATACACATAATATGCTCATTCAACAATCTAACAATTATCCTCAAGACTTTTCGAGACTCCTATAATTTTTGTTTTGTTCTTGTCTCATTCCACACTCATACCCTTTTCTTGTTGTTATTATTCATAAGTCTTCACTGTTATTATCCCCTGTTCACTATACATTTGAACTTTTTACTTTGTTGCTTCTCATTGTCGACTGTTTTTCTTGTACATGTTACATACTTTTTAGTTATTACATTTCAATGTAAATATTACAGATTTTTAAGTTTTATGTTTTTTTAAGTCGATTTTTTTCTTCTAATTTATCATTATTTGTTTTTTTAGTAGATTGTTTTGTATTTGTTAGTATACCTTACATTACCGTGCAACGTTTTGTTATTAATACTAGTGTAATGCCTCGTGCCAAGCACGGGATACATTTTATTTAACATTTTTTAACGGGTTTTACACATTAATAAGTTTTATATATATATATATATATAAGTTTTTTAAATATATATATATATATATAAGTTTTTTAAATATATATATATATATATATATATATTAGTTTGATTTCATTCCAGAAGTTTGATATTATGTGGTACTTTATCCTTATATTTAAAATTGAAACAAATCACCATTTATTGGGACTCAAAAAATTAAATTTTGTAAAGATATAGCTATTTTTGTGAGTGTGATAAAGTAGCGGACAAAATTACACTTATGCTTAAAATTTTAAAACACTATGAATAATAAATATATTCTTTGACTGATGTTTTTTGTTGTCAGGTGAGGTTTGTTGTGTTATCACAAAAGTGAGGCTTTCGTTCGTGTATGAAGATAAAAGAATTTTGCCTTGATTAATGGTGAGTTCTTCTTCGTTTTGAAATCTTGTTCAAAAATTGAGTCACGGTTGTTTTCGCTAACATTGTAGCAGTATAATACGCATCTTGTCATTATTCTATTGTTACACTTTATAAGTTAGGAACTAAATTGTACTTCAGTAGTTACCTTTGGGTTTCATTTTAACTCATTGGTTGTACATAAATTTTGTCACCCTTTATCTTTGTTGGTACTCTTTTTATTAGTGAGATATTACATATGATTCTTCTGCAACCTATAATGCCAACTACTTATGGCACCATAACATATTGCAAACTGAATGTGTGTAGTCTTGGAGTGAAATTTGTTATACTGTGTTTTGGCCACTCTTTAACTTATATCTTTTTTGTGCTCAATACTTTGGTCATATTTTAACTTCAAAAGATACCATATAGATTATTACATTAGATTAGTTCAGTCTTTGTAGTAGAAAACAATTATAAATGCAATATATTGTATCTAAGTACCAACCTTATGATGAATTTGGTTATGTGATGATGGACAACAATTCCAATCCATTGTACCATCATAGAGTTTAATTTGTATTGGATAATAAAATAAGATAAAATAAGCATAAATTAAAATGCACCTTCATGATTGTTATGTAATTCATAGGATCATATGTTATGGGTAGTCATAGTTTAATATGTTAAAGTGACAACTTCAGTTTTGTTTTGTTTCCAAGCTATAATATGGCTTTTCAGATAATGTTGGGCTCGAATCACACTCGTATTCAATCAGCCTAGCCTATCTTGAAAAAAGTTTTATACTGACAATAATTTCAATCTAGTATGACTATATTAGATTCATTGTTGAACTGATTCTTATTTTCTTCCTCTTGTTGTTGATTGTTCTTATCTGATGACATTTGTAAGGTATGATTTTCTTGCTTTTGTTTCGTCTCTCGTATTGGTTTTGTCTTCAAAATGATCCATGTATGTTGAAATTGGTTATGATATTTCTAATATTTAGTACTCTTTATAAAGTGTTGCTGGAGTCATTTGTGGATGGGAAGGACGCCAAAGAATAAAACATGTAAATTTATGGAATTACGTGGATTAAAAATTTATGTTGATGAGTTATTATGTACCTATGTGTGACATGCATAATAAGGTGGTTGTAGTTGTCACAAAAATAAATGTTAGAATTCGCATACACTTTTTGTTGTAAGAACATGCGGTATACCATCAACAGTTGTCCTTAATTACCTCATTTATTCTTCTTAGAACAATAAAAGAGGTGTTATATGTGTTAAACACAATGTCATATTTAGGATATAAAGTAAATATTTAAAACGGCATCAACTTTTATGTAAATAAATAGATAATCATAAAACACTTGATTAACATTCTTCAACTCCTCAATGATGATCAAAGGAGTAAGGTTCAAAAACTCTTATAGTATGCTAATGTGGGATAAAACAGGCAACTAAATTAGATATGTGCAGGAGAATTTGTATTTTAACTCACAAAGTTGTAATTAAAAAAAGGCTAAAATATTAAAAAGGTCCCTGCAAATATGCCTTATTTAGCTTTTGGTCCTTGTAAAAAAAATTGTTTTTCGTCCTTGCAATATTTTGTTTTTTAAAATAGTCCCTGGGTCCATTGAAGTGCCCACGTGGCACTCTGATGCTGACGTGGCAGCATGCTGTTTGTGCATAAGTGCCCCGTGGCATGCGCCACGTCAGCATCAGAGTGCCACGTGGGCACTTATGCGCCACGTCAGCATCAGAGTGCCACCTAACAACTTCAATGGGCCCAAGGACTATTTTAAAAACAAAATATTTTGCAAGGACGAAAAACAAATTTTTTTTTTACAAGGACCAAAAGTCAAATGAGGCATATTTGCAGGGACCTTTTTAATATTTTAGCCTTAAAAAAAAAGGTAAAAAACAAAGGTAAGAAATATTACCATTTATTAGAAAATGTATTTACTAAAAGGATTGTGAAAAAAAAAATCCCCTCCACCAAAATAAGCATACATTTTTTTTAGTTCTTTTTGTCTCCATAATTTAACAATTAGATTTGAACTTAGTTGAATAAATTTTTTTTGTTATCATTGGTTTTCCAATCACTAAAGAAACAAATAAAATGATTCAAGTAAATGAATATATACGTACTTTTCAATGATATTAAACAATCAAGTTGATAGTTATAAATACTTACCTTGGAAAAACTTAACTTTTTCCAACAAAATTGTCACAGACACCTTTTTAAATTCACGGGAATATAAACCAATATCTCTTCAAAATTAATAGACAAATAATTAAAATAATAATTAAAGACCATAATATATTATATATTAAAAATAAATAAAAAAACACAAATCAAGTTCACCCATTTGAATTCAATTCAATGACATTTGTCTTAGTTCTTGTACTATGTCTATTGTATTCTCTTTCAATATCCACCACAACTGGTTTAATTTATTTCATTCTTAAAGGCTCCCATAAGTATAATTTCTTCTATTGAATCCTTATTGTTTTTAGTGTGGAGGGAGTGCGGAATCTATGAAGGTCAATTGGGTTAAGTGGAATAAGGTGTATCTTGGTTGATATAGTTGTTGTTGGGGGGTTCGTAGAGTGCAGAATTTTAACTTATCTTTGTTAAGTAAATGATTTTGGAGGGTAATATGGATCAATGAGTTTACGATTTAAAGTTATAGGTTCATAAAATAGGTTGGAGGGAGTGCATGTGAAGGGTGGTGGTAGTTAGGCATATGTGTGGTGGAAATATTTACATGGTGTTAAAATAGGGGTGGAGGTGGAGATTGGAAATTGATTTGATGACAACTTGATGATAGTGGAGAGTAATGGGGAAAAACACTTTTTTCCCTTGATCGGTGATTGTAGAGTGGTCATTTACGTAATATATTTAGAAGACTTTTTGAGTTATCTCAAAATAACTCTGGGTCATTTGAGGAGATGCATAAGTTAAGGTTGGATGGGGGTGAAGACGATGTCATAGAATTTTTCTTGGAAGGAGGTGCAGGGGATATATTGTTGTTCTTTGTTGCACAACATTTTTTTGAAGGCCAACTTCGTTGATAATTGGATAGGGTGAAATGTACCTTGTCAAATGGGTATATCATGCGATGATGCAGGAGCATGATGAGCACATGGCTCTCAAAAATATCATCAGGAACAAAGTAGCTCCTTTAAATATTTCTCTCTTTCCGTGGAGGCTCTTGAATAATTAGATTCTAACAAAGGATAACTTAGCTTGATGAGGTATTTTAGATATTGACTCATTTTTATGTTTTGACTGGTGTGAGAAAGAGGAAAATGTTAATTATTTGTATTTTGAGTGTGAATTATTTTGTAGCATATGACATAATATTTTAAAGTGGTTGGATAATTATTGTGTTCTTCCCGTTAGCTCTTGTGAGTGTACTCTTCATTTCGGTGGTTCTCAATTGTTCCAAAAAAAAAAGGTTCATTTCGGTTTTCAATTGATTTGGTTGACTTGTGTTGAATTATTTTGAAAGACAGAAATTCTTACATTTTTGTCACAAGAACCCATTTATGCTGGAGTTGTTAGATAAATTTACAATTCTCGTTTAGTGATGGCAAAATGTTAAGAAATCAGGTTTATATTTTGAGTTGAATTGTTGCTGGAATAATCCTTCTACCTGTCATGGTTATTCTACCTCTTGATTTAGTTCTTTTGTATCTTTGCATTTGAACTTTGTATTTTTTTTATGCACATCTTGTGCTTGAATAGTTTTTAATATGATTTATTTGGTGTCTTCGTACAAACAAAATCCACCAAGCCAAGACACCAATTACATCAATATATAATATATTAAATGTTAAGTAACTTAACACTTACATTTTTATGGTGTTAGAAAAGAGATGGGGATGGGGGTTCGAAATTAGTTTGATGATAATAAAAATATGTAACATTTTTTTAATAAATATAACATATATTTTATTATTATTTTTGAGGGAATTTATTTTATTATTTATTATTTTGTTATTACGACCAACATTTTGTTTTAAAAAAATTTCAATTAATCAAAGTGTTTATTTTATTGTAACCGACCAATATTATAACAGTACATTATTTTATCAATCGTAATATTATTTTAATTAATTATTATTGTATGTAATTGACCAGATTTTATTACGCAACATTTTTAATAAATTTGAACGTTTATTTATTGTTTTATGCAATAAATAAAAAAAATTAACAATTTGATGGAACTATTGTCATATATGACATGTTGATGTGGACACACATAAGAGCTTCTATCTTGAACTAAGACATTTGTGTAAAGTAGAAGACAAATCAACATAAAACTCGTAAATAACTTTTCAATTGAATATAACAAAATTGACATACAATACCATTGAAGTGTTAAGACGTATAAAAAAATTATTATAATTAAAATGTAAATCGTAAATTAAATGTCTAGTACTTGATCTTTATTTTGGTAAAATTTAAAAAAAAAATAAATAAATACACGGAACAATGACATAAGAAGATACAACTTAATACTTCAAAAACACTAAAAAAACTTAAGCGATATAAAATCACTCAAAAGCACCTTCTCTCTATTTTGATAATTTTTTTGACCAATTGTGTTGGTTGCATTAGATGTCCCACAGTAGGCAAATCATGAGAAGGATCCCCTGTAAAATATTATAAAAATTGAATTTTAAGCAACTTTTTATAGATTGTTTTTTTTTGAACAAGCCAAAATGAGATATATTAATCAAAAAGAGAGCTTCACCTCCCTAGCACAAGATGTGCCAAAGGGAAGAGAAACTTAATACAAAGAGTTCCGAAAAGTAACCAAAAATCAAATTACATCAGCCAATCCCCAAACAATCAAAAGGATGCTGCCACCACAACTGAAAACCATATGGGAAAGTAACATTTTTTGCCTTGAGCCACCCTAAAGAAGTAATTTTCACCCTCTCTAGAAGCTGCGGAATAGGAGTAGAATTAGAACCGAATAGCCTACAGTTCCGTTCATTCCATAATATCCAGACCGTGCATAACCAGACCAAATGTAAGAAGCGGCATCTAGGTTTGTAACCCCCAGAAGAGAAAATAAACTGAGTGAAATGATCCGACAAATGTTGAGGATCCACTGAATACACACCTAGCCAATTTTTAACCTGCTGCCACAGAGAGCCAAAAATGGGACAATGAATAATAAGATGCGCTGCAGATTCCGGATGACCACAATCAGACACACACAAAAGAGAGTTAGTAGAAATAATGCCACGATGTGCCAAATTGTCCTTAGTTGGCCATCTGTTACGAAGCAGACGCCACACACAAATTGAGACCTTCAAAGGAACACATTTATGCCAAACAGCCTTTGTAACCACACCATCTGTGTGCACCTCCTGCCGCGTGAGCATTTGGTACACACCACGCACCGTGTAGCCGTCACCCACAGAGTGGCGCCACTGCCAATCATCAGGCTTTGAATCCTGCAAGACAACATTAGAAAGCAGAGCTATACACTCCCCCAACAAATCCTCCTCCCACACAAACAAACCACGACGCCACTCCCACGCTCCCCCACCAACCCCCCAACCTAAAGAATGCATATCACCCACCGACAAATCCTGATGAACAGACAAAGCAAATAACCTACTAAACCTCTCCTTCAACGAGACCGTCCCCACCCAAACATCAGTCCAAAAATAAGTATCGAGCCCGTCCCCGATGTTCTTTTGGATACTCTCTTCAAACCACTTCCACCCATCACCCCCATTTCCGTCACGAATTTTAGCAATTTCCTTCCACCAAGACGAACCCTTCCTCCCCCCTCCTAAAATCCGCCCCCTCTCCACACCGTACCGAGAGGCCAAGACCCGAAACCACAAACCCTCCCTATCCACCAAACTCCGCCAACACCATTTACCTAAAAGGGCTATATTAAATTCATGCAACCGCCGAACTCCCAAACCACCCGACTCCTTAGTGGAACAAATAGACCTCCAATCAACCCACGGAATTTTCCTATTATCCTCACACCCTCCCCAAAAGAAATTAAGAAGAATAGAATCAATGGAAGAGATTATACCTGAGGGAGCTCTGAAAAAAGAAAGGGCGTAGACAGGCAGAGAGGACAGGACAGATTTTAGAAGAATCAAGCGGCCTCCAAAAGATAAGTGTCTACTCTTCCACCTCGATAGCCTGGATTTAATGCTATCAATGACCGGTTCCCAAAAGCTTAAACGTCTAGCATCCCCACCAATAGGAAGACCCAGATACAAAAAAGGAATCCTCCCAATTCTACAAGATAAAACCGAAGCCGCCTCCATTAACCAAGACTCTTCAATATTGATACCAACCAATAAACTCTTATGATAGTTCACTTTCAAACCAGACATAGCTTCAAAAAGGGCCAGAACAGCTCGTAAGGCTCTGACATTCGACCAGCTCTTAACGCCTAACAGAAGAGTGTCATCAGCAAATTGAAGATGAGAAAGAACCGTAGGATCTTGCGCCCCCATGGTGTACCCAGTAAACAAGTTAGACTCCACTGCAGAAGACATCATAACATTCAGCCCCTCAGCAGCAAGGAGAAAGAGAAAAGGAGAGAGGGGATCACCTTGCCGCAAACCTCGCTGCATAACAAACTCATCTGTAGGGCTCCCATTGACCAGAACGGATGCAGTAGCCGATGTAACACATGCCTTCATCCATTTTCTCCACAAAGTTGGAAAAGCCATGCGCCCCATCACCTCATCTAGATAACTCCAATCCACCGAATCATAAGCTTTCTCAAAATCAACCTTAAATAACAGTAAATCTTTTTTCAACTTGCGAGCCTCATCTACTACCTCATTAGCAATAAGAATTCCATCGAGAATCTGCCTACCCTTCACGAACGCAGTCTGAGTTTCAGAGACAACAGTACTCATGACTTTCCTTAAACGATTTGCCAACACTTTAGCCAAAATTTTGTACAAACTCCCCACAAGAGCTATAGGGCGAAAATCATGCAAACGCTGAGGATTATCCACCTTGGGAATAAGAGCTATAAAAGTGCTGTTAATACCTTTAGAAAGACGTCCATTTCGATGAAAATCAGTGATGAACCTCATAATATCCGACTGTAACTCAGGCCAAAAATCTTTGAAGAATCCAAGATGAATACCATCCGGGCCAGGACTCTTATAACTATCACAGTCCCAAACAGCAGCCTTCACTTCGTCCACAGCAAACGGTAAAGTCAAAAGAATGCCATCAGAAGATGACAGCCTACGAAAATGCAAATTGTTCACTGATGGTCTGGTAATACCCACAGACTGAAAATGGTTCCGAAAATGAGTAAAAACTGCCTCCCGAACATTGGGAACTCCCGTCACAAGGTTGCCATCAACTAAAATAGAGGAAACTGAATTTCTGCGACGCCTTCCGGACATAATAGCATGAAAATATTTGGTGTTAGCGTCTCCCTCCCGAAGCCAACGCATCCGAGATTGCTGCCAAGAAATGCTAGCATCAATCCTGGATAAAGAATGCAGGTCGGTGGTCATAGTGTGTAAGGCGTCAACCTCCTCCTCGAGTAGCTCCTCCAATTCGGCCTTAGACTCCAAAAGAGCAATATTATTATTCAACATATTTATCCGACCCTTGCGATTATGAGCATGAGTAAGATGTCATTCTTTCAATGCTGCTTTTAACAACTTCAATTTTTCACGCAAAACAAATCCGCCCCAACCTTGAACCTGAAAAGTCTGCAATTTGGCACGCACAAATTCATGATAACCAGGTATCTCTGACCAACACTTCAACATACGCACCGGACGCGGTCCCCAATTTTCCTCATCTATAGACAACACCACAGGGCAATGATCAGACAACCCCCGCAAAGAGGCAACTTGCAAACAGTTCGGCCACATACTACCCCAATCCTCGGATAGCAAGAATCGATCAAGACGGCTCATCGCATTCCCGTCCCCCTTATACCATGTGAAATTACGGCCATGGAGAGGGAGGTCAAGTAAAATATTGTCATCAATAAAAGAATTAAAGGGCTCACAATCAAGAGAACGAACTGCAACCCCCTTCGACTTTCTTTCTTCCATACTACGGACCGCATTAAAATCACCACACAAACAAAAGTTTTTGCCCACCAACCGGTGAAGATAAGCTGATAAAGAGTTCCATAATATCATCTTGGCGCCATTGTCACAAGGGGCATAGACATTTAGAAGATAGAATTCCGCAGAAGATTGAAGGAAACAACCATGGATAATTAAAACATGATCCAAAGTAAATGACGACCAAACCTCAACAACAGAAGGATCCCACATAGTTAATAAACCACCAGACGCCCCCACAGAAGGCATAAGAGAGTAGGAGGAAGTCGATTGACCCCAAAGAGCTGCACACAAAGAGTCACTGATAACCGCCAATTTCGTCTCTTGAAGACAAACGATCGACGGACCCTTCTCCAAAATTAATTTCCGCACTTCTGGCCTCTTCTCAAACCCACCCAGACCCCTCACATTCCACGTGATAATCTTCATCCCAACCAAACAACCCCTCACCACTCCACCACCCTCCCCTCTACCCCTTACTGCGCCCCCCTCGCCACTCCCTCCTCCTGCGCCCTCCCTTTTATATTTTTTCTTCTTGACAATACACCAAACCTGTTCGACTTATCACCAAATATATCAACACCTAACACCTTCCCTATCCCACAAATATCCTCCTGCACCACCTCCTCATTACCGTGCAACACCACCCAATTTTTCCAATCATTATGAACTGTAGGAGAAGAAGTAACAGATACCTGAGATTCTTTACTATTAGCTGTCACCACCGGAATAGAGTCATGTCGTCTGATACGTTTGTGAGCCTTTTTTTTCAACACTCGAAGCACTTCTTTGCGATCATTTTCGGGAAGACGAGCTATTTTCTTTAAATTACGAGCGGAATGTTTAAGTGCACCACTGGATTTTCTTTTAGTTTGCTGCAATCCTGTTATTACGGTTTTTGATGAAATAGCCTTATGAGCTGCTCGTTTCTTAGATGCCGTAAAGACCACTCCCGCATCGCCATGAACATGATCGTGCAACCATTCCAAACTCCAAGGACCAGAAATAATGGAACGAGAATTTATCGGGGGACATGAACTTTGACGATGTCTATTAACACCCAAAATTCGGCCCTCCCCATGGTTGCCCACCACCAAGGCTGCACCCTCCGAAACCTTAGAAGAACACTGCCTATTTTCAACTGGGATTTGCCCTAAAGATAGCTGGACATCCTTCCCTTCCTCCGCCCAATCATCCGCCAAAGAATTCACCAAATCAACAATTTGCTCATGATTCTCTGAAACCGCATTTTCAAAATTATTATCAGGAATGGATACCGAAGAAGAAACATCATCCTCCAACAAACAAGCATCCTCCCCTATAGCAAAACCCCACTCCTCAATAATTTTTAACTCCACCACAACTCCATCAATAAGAATAGACTCTGTGACATTAAGAACGTCCAGGGAAGATGTAGCAACAAGTACCCGGGCATAATCAAACCGGTTTTTAGCAAGAGTACAATTATCTACCCGGAGAAAACGGCCACAGTCAAACACGCACAACTTAAAGAAAGCTTCACTCCATGCATGAATAGGAGCACCATAAATACGAACCCAGGCACCTCTTGCAAATTTAACAATATCTTTGTTCCATCGAACCAGATTTGTGAAAAATAAATTAAAAAACTCCCGGGCTTCTGAAAAAATTGTCATAACATCTGATGCAGAGAAAGAACGAATGAATACCTTATCAGCCCCCAACGGAATAATATCAAGGTCCTCAAAACCTGCGTCCGCTATGCGTGTTTGAACAACCGGTATAGCTTCACCGTTCAAAACTGTGGCAACCACCCCACCACGAGCCCACAATAAATCCTCCGAGGATGATCTAAAAGTACGAAGTAACTTACGGCCGTCATGGACATGTTCTTGTTCTCTAACCACATTAAGCACCCGTGGGACCTTCGTCAAAAGTTGAGACGGAACAGACAAAGGTTTGTCCTCCTCCACCCTCACCTCTTCCCCTCCTAAAGCATTCAGCGCCATTCCCTCCTTCACACCTCCCAACGCCGTGGCCATCCCTACCCCCTCCGTCTCCCTCTCCTGAGGACAACCTCCTTCACCATCACCCATACACCCGACATTCTCACTTTTTTCTCCCTCACCAACCTCCCCATCCCTACCACGCATGTTTTCTCCCTCACCATAAACCCTACCCTTCGCCCTCTCCTTCTGTCCCTGTAACATCCCACCTAAGACTCGAATATTTGTTAATATTGAGACGATATGTCAGACATGTTTAGGTAAAGGGCAATTTGGTAAATTGCCAGTTAATGGGTTTATTTATATGGTAAGTGTAATATCCCGCTGATAAGTAACTGTTATCGATGTTTAAAGAGTATAGAGCAAGCAATGGCATTTTAGTAATTAATTGGCAAAGGAGGATTGTTTTAAAATGGGAACAAGATATTTCCTTCATTTCATTCTTCTCTCTTCATTCACTCCTCCAAAAATCTGTTCCTCTTCCTTCTCTCCACTCTTCTCTCACGCCACCCTCTCCCTTTTCTTCATTAAATCATCAAAACTCAATCTTTCACCTCTCAACCTTTATGCAAGAACAATTGGGTGTTTCTTGAGTAGTTGGGGAGCAAAAGAAAAACAAGAAAGAAAGGAAACCAAGGAATGATGAGGAAGTAAGCTAAGGTTGGAGAAGGAAACAAGGGAAAGCTTGGAAAGGAAGCTAGCATGGTTGAGGTGAGCTCTTAGAGGGTTTAGAAACCCACTTTGTTTAAGCTTTGAAGTTATAGTATTAAGAGTTAAATTGCTAGTTTCATGCCTTAAATCCTTTGTTGGCTTGTGATTATATGAATTATTATGTTATATGTTGAGTAAATGTCTTGGAAATCCATTCCCATAAGCTGTTTTGATGATTGGAGGGGTTTGGATTAGTCTAGGAAGTGAATTTTTGAGTGCTGCTGAAGCCAAAATCGTGCTACGATTTCTGGGCATCGGGCTACGATTTTATGCCCTGATTTCATAAAAACTTTCGGCAAAAATCGTGCTCCGATCCTAGAAAATCGTGCTCCGATTTTCCCTGTACCCAGCTTCTTGTTCCAAATTTCTGCAGATTTGCAGTTTCGGACCCCTGACTTCAAACCCGTCCCCAGACTTCAATACTTGGCCAAACTTCACGAAATTGGTACCAAAACGTAGATAATTTTGTTAGCTTTCCATAGCATCAAAAACCACTGTAATCGGAGTCACATGGAGAGAGTTCTGACCATTACAATACAGCCCTGTCCCAAATACGGGTTTCTCCAACTTCCTCCATTTCAACTCCAAATCTCTACCCATAACTTCATCTTCTTCAGGAATTATCATGTAAGATAAAATAGAGGTTTAAGCTCAAACAATAGGCACGAAAATTAAGGTAAGATGGGTAATGAGTACACATTGGGAGATGAATACATAAACCCCTAAGACATATAGAGAAGCAAAGGAGTTAATAAGAGGTTTATTCCTCATTAAACATTTTCATACACACCTTTTGGTTTGTACAAGTTTAAGAATGAAGCATTAGCTAAGTTTAGAACCTTTATAGGTTAAAGAGATTTAGAATGAGATTTATCATGTATTAAGCACAAGAATGGAACTATAGTCATAGTTAAGTACCTTTAATAGGTTAAGCATTCAAGAATGCATTAGATATGCAATAAACATAAGTTATAAGTATAAGAAGAAGAATAAGAACAAGAATTATTAAAGATATAAGTCGTGGCCTTCGTCGTTCACGCTAGTGGGACACGAATGGTTCACGCACAAGTAAAGACTATTAAGGATGAATATTAAGTCGTGACTTTCGTCGTTCACGCTAGTGGGACACGAAAGGTTCATGCATAAGTTAAAAGATATTTTAATTCGCGTCTCTCATCGTTCACGCTAGTGGGACACGGGAGGTATACGCGTAAGTTAAGATTATTAAGTCGTGTCTTCTGTTGTTCACGCTAGTGGGACACAGGAGGTTCACGCTAGTGGGACGTGTTATTCCGCAAGGATGACCGCACGACGACAAGAGGAGTCCGGTGTTAGCCTGATATGATAGGAATTTTCACCGGTTAGAAGGGAGATGTACTTCGGGGTTACTCCACCCGGATGCACTCCGTAAAATGAACCAAGATAATGATTGTTTGTTCAACGCTAACTTCTAACTTAATGATATGAAAAAGATGAATACGAATATGAACGAATACGTATATTTTATATGTAATATGAGACATGATGTTTAGTTCCTAGTGAACGAGATGTGATCATAGGATGTCCCCAAGATCACTATGTACAAGACTAAGATAAGAATAGAGTATGAAATGCATAGATTATGTAAATGACAAGTATAAGAGAGATAAAGACATGACGCGATCTTAGGTTTCCCCTTGATCGCGAAATAAGTAAAGATAAGACTTGGCGATCGTAGTTTCCCCCAAGATTGCCGAGGTAGGCACGGCGACCCTAGGTTCCCTGTGGTTGCCAACAGTAGGTAGGGTAGGAGCTCACTGAGACGTTATGTCTCATCCCTATCCTTCTGGTGCAGGTTTTCAGGTTGCCATGTGGTTTTCAGATGAAGATCTTCAGGAAGACGCTGGATGGAGTGCAGATGCTCGTCTAGGCAAGCTCAGGAGGTTGACAGATATTATAATTGTTCATGAAAGTGTATTTTATGTTATTTGGATATTTATGTAAACGAGCAAATTGTACTCATTCAGTTGTATTGTTTGTAATATTATTATTGAAAATTTTAATGTATCCGATATCAGATTAACGCACATGCTAATATACTAGTTAAAGTTAGTATGGGTGTTACAATTGGTATCAGAGCAGGTCGATTCAGACCGTGCCTTGGGTCATTAAAGTTTCAATAAAAGTAGTGGGACCATTGGGTTCCGGATATTGTTCTAAAGGTCACATCTAGTTGAGCCTGATCAACTCAATCTAGTATATGACAGTTAGGATAAATGTCTGAGAGCTGAATGTGACCAAGGAGGAATGAAGTGTGTGAATGGCGAAGATTAAGGAGACGGAATTTTAAGACGGATTTGGCGAAGAAGTATTCATGCCAAATGGTGGCCATCAAACTGAAAAGTGACGAAGCCTGATAGTGGCAAGGTCTTAGAGACATAAAGGATATTTAACAGTGAGGTGAAGCGCCTCAACCCAGTTGGACGCATCGTTGGATGATGCCTCGTCTGCGGAAGACATGAGGGTTAAGGAATCATGGAATGCTCTAGAGAATGACGTGGAACCTTGACGGAAACCGTAGTTCGAGAAGTTAAAGTGAAGTGTGGATTAAGAAACGATTCCGAGAACAGAGTTGAAGAATAGCAGTACCAAATCTAGAGAAATGAAATGATGAATTACCGGACAGTTAAGAGAATTAATTATGGATTACGTGAGTTACTTGGACAGAGGAAATTAACCACTTAAGTGTGGTTAATGAGCATGGATCACAAGTAAATTTAACCTCATCAGATCAGCCGCACCTCCCGAACCATAAATGCTAGATTTGGGAATTAAGAAGAGAAGATGGATGAAAAGTGATGATAATAAGATATGTGCATGTCAAAGCATGAATCCAATTTTTGGAGGTATCCTAATGGGAAGAAGATTAGAAGTAAGATAAGTTAGACTGGAATTTGACTTAATGAAGGTTGGATAATAAATACTAAGTTGCTGGAATTTATTATGCTGATGGACGAATTAAGTTGAACACTTTTGTTTAGACGAACAGTATTGAATTTCTCTGATTGGTTAAAGAAGGTAAGTTCGAGATAACACAAGGTTATAGTAAATCAGTGTTGAAAGATGATTGGGATTTCAGACGAGAAATTATGTTGGGATTTTATATACGGCGGATCGTCTTGAACGTGAAATTTTAGAATTGAGGTAAATGCTAAGGAGTTGTATGCACCCCATTGAAGAGGTTCCTTCCACAAATTTTATAGAACAGAAAGAGATCACCTCGTGTTGATAAGTTTCCGAGGGCAGTAATGAGGAATAGACTTGAATTGTGAATACAATAACGAGTTACTGGAGGAATCCAATAGATCATGATAATGTGCAAAAGTTTAAGATCGATTCATCGGGCACTCGAAGAAACGCAACCTAAGTGGGGCGTTCTAGAGAACTGGTAAGAATTTGGAAATGTCAGGACGGATTGTTCTGTAGAAACTCAAGGGGTAACTTAAGGGACATGATAGAGCTAAGGAGACCAAAGTTGTCCCGGGAAGATTATGGATAAAGAAAGAGAGAATAGTAACAAGACTCAAATGAAAGGTATGAACTGTCAGAAGCAAGTGTTAGAGTAAAATGATAGGTCGATGGAATTTATATGACAATAGTGAAGTTTTCCTCCGATGCTAACTCGAGTGTTAAAAATCAGAGTGGCGCAGCGGAGTGGTAATCCAAGAATGATGTAATGAACAACGCTAAGCTGAGGCTTACAGTATGAGAAGATGTTAAGTATTTAATTCCTATTATACGGGATAGTAGTAAGTATAAGCGATTGGATATAACATGAGTTCTAATGGAAAGTTATGGAAGTTAAGTTGATAAATACCTTAAACCACGAAATCCATGAGGAATGAAATATTTGAATTTGAGGCTTTCACCAGATACGACAATGCCGTGGCAAGTGAGTTTAATTCCATGCTGTAACCATGTCATGTTAACCTATATTAACCGAAGATTTCGGAAGTCTCGAACTTAATGTTCACCAGTAAAGGGCTACGTAATGTCAGGTTATGACTAAAGGATTAAAGACTGAGTGTGCTATTTTGGTAGCAATCAAATAGAGTTTTCTGTTGAAAATAAGGATCTTGAATTCGACGTCCTGGACGAGAAATAAGTTAGTGATTGTAACCATAAATTTACATTATAGGTTGTTGTATACTTAAGAATAAATATGAGTAACATTGGCGGGGCAAACCTGGCAAGCCAGTTGAAAGGCAAATCCCGGATGTTACGAAATAAGTTAAGAGTAAGAAAAGATTTCCCCAATTGATGTGGTAGTGTCACAAATATGTTAAGATTAAGAATGATGTTCCGTTAGTCGGACAAAGATGAGGTAATGTAAAGTGTACACATGCTCGCATATGTATGTAAGATATATGCTATGATATATATTATACAATGATCTGTGAGATGACTTAAGCCACTCATCATTGGACTAAACTTCTATAAGTTTGGGATTATCGGTGTAGAAAACATTTATGCTACGACAAGAAAACGAGGATAAGTTGTGACAAGAACGATGGGAGATTGGCAAACTCCTAGTATGAATAATGATTTCTAAGTTATTGAGATAGGTAACGACATGAATCTATCGAAATAGAACGCGGGTAATCAGTAAGATTTCGCGAGTCCCTGAGGAATTCCGTGATGGAAGCAATGATTAAGATCATGGAAAGTAATACACCAGGATGCCTCCTCCTTGTATTTGTATAATGGAGGTACTGCGGTAGTTTTACTCTCATTAAAGGATGGTATATTATGGTAAAACCACAAAAGTAGGATGCCGTTGCATAAGGTAAAGATCGAATATAAGAATTCAATAGAATCGTTGAGGATAATAAGAACGACCAATGTCGTCAAAGTAAGAATATGCGGACTATGACGAGATTATAAGAATTCAGCACAAGTGTTAGAATTGGATAACTCTAGTTGGGTTACAAGAAGTGTATGAACAAGGATATAGTCAACAAGTTGGATGCAATGGTTCAGATAACCTCATATTCTACTATGCAAGAATTGTATGATGCACATCAAGTATTCCAGTCAACAAAAAGATTGTCGGATACATTCGACTTATAGAATTGGAATCTAAGGGATTCCGATAAGTAAGATGAACTGGAGTCTTGGCTAATGAAGGAAGTAATATGTGAGAGTAATTCATATATGATAGTGGATTCTAAATTTCGAGGACGAAATTTCTTTAAGGGGGGTAGATTGTAACATCCCACCTAAGACTCGAATATTTGTTAATATTGAGACGATATGTCAGACATGTTTAGGTAAAGGGCAATTTGGTAAATTGCCAGTTAATGGGTTTATTTATATGGTAAGTGTAATATCCCGCTGATAAGTAACTGTTATCGATGTTTAAAGAGTATAGAGCAAGCAATGGCATTTTAGTAATTAATTGGCAAAGGAGGATTGTTTTAAAATGGGAACAAGATATTTCCTTCATTTCATTCTTCTCTCTTCATTCACTCCTCCAAAAATCTGTTCCTCTTCCTTCTCTCCACTCTTCTCTCACGCCACCCTCTCCCTTTTCTTCATTAAATCATCAAAACTCAATCTTTCACCTCTCAACCTTTATGCAAGAACAATTGGGTGTTTCTTGAGTAGTTGGGGAGCAAAAGAAAAACAAGAAAGAAAGGAAACCAAGGAATGATGAGGAAGTAAGCTAAGGTTGGAGAAGGAAACAAGGGAAAGCTTGGAAAGGAAGCTAGCATGGTTGAGGTGAGCTCTTAGAGGGTTTAGAAACCCACTTTGTTTAAGCTTTGAAGTTATAGTATTAAGAGTTAAATTGCTAGTTTCATGCCTTAAATCCTTTGTTGGCTTGTGATTATATGAATTATTATGTTATATGTTGAGTAAATGTCTTGGAAATCCATTCCCATAAGCTGTTTTGATGATTGGAGGGGTTTGGATTAGTCTAGGAAGTGAATTTTTGAGTGCTGCTGAAGCCAAAATCGTGCTACGATTTCTGGGCATCGGGCTACGATTTTATGCCCTGATTTCATAAAAACTTTCGGCAAAAATCGTGCTCCGATCCTAGAAAATCGTGCTCCGATTTTCCCTGTACCCAGCTTCTTGTTCCAAATTTCTGCAGATTTGCAGTTTCGGACCCCTGACTTCAAACCCGTCCCCAGACTTCAATACTTGGCCAAACTTCACGAAATTGGTACCAAAACGTAGATAATTTTGTTAGCTTTCCATAGCATCAAAAACCACTGTAATCGGAGTCACATGGAGAGAGTTCTGACCATTACAATACAGCCCTGTCCCAAATACGGGTTTCTCCAACTTCCTCCATTTCAACTCCAAATCTCTACCCATAACTTCATCTTCTTCAGGAATTATCATGTAAGATAAAATAGAGGTTTAAGCTCAAACAATAGGCACGAAAATTAAGGTAAGATGGGTAATGAGTACACATTGGGAGATGAATACATAAACCCCTAAGACATATAGAGAAGCAAAGGAGTTAATAAGAGGTTTATTCCTCATTAAACATTTTCATACACACCTTTTGGTTTGTACAAGTTTAAGAATGAAGCATTAGCTAAGTTTAGAACCTTTATAGGTTAAAGAGATTTAGAATGAGATTTATCATGTATTAAGCACAAGAATGGAACTATAGTCATAGTTAAGTACCTTTAATAGGTTAAGCATTCAAGAATGCATTAGATATGCAATAAACATAAGTTATAAGTATAAGAAGAAGAATAAGAACAAGAATTATTAAAGATATAAGTCGTGGCCTTCGTCGTTCACGCTAGTGGGACACGAATGGTTCACGCACAAGTAAAGACTATTAAGGATGAATATTAAGTCGTGACTTTCGTCGTTCACGCTAGTGGGACACGAAAGGTTCATGCATAAGTTAAAAGATATTTTAATTCGCGTCTCTCATCGTTCACGCTAGTGGGACACGGGAGGTATACGCGTAAGTTAAGATTATTAAGTCGTGTCTTCTGTTGTTCACGCTAGTGGGACACAGGAGGTTCACGCTAGTGGGACGTGTTATTCCGCAAGGATGACCGCACGACGACAAGAGGAGTCCGGTGTTAGCCTGATATGATAGGAATTTTCACCGGTTAGAAGGGAGATGTACTTCGGGGTTACTCCACCCGGATGCACTCCGTAAAATGAACCAAGATAATGATTGTTTGTTCAACGCTAACTTCTAACTTAATGATATGAAAAAGATGAATACGAATATGAACGAATACGTATATTTTATATGTAATATGAGACATGATGTTTAGTTCCTAGTGAACGAGATGTGATCATAGGATGTCCCCAAGATCACTATGTACAAGACTAAGATAAGAATAGAGTATGAAATGCATAGATTATGTAAATGACAAGTATAAGAGAGATAAAGACATGACGCGATCTTAGGTTTCCCCTTGATCGCGAAATAAGTAAAGATAAGACTTGGCGATCGTAGTTTCCCCCAAGATTGCCGAGGTAGGCACGGCGACCCTAGGTTCCCTGTGGTTGCCAACAGTAGGTAGGGTAGGAGCTCACTGAGACGTTATGTCTCATCCCTATCCTTCTGGTGCAGGTTTTCAGGTTGCCATGTGGTTTTCAGATGAAGATCTTCAGGAAGACGCTGGATGGAGTGCAGATGCTCGTCTAGGCAAGCTCAGGAGGTTGACAGATATTATAATTGTTCATGAAAGTGTATTTTATGTTATTTGGATATTTATGTAAACGAGCAAATTGTACTCATTCAGTTGTATTGTTTGTAATATTATTATTGAAAATTTTAATGTATCCGATATCAGATTAACGCACATGCTAATATACTAGTTAAAGTTAGTATGGGTGTTACAGTCCCATACCTCCTACTCCCTCACCCTTACTAAACACCCTCTCCCTTGAAGACACTCCAGCTGGTACAATCCGATCAAAGCGTGCCACTTTCGCCCAAACTCTCATGTGACCGAATGATACATTACGAATAGCTTTCAGCAATTTATCAACATCCCGTACATTAGCATAACGGACAAAACCATAAACCTGCCCTCTCTTGTTCCTTCTCCGTGACAAAAATAAATTCTCCAAAATACCACATACCACAAAGCTTTCTTTCAAATAAAAATATGAAATTGCCTCCGGAACATTAGTAAAATAAAAAGTGACAAACCGGCGAAAGTCCGAGCCCAACGAATCAATTCCTCCCTGACCTGAAATCTGCCGTGGCTGATGTTGATCCTTCCCAACCGCCCAACGAGCTGCATCCAGATAGCTTCGGCTTTTGTGTTGTCCAGGAATAGTATGTAGTGTGCGATCGCGTGAATGCCAAAGCCGTGTAGCTGTTCGCGCATGATGTGGTGAAAATCTATTGAAGCGTGATCGACCCTGCCGTGATGAAACCCTAGCCTGCTGAATAGATGAATGCGGAACCCTCACCGGCTGAAACTGCCTGACCTCGAATCCTCCTTGCCGCGAGAAACCCCTCTGTCCATCCTGTCCTCGAGAAACCTGTCCAAACGCTTTCCTCTTCCGCACTCGCACCTCAGACCAATCATCCCCATAACCCCCCTTTTCTGGCACCCTGCTTGGACCCCTTCCCCCCCTTGATGATCTCACCGCCGGC
Source organism: Medicago ruthenica (assembly GCA_018208015.1). NCBI lineage: Eukaryota > Viridiplantae > Streptophyta > Magnoliopsida > Fabales > Fabaceae > Medicago > Medicago ruthenica. Next base: position 90,940,989 of record CM031378.1, on the reverse strand, counting down.
GAAAAAGAATGCCGGCGCGGTTGCCCTAGTCGCCTAGAACCACCGCCCCTCTCTCTCTCTCTCTCCCTCTCATGTTTCACTTATTATTCACGGTTAATTGGATGTAATCTTTTTTATAGATTGTTTGTTGTACACCTTTAGTAAACATCCTTTAAAAAAAACATCATATTAAAATTTTGTATTATAGAAAGATTAAAAATATTTATAAAACAAAGTTGTTAGCTTCAATCATGTCGGAATATGATTTGTTAAACAATCTAAAAACAGTCTCTTACACAAATCTTGACTTTGAATCTCGATCACATAGAAGCACTAATTTGGTCTCCCTACATAACAAATATTCAAACATCGTATTCTAAACAAACAAAAATACAAAAAAAAACAATATGAAAGAAAATACATTTGAATCTATCAAAACTAACTCAATGGAAAATGAAAATTTCTCATTTTGATAGTTATGAGCAACTCAAACACGCACAACCCTCAAAACCAATATCCATAAATATTTTATGAGTGATACGTCAGAAATGGAATCGTGATTATGATAAAATGGAAATTTCTTATATTTATATATAGTCCTAAACAAACCAAGCACGAACAACTCTCACAATCAATATCCATGATTGTTTTATGGGTGACATGTTAGAAATGAAGTCATGTTTCAAAGACATTTTTTTGCAATAGAAAAAATTATATAAACAACAGAATTAAAGATATCAGAGAATAGATGAGTAAAAAATTTGTTGTGTTTGTGCATTAGTTGTACCCCAAAATACTACTGTTTATATACAAAAATAATATCATAATGGTTATTATCTATTAATTATTAATTTGACCATTTTAAAACTAACATTGTTAATATCTTTAATATTATAAAACAAAAAAATTAAATTTTATTTGATGTAACCGACAAACAACAAATTATATAACAATTGAAATTTAATAGTAACTTACAAAATATTAATTATTATATTTTCTATAATTTTGTAACCTACCAAATTTTTAATGTAACATATAAATCTTAATCAAAACACCAATTACATTAATAATTATTTGATTGTAAGGTACCAAATTTTTAATGTAACATATAAATCTTAATCGAAACAATAATTATATTAATAATTATTTAATCGTAACCTTTTATGTACAATTAAATTTTAAATAAAAAACGGTTTTTTAATAATAATTATTATTAAGTATGTATTAGAAATTAGGAGAAATTTTTGAAACAAATGCCAAGTAAGATTATGATGATGTGGACAACTTCAAAGGAGAGAATTCTTGGAATAGGCTATTTCTAAAAAGTCTCAATTGTTAGTATAAAGATTTTTAATGTAACATATAAATCTTAATCGAAACAATAATTATATTAATAATTATTTGATCGTAACCGTTTATTTATTTTATGTATAATTAAATTTTAAATAAAAAACGGTTTTTTAATAATATTATTATTAAGCATGTATTAAAAATTAGGAGAAATTTTTGGAACAAATGCCAAGTAAGATTATGATGATGTGGACAACTTTAGAGGAGAGAATTCTTGGAATAGGTTATTTCTAAAAAGTCTCAATTGTTAGTATAAAGATTAGTATTATGAATTTTATATTATATTTTTTATTTTATTTTGAGTAACTTGTTATTATTATAATTATTATTAGTCAATTCCATATTATAAGTTCATAATATTTTTCATTCACTTTGTCATTTTGAATTTTTCATAAGAATCCATGTGATCCTATCAAATCTTAAAATTTTATAAAGTCTATTGAAATCTTTGCAAATCTGTGTTATAAATCCATTAGAATCATATGTTCAAAATCCTGATTGTAAAAAGTCATTTAAAAAGTCTTTTAAAATTCCATAAAATCAATATAATCTCACAAAGTCTTTTAAAATCTGTAGGAGTTTGTTTGCAAAAATAAACTTTTAAAATCTCAATCCAATACACCCCCTAAGATTATGTCCATTCAATCTCTTGTATTTCTCTTCTGTGAGCCGTCACTTAAAACCTTAGAGTCTGTTTGGTGCACATGATATGATAGAGATGTGATAGGATATGAAACTGGATAAGGATAAGAAATGATATGGACATGATAAACATTTATCCTATCATATGTTTGTTGCACACATGATAACAAACATAATATCATATCTATCACAATTAAATGACATAATTAATCTTGTAATTAATTATAATTAAATATAATTATGCTATTATTAATTAGATACAAAACTATTATTGTCGATCGTCTTATTCCTTTTTTTTACGGGTGCCATAATCTTCATTCTTAAAGTTCAATTAAAAAAAATCATGACTTTTTCAATTTAAAAAATTGTTTACTGTTTTCTTCCTTTTTCAATTACAAAGTTTTATCAAAACCCCTTTGTGTAACTTCAACCTGTAAAAAAATTCATACACCAACAACAACCTATAAAAAATTTACAATTACAATCCAAACTCTTAACCAAACTAATTGTTGTCTCTATTGAAAATAATAGAAAATTTCAAAACTCTCTGTTTCACCTCTTTTCAAATTTGACTTGAATACAAAATGGACAATCAAGAAAGAAACAAACAAACAATTAAGCAGATTGAGAAAAAAGTGATTGTAGGGTGGAATTGAGGTCAGATCTCTTAACAAATAGAAGAGATGAAGTTGAAGAGTTATGCAGGAAGAGGTGGAGGTCGATGGATGGAGAGCATTGAGAACATGAGCGATGAATCGAGAAAGAGGGCAAAATAAGCATTTTAGTGCTAATCATGATAGGATAATTCTAACCCACCAAAAACTAAGGATAAAAATAACAAAGGGTGAGTACTATAGGATTAGGAATGAGTTTAAGTTATTCTTTTCTATTGACGCACCAAATAACAAATTGAACCAGGATATGATAGTTTTATCATATCATGTCTTCCTATCATGAACACCAAACGGGCCCTTAGTTTTTTATCGGTTAAATTATATTAGATATCCTCTAAGTTATTTAATTGTAATAAATTAGTCTTTTAAGTATTTTTGTATCGCTTAGGTCTTTTAAGTTGATTAATTGTAACAAGTTGGTCATTTAAGTTACTTTCATACCAACTGGCTCCTTTAAGTTATTTAACCGTAACAATTTAGGGGATTTCATATTTAATGTAAGTTATTTGAAGCCTAAACATTACTGTTATATAACTTAAAGACCTAATTGGTATGGAAAGAACTTAAAGGGCTATTTTGTTACAATTAATTAACCTAATGGACCTAAGAGGTACAAAAAAAAATTTAAAGGACTAATTTATTACAATTAAATAACTTAAAGACCTCTAGTGTAATTTTGTCTTTTTTATCCTTCATCATCTACTAAAGATGGATAGTGTAGGGTCAAATTTTGACGCCAGATCCCCCTCAAAATTGTTTTTCTTCTTCCCTTTTTATTTAAATAAGTGATTTTCAAACCAAGTTAGTTTTTTTTAGGCCAAATATCATTTGCGGTCATTTAAGTTACGTGATTATAACAAGTTAGTCCTTTAAGTTTTTTGTTACAAATTGGTCCTTTATGTCATAAAATATTTGCACCATTATCCAAATTTCATCAACCTCAATCAAAAATTGATTATGTGGATGTTTAATGTTAAATGGTTTGTCCAGATTCATTGCTCTCAAAACTAGAGCTCATAGGTGTGTTATCTGGTCTTGATTCAAAACAAAATTGACTGATTACTTGTGTTGTACCCTAACTTTGTCAAAGTCCTCTTTAAAAAATCATCATCATGCAAAAAAAATCAAAAATTAATTTTCATTTTCTTCTTTTTTTTAAATAATAAAAAAAGGGTTTTATTATTATTTATTTATCTTTCTTTTATTATTATTATTATTATTATTATTATTATGTTTTGTTTTTCTCAAAAAAAAACATACACCAAAGAAAACAAAGTCAAAGAAGGCTGCAACCTCTTCTCCCTTCCTTTCCGTTTTCTTCCTTTCTTCTTTGTCAAGAAAGTCCAAATAAGTTACAAGCTGCTGCCCCTGTTTCCAGCATCCCTTCCTTGCCTTTTGTTCCCATTTTTTTCTGTCAAAACAAGTCAAAGAAGGCTGCAAGCTTCTCCCCTGCCTGCAGCGCCCCTTCTCCCTGTTTTCTCCCAACCTTTGTCAGGGCAGCACCCCTCTTTTCATGTTTTTCTTCCATCAACTTCTGTCAAACTCAGCCCCAACTTGTTCAAAATCCTGCACAAAGTCTTCACCAAAATCACAAGGTCACTTCCTCCATAAATTTTAACCAAAGTTTTTGCCATAGCACACAAAAAGGCCCAACTTTCAAGGAATTTTCATGATTACAAATGATCACAAAATTGCCAATAAAAACAACACGAAAATCAGAGAAGAGGAGGACTTTTCAGAGGCAGAATCAGAAAACCAAACAACAGCAAAAATCATAACAAAACCTCCCAAAAGAAAGAAGCTATGTTTCTTTGTTTTTTCTTTACAAACCACCATAACAAATCAAACAGAATCAAAACAGCAACTAAACCACAAAGAAACATCACACAAAGAGAGGAGAATAGTAACAAAACACCATTTTGTTACTGTTCATCTTCTCCATCACTTCCATCTTTAAAAAAACCACAACCACCCAAAAGCCCCTTTAATTTTTTTGTGTATTTGAAGCTTTGGCTAGGAGTTTGTAAGTATCTTGAACCTTTCTATCTCCTTTTTCGCATTCTGTTTAAGTGTTTGTAGCTTTTCTTAAAAAATAATGCATTTTTCATCATAAGTTCATGGGCATGACTTGAGGCCAGAATATATTAGGTTCTAGGACATCTTTTGGTAAATCTAAAACCACTAGGATGTAGTATTCATGACAAACTTTACAATGATATTTTTATTTTTGTATTTGGTTCAGTATTGAGTGAGAAATTTAACTCAGAAGTTGAGAAAAAATCACAGATTTCTGTTCTGCTGCTCTACTGTTCCTGCATTATTTTTCTGCATTTTTAGTCTTTTTAACTCATATTTGCACTAAAAACATCATTCAAAAACCCCAAGAAACCACAGAGATTTCAAATCACCAAAACAGAAGTGGATTATTTCTTTTTCTTACTGTTTTTTTAAAAAACTTTTTACCCCTGAGGTACTGAAATCAGAAGCTGGAATGAGCTTCTGAAGCCAGCTTCTGAACAGTGCTTCTGAAGCAGCTTCTGAACAGTGCTTCTGAAAGCAGCTTCTGAACAGTGCTTCTGAAGACAGCTTCTGACCAGTGCTTCTGAAGCAGCTTCTGAACAGTGCTTCTGAAGCAGCTTCTGAACAGTGCTCCTGAAGGCAGCTTCTGAAGCCGTACATTTTGCATTCTAAAGTCAGTTCCTGCTTCTGAAGTTTCAGAATCTGGGCTGAAACTCTTTTTTTTTTATGGCTGAAACTCATTTTTATTCAAAGAGAAAAAATATAACAAGTGTTTTCAATTATAGTATATGCATGTATTTTCAATAATAAACTTGAATGAAAAAGGAGTGGTTTGACGTATGTCTTCCCATTCCCTGGTTGCACGAGCACTTGACGTATGTCTCGTTGTTCGGACAATCGTCATTCTATTTTCAAAATACAAATAAACATAAAACAAATCCAACACACCAAACTAATTCTTGGCCCCCTGTGGTCAATTTAAAATTCAAACCTCTTTTCACAAAAGCACGATGTTTTATCAATTCTAACGCGATACAAACAAACGCTTAAGCCTCCCACGTGCGAGCATACAAGCTACGTTTAACCGTTAGAATATGATCAAAAACATCGCTCTTTAAAATCAACCAACTAATAAACATTTTCTACCAAAGAACTACGTAGCTTTGAATTCTCCATCGCACCAGGAGATACGTAGGAGCAAGATCCCACTCTTGTCAAGCACACTAATAAAAATACTTTTTCCCCCTTTCTTTATCCCCTTTGAAATATTAAAATGTAGCAAGCAAACCTTTAAAACACTTTTAACCCCAAACTAACTAGGAGGTTCCCGTTGAGTACAACGGATGTGAGGGGTGCTAATACCTTCCCCTTGCATAATCGACTCCCGAACCCGTTAATGGTTGCGATGACCATCTTTTCCAAATCGTCAAGGGTTTTATCAACGTTTCCCTTTAAAAATAAAACTTTGGTGGCGACTCCGCAGTTATTCCGAGCGTTAGTACGCTCGAGCGTTTTTTAGCGACGCGACAACTTGATTTATAATATTGTTGATCAAATATTTTTATGTAAAATTAGGCTTGAAATTCAAAAACAAGAATAAAAAAATGTGTATAAGTAATCATGTTTGATGTCATAAAGGACTAATATGTTATAAACATATAACTTAAAGGACCAATTGGTAACAAAAAAAACTTAAAAGACTAATCAGTTATAAACATATAACTTAAAGGACCGCGAGAGGTATTTGACCTTTTTTTTAATGATTTCGTTGTTTTATTGTGACGTTGTTTTGTCCGTCCTCTTTGTGTGACGTTTTATCTTTCCCATCTTGTTCAGGTGTTTGTTCGGTTTATATTGTCAAATCAACTTCGATCAAGTGTAGATTGAATCAATAACTTTGGCGTTGTCAACGTTGAGATCCGGAGACATGACTATTACAGAGACTTGAATATAGTCATATTTGTAGGCTTATCTACTTTGTCGTTTTATGCTATTAACATGGATGTTGTGAGTTTGGTCATAAATTAATCTTTTTTATTTTTAGCGAATTTATATTGTATCGGTACACTCTATCAATTTGAATGAATGAATATCGTTTATTTTTAGTTTAAAAAATATCTAGTTGAATTCACATTTTTTTTGTGCAAAGAATCTACATTTCGTAAAAGTAGAAGTTCCGGTCAATTATAACATGCATAATGATTTTTTTTTTCAATTAAATAATGGGGTTAATATATGTTTACCTCGTGTAATATTAGTGGTTTCTGGTTTATCCCCTCTAAAAAAATTTGTTTAGATTCCAACCCTGTAATTTGAAGATTTTTTTGGTTTTGGACCTTCATGACATCAAATTTCAAATTACAAGGTATTTTCGCCCCCTGTAATTTGAGCAAATTTCGGTTTACCCCCTGCCATATCATCGATTTTGTACAGTCAAAATTCTTGAAGCTCAAAAACCAAAGAATCTTCAAATCACAGGGTTAAAATCTAAACAGAAAATTTTATATGAGATAAACCAGAGACTGTTAATATTACAGGGGGTAAACATATATTAACCCTAAATAATGTACTGATATATTTTTATCAGTAGTTGTATCATATTGTCAAAAAAAGGATTGTTTGCTTTTACAAAGACATAGGGAAGGCCTATGATAAAATGAATTTGAAGTTTCTTTATCTTACTTTGTAGGATTTCAACTGTTTTAGATCAACTGTCTCTTTGATTATGAATTATGTGAAAGCCACAAACTTTTCTATCGTGGGGAATGGTGCAAAAACAAACAGGTCCAAGTCGTCGAATAACCTTCAACAAGGGGATCTGCTTTCTCCAAAACAATTGTTTTGTGCATGGAGAAATTAGCCTTGACTATTCAAAGCAAGGTTCAAAAACGAATTTGTCGTCTGGTACATATATCTAATAGAGGTTCGGGTTTGTTCTTTTCGTTGATGATGTTCTCCTCTTTTGTAAGGTCACTCAAATCAAACTCAAGTGGTAATGGACACCTTAAAAGTGTTTTGTATTGCGTATGGTATGAGAGTAAATGTTATAAATTCTAAGGTTGTGTGTTCTTAAAGAGTGCCTGAGACGGTTAAACAAGTTATTAAAGAAATATCCTTTATCTACATTGTGACCAATCTGGAGGACTATCTTAGTTTTCCTTTGGTACAAGGTCGAGCCACTAAAGACACATATGATTGTATTTTCTAGAAGATGCATAGAAGACTCTCACCTTTGAATGGTAATCTCCCTATTAAAGTAAGGCGAGTTTTCCTAGCAAAATTGGTTACTACGACAATGCTTATTAAATAGTATGCACTTGTATTATTTACCTATAAATATTTATGATAATAGGAAGTGAAATAGAGTAAGGTGGTCTATTGTTACTTCTCCTAAGAAGTTTGGATGCCTGACTATTATGGAAGCTAGATTCTCTGATATTGCTCTGCTTGAAAAGTTGGTTTGAAACCTACTTTATGATCCTCAGAAACTTTAGATGAGGGTTCTATCTCAAAAGTATATTAAAGGTGGGAACATTTGAAACAACAAAGCTAAAGGAAACATTTATCTAATTTGGAGAAGTATTTTAAAGGCATTTGAAACTTTAAAACAATTCTAGGATAAGTAGACAGGGCTAGGAGCACTTTGTCATTAGGTTGACTTTGTCAACATTTCAGAAACTTAATTACAACTTAAGGATGTTAGCTCTGCTGGCTTGTGGGATTAAAATAAATTGATGACAATTGTTCCAAACGAGCTCAACACCATAGTTGATTGGTCACCCCTGTTTGCCATTGACGATGATATTCAAGATAGATGGGTTTAGGAAGCTTCTCAAACAGGCAGATATTATTGCTCTACAAGATGTAGTTGTCTACTATCTTGTTGTTGAGAGTGGAAAGATAACGAAAGTTTTGATTGAATTTGAAAAGTGTCGGTTTCACCTAAGATGCAAGGTTTTCTTTGCCATTGCATACAAAATGTGATTCCAACTAATTAATAAGCTTCAACATCACTACAACTTGACAACTTCTCATGACGAAGATATGCTTCAGTGCCTTAGGGATTGTACTCCATCGAAGGAAGTTTGGGAGCAAGTACAAAGTTTTAATCATTCATATTTTTTGCTTGATAGTCTTGAAAACATGGTTACAAACTATGTCAAACACAAACACTTAATGAGTCAAATCAATATGAGTTTCACACTTTAAAGAATGATCTCACATAAAGCGGTGAGACACACATTAATTTTACCTAATAAAAATTTAAGTGATACAAAGTGTTAGAAAGATAGTGTTGATAGTATTACTCATATATAGAATAGAGTATTAGCCTCCTACATCCTTTACCATACAAGCTTAGATGGGTGAAGTTTAACCTGGGAAAGCAAAGTTGCTTCCCACCATGGGAAAGCTTTTTCTAACCATTAGATTAATGGGGAACACGATTTTTATCATGGACTGCCTACACCATATTTTTTTCCTTTCTCTTTTACACTCTTATATTTTTGTTTAGATCTGGAATTTTTTTCTTTTCTTGATCTGGAAACAATTGGTCGGATTTTATAGCTCGCGCGCGCCCGCGCGCGCGAGCGCCCGTATTATAAGAGTGAGTTAGAGGTTGAATTTTTTCACGATTTTTTGCAGGCATGTTTAGGACATAAAAACAACATCGCCCACAAAAAACGAGAATTTTCCGACAAGAGACGGATTAAATATGAATTTTTTACGCTCCAAAAACTCAAGAACGCGAAACAACAAAACATGCACATAGAGAACGAATTTTGAGCTGGTTTTTTGCAGACACCTCTATAAAAGCACCATCTTCTTCTCCCTTTCTCATTCTCTGAAAGCACCATTTTCGTAACCTTCAAACAAACAAAGTTTCCAGATTTTTTACAAACCAAGCTTTTTCTTCATAAACATCTCGCTTTTTCTTCTCTTCTTCAAAGAAAATGGACAAACTCCCAGAAGATCTTCTCCTCGATATCGTTAAGAGGGTTGCTGCCTTTGGAACCAAAGATCTTTTTAATTTCAAGGCCACTTCTACTACTCACCGTAGGCTTGCCGGCAAGAAGGTGGTGCTTAGGGCTTTGTCAAGAGACTGTCTATGGTACATTTCTGATTATTGGCCATGTGCAGAGAAACGTGCTTTCATGTAGAAGATATCCCATAGTGGACATGCAACATTCGGGATGGTAAAGGCGTCCCAAATGATTCAAGAAGGGCATTCTACCCTCGAAGAAATTGAGAGAATTATGCGAAAGGCAGCAATTCATGGGTCTGATGGAGCCAAGTACCTTTTGCTAATGCTTAAGGTATTAGCAAAGGATGACTTCTCTATGGAAAATGTTTTTTCCATCTTTAAGGATCTCTTCGACCGCCGGCAACTTGCAAACTATCGAAGGGCCATTCTAAATGTAGGGTGGCCTCCCTATTGGGCTTATAATTGGTCGAGGCCATTACCCCCAAGCTTAGTTTATAGGTTTACTTGCACTTCAAACAAGACCTGTAAAGGAGATGGAAGAAAAGCTAACATTTTCTGGCCTTCTCCAGGCTCAGATGATGAATACTCTTCAACGGACCTCTATCTCTTTTGCCGTTTCGACGTCGAGATCACTTGGTTTCTTACTCAGTTCCATTTTTTGAAAGAAGATATTTAGGATGTTTGTAGTTATGGCCAAAGAAGCCACATAACCCACATATTTAGACTCATTGTAGTTTTTATTCAACTCTGATGTTTTGAATGTCTTTATCAATTTTGGTTTTAAATGTCTTTTATAATCTGAGCAACTTTGGTTCATATCCTCAACTTCTAGTCCTGCTTTGACTAGGTAAACCATGTTGATTGTACCTAAAGTTAAAGTCAACATATTTTGCAGAGACCTTTTTAAAAAAATTTATTTTTGCAAAGACCAAAAGCAAAACGAGTCTTATTTGCAGGGACCAAATGCATATTTAAGCCTAATCCTTATAAACCCAACGGAAGGAATAAAAATAATTTTATAATAATTAGATAATAATCCTTATAAACCCAAACTTGGGAGTGTTTTTTAAAAAAATAAATTTGATGTTATATTTATCTACTAAAGTCAATAAGTATCACAACAGAGAAAATCAATAATTGCTTAGTATGAATTTTTCAAAGTAGATTCAAAGAAACAACCAAAACTGGAAATAACAATAAGGCAGAGAGAGTATATAGAATATCTCTCTTCTGTTATTACAATCCATGAAATCAAGACAAGCAAAATAATCTTGACACACCTAACATGAAGTGCAAAGCCACTGCAATGTCTCCATTCAGAAATCACCTGGAATATATACAAACAGCAAAATGTCCCATTGTCAGAAACAATAAATGTAAATGCTTGACTAAGATGATGTGATAACCATATGTATATAGAAAATCAAGTATGTAAAATAAAATACAAAATAACATCAACTAGAATAACAAGTTATTACTCATAGAGACATAGTTCCTCAATTCAAGTGAAAATATAGAGGTGTCTGGCAAAAACCAGTTCAAAATTCGTTTTCTAGGTGCATGTTTTGTTGTTTCGCGTTTTTGAGTTTTTGGCGCGTAAAAAATTCATATTTAATCCGTCTCTTGTCGGAAATTTTTCGTTTTTTTGTGGGCGATGTTGTTTTTATGTCCTAAACATGCCTGCAAAAAATCGTGAAAAAATTCAAGCTCTAAGTCACTCTTATAATACGGGCGTGCGCACACGCGGGCGCGCGCGAGCGAGAAAATCCGACCAATTGTTTCCAGATCAAGAAAAGAAAAAAATTCTAAATCTAAACAAAAATATAAGAGTGTAAAAGAGAAAGGAAAAAATATGGTGTAGGCAGTCCATAATAAAAATCGTGTTTCTCATTAATCTAATGGTTAGAAAAAACTTTTCCATGAACTCTTTATTCCCATGTTAAACTTCACCTCCAAGGCGATGTCTGACTTTTTTTTCGCAAGATGCATGTTTCAATCAAATCCAACATGAACTATGCATGGTTAATTGCCCCAACTGACATCATCTACAAGACAACCACTAAGTGTAGAAAAAACATGATCTAAAATAAGTGTCGATGATTTTAAATAACATGCAAATATATGCATCGATTTGCTTCTCTAAAGATATGAATAACTAATGTTGACCAATGAGAAAGCTTAAGAAGAGATAAAACTTCATGAAGAAGAAACGAGATAAAAGCATCGGAGAAAGAGCCTTCGTGACTCAACCTAAGGAATCAATAAATCCAAGGCAAGCTACCCAATAAAGTTAAAATTAGCAATATAAGACATGGAGGGGGATTTGCTAAATCTTTCACGGTACAATTGTCAGTATAAACATTGTGAATTTAGGCTTAATGACATGTTTAGTCTCTTATGTTTATTTTAGGTTTTAAGTTGGTCCCTATTGTTTTAAAAGTTTTAATTTGGTCCAAAACGTGTGTTTATGAGGTATTCTCGTCATTTTCCATGCAATTCCAATTTGAATCTGAATGTGAACATAATTGAAGCTCAAATTTTAATAGAAAATCCTACTTTCAGGTGTAAAAAATCAACTTGAAAGGGACCAACTTATGCTAACGTTGCAAACAAAAGGGACCAACTTGAAAACATTTAAAACAAAAGGGACCAACATGAAACCTAAAATAAACGTTTTGGAATAAATTGAAACTTTTAAAACAATAGGGACCAACTTGAAACCTAAAATAAACATAAGGGACCAAGCATGCAATTAAGCCTAGAAATTATTATTTTGAAGTTATATTAATAGTGTGTTATTTGAACAACCATGTGTGATTATTTTTGAGACAACCATAAATTTACAAAAAAGAATAGATATTAATATGGAAATCAAAGTAATAGAGAGAGAAAATAAAAACGTAATGTGAGTATATGAGAGAAGGTTGTCACAAAAGTTGTCACAAAATAATTGTACAAATATCATTTCTCTAGATTTATTGCTTTAGTATTTTCAAAAAAAAGTCTTTAGCAATGATGCAATTGCAAATTGTATTTATTTATTTTGACGAGAATTCAATTATATTTATGTTATTAAAAACTCTTTTTTTACAATATGTTAATCAAAAACTTAAAAAAGAGCAATTTTGGATTTTTTTTCCAACTTCAAACAATTGAAAATTAACAAAAAAAGAAAGGAGAAGAGAACAAGTTTTCGTACTGAAAGTTATGGTATTTTTCAACTTCATCATCAAAGATACAAATCTGTGCATCTCTTCATCACCATGAACCAATTTTTTTTCATCTTTTTCAACAGTACCAGACAAAAGAAAACCATGAACTCCTACACAGACCTCTCTGTTCTTGATTCTTATTCTTATTCTTTGATTTGTCCTCCTTACTGTCCAGATCGATGTTTCCGTCTCCAATTCCGACTCCGGTCTCCAATTTTATTCTTCAGCGGGGATACCAATTTGTGTATTCTTTCAAGATGAATTTTATTCTTCATTATTTTGAGGATTTATTTGGACTTGGAAGATGAATTTTTTTCCGGATCTACTTTTTTTTACTCAAACCCAGATTTGGTTTAGTTGATCAAATTGAAAAGTGAACTCATCCTAAAAAAGTCTCTGTCAATCGTGGAAACATCTATATATGGTGGTTCTTATTATCAAAAAGAAAAAAAAAAGATGAGTATGTTAATTCTTTTTTTTTTTTGAAGTGATGAGTATGTTAGTTCTTATAAATTTTGTTTTGACGTTTTTTTTTGGTGTTTTTCAATTTATGTTTAAATAAAGGTGACTACTAGGGTACCCATGGAAGAATGGTGGGTAGTTTACCTCAACCAATAAACATTAGTCACATAAGCACATTTTTAAGTGGTATCCATGAACTATCTTGACCCCACCAATAAATTGCTCATTTTCATTGGTTGGTGGGTAAATTACCCACCATCCTTTAAAGGTAATCTAGAAAAAACCTTTAAAAAATAAAGAATAAAATAATTTTTGATTTAATAATATAATTTGGTTGTGTGAAATAGCTATGGGGTTTTCTTTTTCTGGTTGGAGTTAAAGCTTATAAGATCTTCTCAATGGTAAGGTCTTAACTATTTAAGACTCGATATTTAATAGTATCTTTATTGAAGAGAAAATTTGTGGGGGTTCTATAAGACTCAGGGTCTCCTTCAATCTTAAATGAGACTCACACCTTTTTAATATTAAAAATTAATATGTAATGATATAAAGTTATTGATAGTTGATTTGTGTGTCTCATTTAAAAACTTTGTGTGAGATGATAGGTTAGAGAGATTGAATGTTTATTATGTATTACTATTAAAAAAATTATAAATGAGTAATATGTACACGTGAGATCCATTTAAATATCCAAAGTTGAAGGTCTCTATCGTGGATGCTCAAAAGAATTTTGGAGGAACACGATGAAGGAGATGGGAGATGAAGAATGGTTGTTAATATTTGATAAATGTTGGGGTTATTCAAAAAGGATATAATAAATAATTATAGGGTATATTTAATATTTCTAATATAACCGAAAAACTTCCTGTTACATGTAAAATAAATTTTTTATACTATACACAAGAAGATTGACCTTTGTATCCTAAATGCCACCTTTCATATATATATATATATATGAGCACACATTGATTTTTTTTTGTGACAACTTGGGTATCCATCAATAAAAGGTGGGTAACACAACCCATGCTGAGTTGGCACCAATCAAAGTTATTTGTTTGTTTTCTATTATTTTTAATATTATATAAATACATTGTTTTGATTGAGCCAACTCAACATGGATAGTATTACCCATCTTTTATTGATGGGTAAACAAGAATTTCCGATTTTTTTCAAGGAACAATGATTTTCTTGTAAGTTATAGTTGGCAAATTATTAATTAATAAGTGATTGGCATAAATGTTCCGACCCAAGTACATGGATGAAGATTCGCACAATTTTCATCAGAAAAAAAAAATAGAAAAAGATTCGCACAATAGCACATGCGATGCTGTTTCAAAACATCATAAAACTAATCCGATCGATCCCATCAAAACCTCCTCCAATCAAACTTTAAAAAAGCGACAAGAGTCCCACAAATGTGGATTTTGGATCTACCTTCCTAATTGCAAATGCTGCCAACTTCAGCTACACACAAAATAAGGGCTTCGATTGCTACCAAATGGTCTCTTTCAGACCCTCCACCATCCATGACAGCACACACTCACCTTCATTCACTCATCCATGTGAATTTATATTATGTTATTCAAATTTTAAGCTTTGTTTTTTTAATTGTTATTTTGGTTGATATTAGTTTCATATGATTTGGAGTGTGTCACACTGCACAATACAAACTAACATGAAAAGGAATTCAATTACACTGCACACACAACATGGATAGAAGGGTCTACATATGATTAATTACTATTACTATGGTCTACAAATATGATTAGTTAGGGTGTGGTCACACGATGAACAGCGGCGGATCCAGAACTCTGAACTAGAGGTGCAAGTATTTTACTTTAGTTATATTTATATTTGTAAAAATAAATATGAAAATTATAGTGTATGTGTGTGTCTATATATATATATTTGAGAAATGTTAATAAGACACATTTTAACATACATTTTTCAACACACTCTCTTTGATTGATTAAAATTCACATGAGACTCACCAAATTTATATGGGACCCGCATAATTTGGTGGGACCCATGTGAATTTTAACCAATCAAATAGTGTGTGTGTGTGTGTGTGTATATATATATAGACACACAAATATATTTGTCAAAAAATATAGATAAATTTCTCACAAAATGTAGTTCATGTGACCTTGAAAATTGAAGGTGTCTTTTATTTTGGGAGTTTTTTTTAACAAACAAGTCAATTGAGTAAAAAATTGTGATTATTTTGTAATATTTATAGTATATATTTGTTAGTTATGGTATACAACCACTAACCTATTGCCAAATCCTTCAAAGATTAAATTCATATTTAGTCCTATTTTTGTATGTGTTTATGGGAAATTCAAGTAACAATAAGTGCCTAAAAAAGGTAAGAAAGTTGGAAAGGAAAATAAAAACTAACAAGTAGTAACAAGGGAAAACTAGCTTAAAATTGTTGGTCAATGCATGTAGTACTGTAAAAAGTATATCGATTTGACAGTGATTGGTTTTCCTATTGCATAAAAAACGGAAAGCACAAAAAAACAATTGCCCATTGCATCTTGCATCAAGAGAGTGGTGCAAAATCAATTTATCAAGGTATGCAAAACATGAGTTAAATAGGATGGCAGGTATAATTATGAAAAGTTGAGGGTGTGTAAGTGCACACCCTAGTGTAGGAGCAGCTCCGCCCCTGACGATGAAGCTACTTAAATAGGGGGTTTTGTGTTTGAAAAAAATGCCTCAAAACAATAATGGCATTTGTTACTAGGATTAAATTTTGAAATAGTTATTTGTATGTTAATGTTGATAATATTGGAACAGTAGTTAAAATAGTTCAAAAATATTTTCAGCCGTAAAAAAAATTATCGGGATCAGTTGTGTACTGGACATCTTTAAGATGTTTTGTGACATTGTCTAAATGTGTGTAAGTAGATTACCAGACCACGACGTTCTCAAAATAAAACAATTAAACTACAACTGTATCAGAGTCCTGATATACTATAAGATCCGTTCTTAAAATACACCCTTAATATGGTATTGAGACCACTTGAATATGACACTAAAACCACTCTATCATCCGAAAGGACAAATAATCAAAGAGAATTTTCTAACGGGACAATTTTTTAATAGAGAGAGGGAGAGAGAGAGAGAGAGAGAGAAAGAGAGAGAGAGAGAGAGAGAGAGAGAGAGAGAGAGGGGGGGGGGAGGGGAGAGAGGGGGACTCTGAAATGCAGAGCGGAAATAGGGAGAAGAGAGACAATTGGAGGATTGCTCAATTATGGTGTGGATGATTATATAGGCAGGAAACCAACACACCAACAAAAGGGGACGACTTAAATCGTTTGACCGTTGGGAGACGAACAGTGTGATCACGCCTCATTAAAGACTCATCAAGTGTTGATGTATGAATGAGTTGGAGCGGTGAAGGCACACGCGGGCGTATGCCTGACACACGTTAGTGTCTGCCAAACACAGGGTGATGTGGCAATAATGTGTGCCGAAACCAAAAAATAATTAATTTAAGGTTTCGTGCCCTTGAAAAGTAGTACACCACACAACTCAAGCTTACGTCATCTTTCGTTTACAAAATTGGGTACCCTTTGGGCATACCCCAAGGAGGCATACTTCCACAATATAACACTACAAGAAAAAAGGCATTTTGCGACTTTTAAAATCATGGATCGCGACTGTTAGAAGGGTCGCAGATATCCCTTTGCGACTGTTCCCCAACAGACACAGAAATTGGGGTCGCAAAGGGTATTTTGCGACTGTTCAGCCAACAGTCGCACCAACAGTCGCAAAGGCTATTGCGACTGTTAGTAACAGTCGCAAAGGAAGAGCATTCACATGGTTTTGAAGGGACTTGCGACTGTTCCCAACAGTCGCAAAGGAAGGGACTTGCGACTGTTCAACCAACAGTCGCAAATGACTGATTTAAAATTTTGAATTTATTATTCAGCGACTGTTTGAACAGTCGCAATTATTTATTTATTTTTGAAATTGAGAGGAGCTGATTTAAATTGAGATGACCTGATTTAATATTTTTTTTTATAGCTTAACCAAGAGTAACAAAATAATAATCTAAGAGTAGCAAAATAGAACCATACATCAACTTATAACCAAAACAATAGATAAAGTATATGTAGTATTAACATTCAAAAACCGAAACACTAGTGGCTAAACATTGAAAACAACTGTATCAGAATTAGAAGTCCATAAAATATCTAAATATTCCCTAGTATTCCTTAGTGATGTTGCTTCAATGATCCTGAAGGCGATGGCTAGAATCAGATGAAAGTCTACCATCTTTTGCTGATCCTACATTTGTTGGCTGGAAAGAAGAAAAATAAATAAGACAATGATTAATAAAGACGGATGTAACAAGTGAAGTAGGGTAACTATAAAAAAAATAGCAATCACCTTCAGGTTAATTAACATCAACACAAATTATAACAAGTGCAATATAATGCTTTAAAATTACTACTATGATCATGTATTAATAAAACTTTGGAGTAAATTAATGTAATGCAGAAGATGAGATGGGTATATGTGTGAAGTAGCTAAAGTTGCGCCAACGACAGTCACTAAATGCTAACAAGCACGTAGTAAATACAGAACATGGTGTATATTGAATGCTTTAATTTTGTTGCACATGGTATCACAATGCACATGAGGGGAGGGAGGACTAGATGAGGTCGTTGCATTCTAGGGATGTGGCTAGCTAAGCATGCTTATAATATATATCCATGGCATGGCACAGAAAATTTTGGATCAGTTAGAGACAGAAAGTTATGCCACTTATTGGTGGTGTAGCATTTATCTCATATGACTTGAAAGCAGAATGGGTATCACTAACACAAAAAAACCTAAAAACCACATGTGAAGAGCAGAATTTTAAACCTAAAAATAAATAAAAGAGCAGAATTTTTTTGCAATAGTTTTGTAAAAGTTACCTCATTTTCAATGTGAGAATTTTGCATTTGCATTTGCATTAAGAAAGCAACTTGTGCCTTCAAGATATCAACTTGTGAAGCCTTGTCCTTAAGAGAATCAATCTCAGCTTGCATTTTCAACATTTTCTCATTAGCCTCGATGGAAGATGACGCTGATCTAGTAGTTTGACTAGAGATTTGAGATGGTGTTATCCCAAGCCCCATGGAACGGACATATCCAGGATGGTCCTTTCCAAACACTTTGACAAATGCTTCATTCTCACATTGAGTGTTTTGCATTTCAGCTTGCAATTGTTCCTGCATATACAACAGTTCGTGAAATTACAACAGTGCAACAAATAACACGTCTCTAATATCTTTATGACTGGCTTATAACCTCTCCAACAAGAATGGTTTTTCAGCTTCATGATGAAATGTGCAAACCAACAAAATATCATCACGCTGTTAGGGCATACATACCTACATACATACATAACTTAGTGCATGTATGCTTATGTGCTACTCTTACAGCCTCTCACTAAATAATATTCTATTCCTACTATTAGTCTTGTGATATAAAAAAAATAAAAGAGCTTCTCTGCCAGTACCAAGAATACTTCAAAATGCCCTGATAATTTAACGCATAGTTAACAATTTCCTAAAAGCAAAAGTTTAAACCTGCCAAGCCTAACAAGACTCATAAAATTATAGCAAGAAACATCAGTTTTTGACTCGACTGTGAGAAAATAAAATAAAAACCATTGTCACTCCTGTTTTATGTATTTTGAATTGTTTATTGGCAATATACAATTGTGCAGAAAAGAAAGAAGCACCATGCAAGCTTTCAATGTTTATGCGAAAATGTCACTTACAAATTTTTCCTTTGCACCTTCATTGACAAATGAGTCGTTGGCATATTTATGCGAAACAGAATACATGTCTCCCCTACTATATTTTCGACCATCTCTCAATTCCTACAAGTAAGCAGATATTGTTAAAGTGGCAAAACGCCATCAAGTAAGCATACATGTGGGCAAGAATTACTTGTTCAATTGTATATATAATCAACCAGCAGATTGAGTGAACCATACCAATTCATCTCTAGTCCTCGCAAGCGTCTTAGCTCCTAGTGTATGAGGGATTGTTAGCTTTTTCCGATTTCTTGCATTTCTTTGTGCAATCTCCTGCATTAATTGAAGCAAGATTTTTTATACATGCAGCAATTAAACACTTGTGAAAATAACAAATGAAACCATAATTTACCACATTTTTCGGCTTCCTCCTATAATTGACAAAAACAGCCCAAGAATCTGGGTCAACAGAACTTGGCCTATTTTTGAGATTCTCCTCCAATGTGAGTTCCCATTTGTAATGTTTAGTAAACAACCGAGACCTTCCATCCTTCCATTTCTTTCCAATGCTACTGATAATATATTTTTTTTGGTCTCCATCATCAACAACAAATTTTGTCTTGCAACATAAACATAAAAACAAATTGTTAGTTAACACAAGAAACAATAAATCATATATATTTAAATGTATATCAATGATACCTTTATTTTAACATTATAAAACTCAGTTTTTTTATCATCTGAAATTGCATCCCAGCTTTCAAACATTATCGGAAAATCTCTATATTGCCTTGCCAATGAACCCAAATAATTTGCCAACAAACCAGCAGCTTGTCCCACTACTTGAGGAACATCATTCCATCGAGTCATTATCCTGGTTCCATTAGGAGATTCTTCAAGCACATCTGCCACCGTTAAATGTCTCCTTGAAACATGAC
The DNA here is from genome assembly GCA_018208015.1 of Medicago ruthenica. NCBI lineage: Eukaryota > Viridiplantae > Streptophyta > Magnoliopsida > Fabales > Fabaceae > Medicago > Medicago ruthenica. Next base: position 90,920,965 of record CM031378.1, on the reverse strand, counting down.
CTGCCTCATCTAACAAATAAAAAAGTGAAACATGGCATAAGCAAACCATTTGAAACAGTCAAATTATTTAAACATAATTTAACACTAGATTACATACTTATAACTTCGACATCCCAGTATTTAGATTTCTTTTTTTGAGTAATGGTTAGCTCTTCATCTACATCATTGTCTACATCATCATCTCCAGAATCAAGGGACGGAATATCATGATGCGGTGATGTTGCCTCGGAAGATGGCAGTGAAGGTGTGACATGTGTAGGCGATGAAGGTGTCACATGTGTAGGCGATGGAGGTGTCACATGATTATGCGGCGAAGGTGTCACGTGCGTAGGCGATGAAGCTGTCAAATGTGTAGGCGATGAAGATGCATGTGGTAAACCTTGTGAACGGAGGCGCTTCTTATTGGCTACCTCAAGAGCTCCAGGTTGTACAAACTTTGATTTTCCCTTCCCAAACTAAAAATATGGCATGTATAAATAAATGGCATAATTAAAAAAACTATCAAATGCAACGGATGTTCAATCATACCTTTGAATGTTTTGAAGTGGCGGAATAGGATTTTGCAAGTTCTTGAGATATAGTTGGAATATTTAGAGCCTCCAACCTTTTTTGATTTTCTGCCATTCTTTTCCTCTTTTCATCCTCGTATGATGTCATATTTTGATAAGAATGAAACCTGAAATACAATTACACTGCATGATTGACGATAAACAAGTCAGAACAATGCAAATAGCTAAGCAAAGTAGGATTAAAAACAATCACAAGTAAAATGTAAAAATAACAATCACAAGTAAAATTAAAAACAAGTACTGTAGGGTAAGAAAAAACTATCAAAAGTTACAGGGAAGGATTTTGTTTGGCATACTGCTGAAATATCAATAGTCTAATATAACTATACAATAAATCAGGGAAGGATTTTGTTTGGCATACTGCTGAAATATGCATCTGTTAATGGAGAGCAGCAACAGGGTGATTCCTGGCTTGATGTGGGGCAGGAAGTGCATCCAGATTGATGTGTGTAATTTATAAGTTACTAATTTATAATTATCATTCTCAAAAGCACCAAAAGTCATGTCCTCCAAGACTACTTACCGACAGCCTTTGAAGAAGTAGAGTTCTCTGCCTGATAAAGTATACAAGTTTTCTTCGATTTCATGTTGTACAATTCTTTAGGAGAGTACGAGATATATAACAATTCATTGGGTTGAAACTATACATTTAATTAGTTTTAATCAGGCAAGAAAGCCAAAGAAAGTAAAACACATTAAATAACAGCTTCTGCAAACAAATTACACGTTAAGTATCTTTTCCGAAGTCCAATTTCAGACGGCATTATAAATCATGTTCGTGTTTTTTTCAGTAGATTAACATGCCACAAATGAAAAAAGTAAACAACAATAAGAACAAAGAAGTGCAAGCAACTAATCGTCAATTGACATGCTTTCTATGTTTGGAAAACCCTCCATAATGTGGAGTATGAAGGACAATACTTGCTGGATCATTTCTGGCTTATGGCAAGTCTCAACAATATCTCTGAGGGACCACCAGTTCAAAAATTTCAGTAATTATCATCTACTATGGGCAAGTCGGAAATGTGGATTTCAAAGTTTTAAAACATCAAGAAAACTAATATGCTTTTTCATGCAATCACACACTAGAAGAGCTAGACATGCACTACTGGATTACAAGTTAAACTATCTTACAGTGAAACTTAATTCTGCAAGTGAATTTCCATTTAAGGAGACTAGATTTCCGCGAGGTTTTAGCCTTGAACTCGAGGTTAATGTCGATTTTGTTAAACAACAAAATATCATAACTGCTGACTATAACATGTCCGAAGATAGGATTTAGATTATATTTTGGCTACAAGGATATTACTTTTAACCAATGCTTTTAAAGAATGTAACTCTTGCAAGCTTGCTATAGTTGAGTTCACCTAAACTTTGAAATAGCTTTAAGTTCCAGAATTAGTTCACCTCTAGGTCACAACCTCAACTCAGGAAATTTACTACCATTTCAAAGACGTTTAGCAATGGATTTCAGCTCCAGAGCTACAGCCCTCTAACAAAGAACGCATAAATTTATTGCAAGGGTATCATCTGAGCCAGAATTGATTAAATTGATGTTTAGAATTTCCGTCAAACTATGGACTGTGTTTTTAAGCTCCGCGCCTTCATTCTAAGCACAATGTTAAAAATCTCAGATGTCATTCCTTAGCTTCTAACAGTTTAGCAATCATTAAAACTCATTCAAAGTTCAACATGTCTTTCCTTCCAGAACCATACTTTAATACCGAATCAACAAAAATATATCAACTCAGCACACAAAAAGTCTCTTGTTCACATGCATACTAGAAAATTATGTACCTAAGTTATCATTTTCCAATCAAGCAACAAATATGATCCTGAAATAAATAAAATGCAGAAGATATAAATGTACCTTAGCGCCAAGTTCCTTCATTGAAGGAGGTAGCTTGAATTGAGGTAACAATGCAAGTTGCCCCTATAATAGAAAGTTCATTAGGCAGAAGCAGAGCGTAAGTATTAAATGATAATGCAGTTAGAACCAGACTAAAATCATCAAACAGACTAAATCAAACACAACAAAATCATCAAACAGACTAAATCATCAAACAGACTAAAACAAAAACACAACAAAATAAAAAAATACCAATCAGAGGAAGAAGCACCTTTTGAGAGGAAGAAGCACCTTTTGAGAATCCGAAATTGTGAAGGGGGTGAGCGCGAATGATTGTGAAGGGGGTGAATCCGAAATTTTGAGAATCCGAGAAAGCCACGAGTGATATTTACGCTGTAGAACGAATCTGGAAGAAGCAATTCGGTTTAGGAACGAGAACGATGAATGATGGATCCAGAAGATTTTCTGAAGAAAGCCACGATGAACGATGAACGAGAAAGCCACGAGTGATATTTACATGATGATGGATCCAGAAGATTTTCTGAAACTGAAGAAGCAATTAGGTTTAGGAACGGTGAATGAAACGAACGAAAATCAGGTCGCAGGAAAATGGAGGTCGCAGGAAAGAAGCGGGATGAAATAATTGGGATAAAATTGGGATATAGGGTTTTGGAGGTGTGGGAGGGAGACTGAAAATGGAGAGCGGGAGGGATGAAAAAATTGGCCAAAAAATACAATGACAAAAGGCGCTTAAAAATAATAATAAAACTTGCGACCCTTAAGCCTAACAGTCGCAATAACAGTCGCAAAAGTGTAATCTGCGACTGTTCAAAGCTAAGGGTCGCAAAGTAAGTGTCGCAAAATACCTTTTTTCTTGTAGTGTAAACACTAGTGTTGTGTGATAGCTCTATCTACGTGGGATTTCTAGAAAATTTTCAATTTGCGCACAAACATTCATTATGTTCCAACATAACTCAAATAACACAGACCAACGAAGAGTCATAAGATTAGACCATATTTTGTCTCTATTTTACTAAACTTTTTTTTAAAAAAAAAATCACAAGCTGATATAAATAAACAAAACCGATTCAAAGCACAATAAATGCTAAGAAAAAGAAATTACAGATAGATCAACAAACATAAACAAATCATCAAACCACAAAACACCGTGGTAACCACAAGGACAAAAATCATCATAAAGGAATAGCAACACCTAAGCCTTTGAGACTTGAGAGACTGAGCACTCCAATGATGAGGATACGGTGCATGGGTTCAAAGTAGATTTGATACTCACATTTAAATAGTACTCATAGATGAAATTATATATTCTGTTTCTCTTATTACTCATTGTATACATACACCACTTTTGTAATTTGAGACAAATATTTCTGTAATTTTACTCCGACAATTGGTCAAGATTTAAGAGACAGAGTTTTAGTAGAAAATTAGTTACTAAAATATGTAGTAATAAAATGAAAATTAAGATTATTAAAAATAACAAGTGTATAGTAGAGTGCGGCAAATTTACTCACTCCTTAGTGTAGTAATAGTTTGAAAATGACAATTGGGTACGTTTGTTTAAAAAATTTATTATGGCATCAGAGCCAGGTTCTGGTGAGAAAAAATTTGTGGAAAGAACGGAGGTGGTAAAAAAGACGCCATCTCCGTATGATATGAACTCGAATGACAACCCAGGAAGCATAATCACCCAATTCCAACTTCGGGGTGAAAATTATGATGAATGGGCAAAAGTTACGAGGACCACTTTACGTGCACGACGTAAATGGGGGTTCGTCGAAGGAACCATAAAGAAGCCAAATGAAGACTCACAAGAAATGAAGGATTGGTGGATCGTCCAATCGATGGTGGTGTCTTGGATCTTAAACACCATTGAAGCTTTTCTGCGTTTTACTGTTTCCTATATGGAGAACGCAAAGGAACTTTGGGACGACATTAAAGAGTGATTCTCAGTTGCGAACGGGCCAATGATTCAACAATTGAAATCAGAACCTGTTGAATGTAAACAAGAAGGAATGTCCATGGTGAACTACTATGGAAAACTCAAGGTGTTGTGGGATGAACTGGGAAATTACTAACAGATACCAACATGCACATGTGAAGGGTGCAAATGCAACATCAAGGCAAAGTTAGAGAAACAAAGGGAAGAAGAGAAAGTGCATCAGTTCTTGATGGGATTAGATAATGTGTTATACAGAACGACTCACTCTAACCTTCTTGCAACTGATCTGCTACCATCGTTGAATCGAGTATATGCACTTTGATACAATAAGAGCGCATGAAGGCAATATCTATGATCAAGGAAGAAAGAACAGAGATTGCTGGTCTTGTTGTGCACACCGGTGGAAGGGTGAGAGGACGTGGAGACATAAAAGACAAATGAATGGTCTGTTCAAACTGCAATCGGATAGGGCATGATAGCATGGGATGTTTTCAGATTGTCGAATATCCAGATTGGTGGGGGAATAGGCCACGCCCAAGTTATTGCTCGAATGAAAAGGCAACAACAGAGACGTAGTGCAAATTCTGGACGCGGTAGAGGCATGGGTGTACGAGCAAATGATGCCCAAGCAATTATTGGAAGAAAAGTTGAGGCAACGACATAGGTTGATGAGGGAGGGTTGGCCGGAATGAGCACAGAACAATGGCTAACTCTTGTGAATATGCTGGACAGACAGAAGGGGAATTCCAGTGAAAGAATGACAGGTAAAAAAGCTTGGATTAGTAATACAGGGGCTTCAAATCATATGACAAGAAATTTAAGATTGCTTCAGGAATTGAAGGATGTACATGGATGTCCTGTAGGATTGCCAGACGGGCATAAAGTTGTTGCAACGAAGGAGGGAACAACAATTCTTGATGGAGGGTTGAAATTAAGCAATGTGTTATATGTGCCTAAATTGAATTGTAGCTTGACATCTGTGACCCAATTAATATATGAGACAAACTGCATAGTGCAATTTACTAACTCTATGTGTGTGATGTAGGACCGCACTTCGAGGATGCCGATTGGATTGGGTGAACAAATAGATGGGCTCTACTACTTCAAAAGGATACGACATGAGAAAGCTTTCAAAGTTGGTTGTGGACTGTCACTTGATATTTGGCATAGGTGAATGGGGCATCCTTCTTTGAAGATTACCAAGTTAGTTTCAAATATTAGTAGTAGGAATAATGACTATGGAAATCAGGCATGTGATGTTTGCCAAAGAGCTAAGCAAACTAGAGATGACTTTCCTTTAAGTAATCATAAAGCAACTAGTGCATTTGAGTTAGTTCATTGTGACTTGTGGGGACCTTATAAAAATCCATCTTCATGTGGTGCTTATTATTTTTTAACAATAGTTGATGATTATTCTCGAGCAATTTGGATTTTCTTGTTGTTAGATAAAAGAGAAGCACCTCGCGCTTTGTTGAATTTTACTGCATTAGTAGAAAAACAATATGAAAAACATGTTAAAATGAGTCGAAGTGATAATGGAACTAAATTTACATGTTTACAAACACAATTCCAGGAACGTGGAATCGTGTTTCAAACATGGTGCACTAGACCACCTCAACAAAATGGACGAGTTGAAAGGAAACATAGACATATACTCAATGTGGCTCGAACATTGAGATTTCAAGGTAATCTTCCCATTTCTTTTTGGAGTGAATGTATTTTAACGGCTGGATATTTGACAAATAGAACACCGACACCATTGCTAAATGGAAAATACCCTTATGAGGTGTTGAATGGGAAACCACCTACCTATGAACATCTTAGAGTTTTTGGATCTCTTTGTTATGCACATAATCAAGGAAGGAATGGTGACAAATTTGCTAGCAGAAGTAAGAAATGTGTGTTTGTAGGCTACCCACATGGAAATAAAGGATGAAAGCTATTTGACTTGGAAACCGAAACTTATTTTGTATCAAGAGATGTTGATTTTTTTGAAGCTGAATTTCCCTTTGGACAAGAACCTGTGATCTCTAGTAGTGAATTAATGACACACATGCTAGATGGAGATGTTGTTGCTGATGATGAAAGTCATCATAGTGGGCAAATTATAAATGTTGAATTTCAAAGAGAAGAGATTCGTGATGACGTGAGAGGGGGGAGTAGTAACCTAGAAAGTGAACATGCTGTCATTAATGAAGAAAATGAAGAGCAACTTGGTCGAGGCAAGCGTGCTAAAATTCCTTCTGCAAGGCTACGAGATTGTGTGACCAGTACAGTGAGATCATCAAAGAGCCCATCTACTAGTTCGCCCAGGTCACATCATCAATCGAAGGTACGGTATCATATTGCTCATTACACTAACTGTGAAAAATTCTCACTGCAGCATCGTAAGTTTCTTGCAGCCGTGACAACCGATAGAGATCCTATGTCATTTGCAGAAGCAATAAAAGACAGCAGATGGCGGTTAGCAATGCAACAAGAAACACAAGCTCTCGAAGATAATAACACATGGAAAGTGTGTTCCCTGTCGATGAATAAAAAGGTGTTGGGATGCAAATGGGTATATAAAATCAAGTATCATTTTGATGGAACCATAAAGCGGTTTAAAGCTCGGCTGGTTATACTTGGAAATCATCAGATTGAAGGCATTGACTACAACGAAACCTTCACACCAGTGTGAAAATGGTCACCGTGCGAATTGTTCTAGCAGTCGCTGCAGTGAAAAGATTGTTGAGATAAATTCTAAAAAATCCCTTTTAATGTTTTAATGATAACAAAACATATAAATTATATTTAAAAGAATTATGAGATTATTTGTTATTTAACATGTGTTCTTGAGTGATTTTAAAAGATAGGTTATAAAGGTAAAAATGTTTTTGAGAACATTCTGAGAACAAAGACCATCTTCATTATTCATACAGGCCTCGCCAAAGTCAGCTCAAGCAAGACAAGTTGGAAGTTATTGTCAATCATGGGAGCAAAGTTCTTTGCCTTTAAGGAAGAGTTTATTTTTGTCAAGAATCATTGTGGAAATGGAACTCAAAAGGATCAAGAGTTATGTGATACAAAGGGAACATATTTACTATGATACACTCTCAAAGAATTGAAAAAGAATTAATTAAATAGATCCTATGAAGAAACAAAAAGGAACCCATGAGCATTAGACAACACATCAAGAAAGAAGAAAAAAGCCAATAAGAAATGGACAACATATCAAGCTAAAAGTATGGGATAAAATCAAATCACTTGTACTTCTTTTTTTCCCTCCAAGGGGTGAGGTTTCTACAGCTCATAGCACAAAGCAAACTTGGCTGCCAATTGGCCAACAAAAATCTGCATAACACTATTCATAATGTCACTTTATTGCAAGCTGTCCAAGCAGAATTTTTTAGAACGTTCTCAGAATATGGAGAACATTCTGCCAAGCATTGTTACACAAGAGTATTTCACTTTTATGAGTTGGCAAACTTTTCTCTTTCACTTTTACCCTCAAGAGCGTGTGTTTATTACTTCAACAAGGGACTCCTTCCATCTATAAATACAAGGGCTTGCAAAGAGAAGATGCATTGAGTCATAAACCAAAAATTCACTTACTTGATTTTCAACACATCAAGAACACTTAAAAGACTTTTTCGTCATGGGCATCACTATCAAAATCCAGTAGCAACTCTTTTACTTGAGTTCTTTACAAAGGCAAATACATTGTAAACCAATAGCAAAAGATTTCAAAAGAATCACTAAGTGTGTTAGTGATTGCGTTTTTAGCTAGTGAGTGAAGCTAGTGATAGTTGTTTTGTAAAAGCTAGTGAGTGAAACTAGTGTCTTGTAAAGCTAGTGAGTGAAACTAGTGTAAAGCTCAAAGAGGTGCAAAGTGTATAGATTCAGGAAGTGATCTAAGAAAAGACATAGTTGAGCTATAGTTAATACTTAACTACATATTGGAAAATCTCACAGTATTGTGGGGAATGGAGTAGCACACTTTGGGTGAACCATGATAACTTTCTGTGTGTGATTTCTCTTTCTCTATCTCTCTTTATTTTTACAACATCACACACTTCACAATTATTATTGTTTTACTTAACTGACTAACCTTCCAAGTATTTACTTGAGAAATTTTTAGCGGTAATTTTTATTAGATCACAATTTAAACCCCACTTTCTTGTGATGTTATTTTACTTCAAAGATGGAAGCTTCACCAAATGGACGTACACAATGCATTTCTTCATGGTGACTTACAAGAAGAGGTCTTCATGAGATTTCCCCCCGGCTTTCACACTTCTCAACCAAATATGGTTTGTAAGCTTAAAAAATCGTTGTATAGGTTAAAGCAAGCCCTATGTTGCTGGTTTGCAAAGATGTCTTCGACTCTCAAAGATTATGGCTTTGTGCAGTCATATCAGACTATTCTTTGTTTACATTACACGATAAAGATATTCAGTTGGTGGTACTAGTGTAGGTTGACGATTTGATTATATGTGGAAATGATCGTGACTCGATACAATGTTTCAAAGACTACTTGAGAAAATGCTTCCATATGAAAGATCTGGGAAAATACAGTAGCGTATTCGTTGGCTGAAGCTGAGTATCATTCGATGACTAGTGCCACATGTGAACTGAAGTGGATCAAGGGTGTTCTTTCCATCATTGGGATCAGTCATTCCATGCCCATACAACTATACTGCGACAGACAAGCTATGCTACACATTGCAAAGAATCCCGTCTTTCATGAGCATACTAAGCATATTGACATGGATTGTCACTTCATCCGCAATGAGATTGTTTGTCACAACTTGCAACTGTCTTATGTTCCCACTCACACACAACTTGCAGATACATTTACAAAAGCTTTGGGTCGCGCTAAGTTTCATTCCTTGCTTGGCAAGTTGGGCATTTGGAGTCCGCACGCACCAACTTTAGGGGGGTAATAGGAAACAAAATATGTTTCATTAAGTATATTGATAGCTGTCATATTGTATATTAATTAGATGATTAGGTGTACCTTTGACCATGTTAATGTAGGCATAGTTTAAGGAGATAAAATAGGCGATTGTTTAAAGACTCTGATATGAAAGTGAAGCTGGACTGTGTGTATATTGGTCATTCTGCTATGTGAAATATATAGAATTCTTCCGATAACTTATTAGGATCCACCAAGAACGAATTGTTCAGAAGAATCTGAGTTCGATTCTTAGGTAAAATTTATAAACAATACACTATTTGACAAAAAAAACGGTACTCCCTTCGTTATTAAAATGGTAATCCGTTTTTAAATACATGCTGAAAATATCCATTGAGACATATCAAACATCTTAATAACGAAAGGAGTACAATTTTTTTAAAAATAATGTATTGTTTATAAATTCACCTTTGAGAAGATGGATAAATGGGAAACCCGGAATATAAACAAGTCATATATAATACAATATCTCTATCAATTTAGTTATTCTCACAATGTCGGAGGAATATCATTTAACTAATGCTTTTGAAATTCCATTTTAACGTGTTCAGAAAAAACTAATATAAAAATTATTGTCTAAAAAAAACTAATGTAACAAAATCGCAAACGAATATTTATCAATTAGAAATAAATTGTAACGATAATAAAGTTTCATAAATCCGTTAAGAAAAATAAAGTTCCCATAAAATAGTAGCTAATGTAAAAATATACGTTAGAATTTGCATTATGATTAACAAAAATAAAAGTTTGTTTTTAGGAATTTGAATGTCAGATTATCCCCTAAATCATTTGGAGAAGTGAAAAAAGAAAACAGAGGCATAATCACTTTTATAATGAAAACATAGTGGTAGGGGGACAAGAAGTTGGTTCTCGCATGGTATGCGTGTGAAATACGCCGTTGAGATAAGTATTGTCACGCAACTGCCCATATTTCTTAAATAAAATAAATCATTATATATATATATATATATATATATATACACACACACCGCTTCATGATTTGGGGATAATTTACCCCTATCAAATATAAATCCTTTTTTTTTTCATCTTTATTCTTATAATAGTTACCATTTTCATCTCAAAAACATCAAACTGTTTAATCTCTTTCATTCAATATGCGATTTCTATCTCTTCGATATAGAATCGAATCCTACTTTTCATTAGGGGTAAACTACTCCCAATTTATCAAAATGTAATCTAGACCTCACCAATGAGTTTTTTCTTACAATCAATTATCATCTTCATCTCAAGAACATCATTTTTCTTCATCTCCTTCATTCAACATGTGATATCAATCTCCTACGTTTTAGAATCGAATCTTATTTGTCATTAGGGATAAATTACCCCCAAATCATAAAAGGGTAACATATGCATTCTAAAATTAAGTGAACATATCTATCATTTAATTTGAAAAATCTAATTGGTTTTCGTTAATGTTTTGTGTTCATCTTCATTATTGGTCAAATCCTCATTTGCGTTGTTCAAATAAGCATAATCTAAAAATTAATCACTTTTCTGCTGCAGTGACTTTGAAAAATTATAACAACATTTTTAGTATCTATTCACCCCCTCTAGATACATTTTTGTTGTTGCCTAACGATCCAACAATTCCTTGAAAGTTATAAGACACATGACACCATCCAAAATAGATATGTTCGATAACATGACTTGATTTTGTAAAGCCAATATTTGTCATATTTGCTGTCATTTGTTCAAATTGATGTTATGTAGCATCTGTAAAAGAAAAAAATGGTATAAATCAACCATTCATATTAAGATTGTAAGCCAGACATATTTTGATATGTATTATTAACTTTGTACTCTATATAATTAATTTTTGTTCAGTTTTTTAAGCTGCAATTTGACCACATTTTTTAGTTTGAACTTTAATAATTGTGATGCAATTTGTCCACATTTACTATTTTCATGATTTATATTGTTATAAATTGGGTTTACTCTAAATTAGGTAATAGTTCTACTTATTTTTCTCTTTTGTTATCAAATGCAAGCAAATCATTTTAATAAATTATGTTTTCAAGTACGTGACATATTTGGTACGTTTCATATGTCGTTGAAGGACATATTAAGGCACATTTTATCGCGATATTGTATATCTAATAAGAGTTTGTCTAACATATGCAACATTGCACGTGTTAAAACAACTAAAAGTAACAATTTTTTTTTTAAAAAATATATTTTTTTATTAAAAAATTATATATTTAATATAAAATGTATAAGTTTAAATACAAACTTACTATTTTAAACTTCTTAATACGTGTAAATTTACACATGATAGAAAAAATCATATAATAATCACGTTTGTGTTTATCGATAGACACGTACATGACACATGTCAAAGATAACTTATTGATCATTATAACAGTCGATAGGACCCGTACGTCGCACGGGTCGAAAGTCTAGGTCAGTTTCAAAGAAGACAGTTTCCTTTGGCTATATCATTTGCAACAACTATTAACAAGAGTCAAGGCCAGACACTTAAAAATGTAGGCATAAATCTTCCAATGCCTGTATTTTCACATGAGCAATTCTATGTTGCTGTATCGAGGGTGACTTCAAGAGAAGGGTTGAAGATCTTAATCATAGACGAAGATGGTGAAGATACTGATTTTACCACTAACGTCGTCTATGAGGAAATATTTCGTAATGTTTGATGTAAAACATATCATGTAGGTGATGATCAAACCACACTTACTATCTGTTCCATTTTAGTATTTCATACAATATTATCTTCCCGTGTTGTATTTTAAAAAAAACCATTGCATTCGATTTTTATCAATTGTATTCTAGCTCATAAGACCCGTACATCGCACGGGTCATCAATCTAGTTACTTTATAAATCACTTTGCGATTTTTTTTTGTCCCAAATTACAAGCCACTTTACAATGGCAATGAAACATTAATGTTACATTCTCTATTATATCCTTAACAGTTTATTATTCCATCTTCTTTAAATCTTTTAATTTATCTTTTTTCATACAATTTATTAAGGACAATCTTGCAAGACAACTCATAATATTTATTTCTCATACAAAATTAACTAGATTTTTTAATATGTGTGCAATGCCCATAACGTCTTATAATTTAGGATGTAGGGAGTGACAATTTCTAATACGATTTGCCCTAAAAAAATTCTAATAAGTTTTTTTTTCTTTCCATTTGTCATTTATAATAAATTAAATATAGTATAATATAAACTAAATATTATTGAAAATTGATAAACAAATAATGAGAAATATACAATGCATAAAATATAAATTAAGAAAATAAAATAAATATATTAATGATAAAAGTCTTCAATATTAATAAAATTAAAACTAGATTATACTAGATTCAAAAATAATTTCAATCTAATATAAAAATATATGTAATTTTTTTATAGGGGATAAAAATATATTTTTTTTTGAAAGAATGAGATAAAAATATGTGTAATTATCTCTCATGGGAACGGATTAAAAAAAATCCTTTTTAATAAAAGATATCAACGACAAACTCAAAATCCGGGTCATTGGCAAAGGTGTTGATATCTGTCCCATGCTTCCCCGTTGGTATTTTTTATTCGTTTTACATGCATATGCTTATTTTTATTTTGGTATAATGCTTATTTACTTTTTGTTAAAAAAAAATACTTATATATTTTATTTAATATCTACTAACAATATATAAAAATTGAAGTCCAGTAAAAATTTATAATCATCTTTATTAAAACTTATGATTTCCTTAATTTTATGTACATAACAGTCATTTTGCAAAATTTAATTTATTTGTTTTTTAAAAAATTAACTACGGATAATCACAAATGTAACTAATTTACACGATAATTATGGAACTAATTTATTTGTTTTTTAAAAAATTAATTACATATAATCACACATGTAACCAATTTCTACAGATAACTATCTACAAACAATATATAAAAATCAAAGTCCAGCAAAATTTCATAATCGTCCTTATTAAAGCCCATGATCTCTTTATTTTTATGTTCCTCCAACAAACATTGAATAATGTTTTGCATATAAAGTGAAAATTTATTAAATAGAAATACTATATTGATGTTTATATATTGAAAATAATCATGAGTCTCCAATATTTTATCACATCGACTTTCTCATATATCTATATAAAATTTATTTATGCAGAAATAAACATTTAAAATCTTCAACGAGAACGATGCAAACATTGAACGGTTTTTTGCATATAAAATAAAAATTTAATTAATAGAAACATTGCATTAATGTTGATATTTTGAAAATAGTCACGAGTTTCCAAAATTTTAACATATCAACTTTCTCATATACGTATATAAAATTTGTTTCTCCAGACATAAACATTTAAAATCTGCAACAGAAGTAGTGCAAACATTGAACGGTATTTTTCATATAAAATAAAAATTTAATTATTAGAAACATTTCATTAATGTTGATATTTTGAAAATAGTCACGAGTTTTCAAAATTTTATCATATCGACTATCACATATCGGTACGTAAAAATTGTTCTGCATACACAAGCATATAAAATCCTCAACGAGTGTGTTTAAATATTTAATTATGTTTTAAATATAAAATATCATTTTAATAGACACACTACATTAATGTTGATAAATTTTGAATATAGTCATGAGTTTCCAAATTTTTATCATATCAACTTTCTCATACCGGTACATAAAAAATTTCTTCTGCGTATATAAGCATATGAAATCCTCAACAAGTACGGTTTAAAAATTTAAAGATGTTTTAAATATAAAATAAAAATTTATTTAATAGAAACACAACATTAATGTTGATATTTTAAAAATAGTCACGAGTTTCCAAAATTTTTACATATCAACTTTCCCATATACGTATATAAAATTTGTTTATGCAGATATAAACATTTAAAATCTGCAACGGGAGCAGTGCAAACATTGAACGGTATTTTGCATATAAAATAAAAATTTAATTAATAGAAACATTGCATTAATGTTGATATTTTGAAAATAGTCATGAGTTTTCAAAATTTTATCATATCGACTATCACATATCGGTACTTAAAAATTCTTCTGCATACACATGTATATAAAATCTTCAACGAATGCGGTTTAAATATTTAACTGTGTTTTAAACATCAAATAATTTTTTTTAATAAACACACTACATTAATGTTGATATTTCGAATAAAGTCATGAGTTTCCAATTTTTTATCATATCGACTTTCTCATATATGTATATAAAAATTTGTTTATGCAGATATAAGTACATAAAATCTACAACGAGTGTGGTGCAAACTTTGAACAATCTTTTGCATATAAAATAAAAAGTTATTTAATAGAAACACTACATTAATGTTGATATTTTAAAAATAGTCACGAGTTTCCAAAATTTTAACATATCAACTTTCTCATATACGTATATAAAATTTCTTTATGCAAATATAAACATTTAAAATATGCAACGGGAGCAGTGCAAACATTGAATGGTATTTTGGATATAAAATAAAAATTTAATTAATAGAAACATTGCATTAATGTTGATATTTTGAAAATAGTCACGAGTTTTCAAAATTTTATCATATCGACTATCACATATCAGTACATAAAAATTATTCTGCATACACAAGCATATAAAATCCTCAACGAGTGCAGTTTAAATATAAAATAATTTTTTTAATAGACACAATACATTAATGTTAATATTTTGAATACAGTCATGAGTTTCCAATTTTTTATCATATCGACTTTATCATATATGTATATAAAAATTTGTTTATGCAGATATAAGTACATAAATCTACAACGAGTGTGGTGCAAACATTGAACAGTCTTTTGCATATAAAATAAAAAGTTATTTAATAGAAACACTACATTAATTTTGATTTTGAAAATAGTCATGAGTTTTCAAAAATTTATCATATCGTCTTTCTTATATATGTATATAAAAATTTATTTATGCAGATATAAGTACATAAAATCTGCAACGGGTGCGGTGCAAACATTGAATAGTCGTTTTTATATAAAACAAAAGTTATCTAATAGAAACACTACATTAATTTTGATATTGAAAATAGTCATGAATTTTTAAAAATTTATCATATCAATGTTCTTATATATCTATATAAATATTTGTTTTCGCATATATAAACAAATAAAATCCATAAGTGTTGTTACTCAACTTTTAACAAATTTTTGTATAATCTTTAAAAAAAACAATTTTTTGTATATATACAAGAAAAATATTTAAGAAAAACATTACATTAATACTCATAATTTTCATTTAATATCTACAAACATTCTACAATATTAAAAATATAATTATTTTTTATATAATTATCGCAATGTTACGTGACCCATGCGAAAACATGAGTCTTTTACTAGTTTAAGTATATATTACATTGTTTCCATGTGCATAATTGCATTATAAATGTAGAGGCCGAGATTCAAACTCCAGATTATCCACTTATTGTAACCGCTAGACTACTTGATAAAAAAAAATTATATATTATATATTTTTTTTATTTTCTCTTGATAAAATTTACAATTTTAATATTAATATTATTGTTTTTTTGTAACAATAATTAATATTATCGTTTAATAGCCATTCTTTTAATATATTAAATTAATCATAATATATATACTTTTTTTTAGCTTTATTATTTTATATATATGATCAAGCGGGTGCGGTGCGTGAAAATTCAATCCCCATCAAAGGCCGAGATGGGACTCAAATTTCAATTCCAATAAAAAACATGTTCGGGTTCTTTGAAGACTGTCATGGCAGTGGTGAAACAACAAAACCCTCCCCGTCCCTTACTCGTTGCCATGCCTAATCTAAAGCTTACTCTACTTTATATATAATGCATTGCAACTTTCAATAATTAATAATGTAAATTTTGTAAAATTGGTATACCAATCAACTTATTCAAATTTTTTAATGTATATAAAAATCTAAAATAACACTCAATATAAAAAAGTGAGCCATATTTAAATTGCTTTTAATTTTTTGCCACCACTAATCTAGTCTAGTTTAGAAAAATCCAATCATATGCGTAAAACCCCATTGCCTAATCACTAGTATCATCTGTTAAGAATTAGAGCCGTCCAAGCAATGAACATGTATTGATATATCGAATTATCCAATTAACCAAATAAAAATATACCGTAGTAGTGTTAATTAGTACTACATCAAAATGAATTTTTTAATTAGAAGGAGAAGAAATGGAAAAAAGCCTAAAAATGAGATCTAGTCGCTTTAACAATTTCCATCGTCCATTCCCATCTAGTAGTAAAAATTACAATAGATGTAATTAATTTATTCCTTATAATTTAATTTAATATTTATATAATCTCAACCACACACACTCACTCTCTCTCTCTCCTGTCATCATTCCAACCCTATCTTCTCTCTCTCCCACATATAAAACCCTCATCACCCCCTTCTACCATTTCACACTTCGTTCATTCTTCTTCCTTCATTTTCTCATTTTCTCGTTATTTCTTGTCTCTCTCTCTCTGTTTCTCGCCATGGGAGCAGTAATTCTCCCAGATCTCGGTACTGAGATTTTGATTCCTGTTTGTGCTGTCATTGGAATCGCTTTTGCACTTTTCCAATGGCTTCTCGTTTCCAAAGTGAAGCTCACTGCTGCTGGAAGAGACTCTTCTTCCGATGCTTCTGGGAAAAATGGTTACAACGATTCACTCATCGAAGAAGAAGAAGGTATCAACGACCATAACGTTGTTCTCAAATGTGCTGAAATCCAAAACGCTATTTCCGAAGGTATAATCTCTCTTTCCGATTCGTAGATCTAACTAACCCTAGAACTATTTTTTTTGTTAATTTTTATTTTTTCAATAATTTTGAATTTTGTGGTTAGATCTTGTTACTTATGTGTTGTGGATCTGTGATTTGGATGTGAAATCTGGTGATTTTGTTTTTCAGATTGTGATTTTTTTTTTTTTAATGTTTTTGGGTTTTGTGATGAAATTGTAGATATTATTTCAACGTGTTAAATTGTATGAAGCGTGATTTGAACAGTTCATGATTTATTGATTATTAAAAGATAAAAAGATGAAGGTGGTTTTGGAATTTGGGACCACAAGTCCAAATCTAATAGTAAATTAGTATTTCGCAATCTAAATTAGTTTGGTTTATTTTTGGTTCCGTTTTGTTTTACTTTACCCCACTTATTTTATTATTTTTTACCTCATGTAAAAACTTAATTATTATCATTGAAATTCATACAGGAGATAATTAAGTATTGTAAAATCATGCGTTTTTTTTGTTTGTATTTTCTATGTAGTTGGCTTTGATCTTTTATTTTTTTAGTAGTTTTGGTTTTGTTTGTTTATCTGTTTGTGGATAAACTGAATAAGTTTGAATGGTCCCAAATGATATGTCTGTATTTGAATTTGATGCTTTCTTCCTGTTATTTACTATCAATTGCAAGGTTTTTCCTATAGTTAACACTAAATAGCATAAAGTGTGAATTATTATTGAACATCATTTTATTATCCTTGAAAAGTTTATTCTTTCCGCTTTAGTTAATTTACATTTAGTATTAATTGAATTGAAGTGAGTCACTACCATTGCTTGGCTAGATGTCCACATTTTTATCAATGTTATGTTTTGGATATATTTTATGGGTCATTCTAACAAGTACCAAGGAGCCAAAAAAGGGAAAGTTTAAATTGAAAAAAAGCATTTTTAGACTTTTAGAACATTGATTACACCTTCCAATACATATTTACTATATATGATTCCTTAACTTTTGTTAGCATTTTCCATATTTTATGATGAATGGTACACTTATTTATTGGTGTTTGAATTTTAACAGGATCAACATCTTTCCTTTTCACTATGTACAAGTATGTTGGAATCTTCATGGTGGCTTTTGCCATTTTGATATTCCTCTTCCTTGGCTCTGTGGAAGGATTCAGCACAAGCCATCAGCCTTGCACTTACGATGAAACTAAGATGTGTAAGCCAGCTCTTGCCACAGCCCTTTTCAGCACCATAGCATTTATCCTTGGTGGCATCACATCAGTTATTTCTGGTTTCCTTGGAATGAAAATTGCAACTTACGCCAATGCAAGAACAACCCTTGAGGCAAGAAAGGGCGTTGGAAAGGCTTTCATTACTGCATTCAGATCAGGTGCAGTTATGGGATTTCTCCTTGCTGCTAATGGTCTTTTGGTTCTTTACATTACCATCAACTTGTTTAAGATTTACTATGGTGATGACTGGGGTGGTCTATTTGAGGCCATTACTGGTTATGGTCTTGGTGGGTCTTCTATGGCTTTGTTCGGAAGAGTTGGTGGAGGTATCTACACTAAGGCTGCTGATGTTGGTGCCGATCTTGTTGGCAAGGTTGAAAGGAACATTCCCGAGGATGATCCAAGAAATCCAGCTGTAAGAAATTACATCCCGAAACTAGTTCCCTTTTTTCTTTTATAAACATATTTGTTTTTGATTTAATCCTTTGCTTATGTCTGTATGAATCCTTGTTTTATTCAGGTGATTGCTGACAACGTTGGTGATAATGTTGGGGATATTGCTGGTATGGGATCCGATCTATTTGGTTCATATGCAGAGGCATCTTGTGCTGCCCTTGTTGTTGCTTCCATCTCTTCTTTTGGAGTGAATCATGAGTTCACCCCCATGCTGTTCCCTCTTATCGTCAGTTCTGTGGGCCTCCTTGTTTGTTTGCTCACCACCTTATTTGCAACCGACTTTTTTGAGATCAAACTTGTAAAGGAAATTGAGCCTGCATTGAAAAAACAGCTCGTTATTTCAACCGCACTGATGACTGTTGGAATTGCAATTGTTAGTTGGCTAGCACTCCCATCTTCCTTCACCATCTTCAATTTTGGAGAGCAGAAGGATGTCAAGAACTGGTAAGTTTCATAGCTTATTGTTAGGAGCCGCTTCTGTGTCCAAATAATTGTTAATGGATGTGTTCCAGTCTATTATTAAATAATGATTTGAGCGGTAATTTTTAATATCTTAGTACTCACTGGATTGATTTTGGCTTGCAGGCAACTATTCTTGTGTGTTGCAGTTGGTCTTTGGGCAGGGCTTATCATTGGATTTGTTACCGAATACTATACTAGCAATGCATACAGGTAAGCAATCATGGATCATATTTTGCATTTTCCCCATTCATCTAATTGATTATATGCTAACTGGACTAACATTTTTTCTGTTTTTTGCAGTCCTGTGCAAGATGTTGCAGACTCCTGCAGGACTGGTGCTGCTACTAATGTTATATTTGGCCTTGCCTTGGGATACAAGTCTGTTATCATTCCAATTTTTGCCATTGCAATTAGTATTTTTGTTAGTTTCAGTTTTGCTGCCATGTACGGTGTTGCTGTTGCTGCACTTGGAATGTTGAGTACCATAGCCACCGGATTAGCCATCGATGCATACGGTCCAATCAGTGACAATGCTGGAGGTATTGCTGAGATGGCAGGAATGAGTCACAGAATTCGTGAGAGAACCGATGCTCTTGATGCTGCAGGAAACACAACTGCCGCCATTGGAAAGGTTTGGTTTTTGCACTTTCTTGAATCAGTTCAATCTGTTTTATTCATCTTCCTCATATATGATGTTACTCTGTTATAGGGGTTTGCTATTGGTTCTGCCGCCCTTGTGTCTTTGGCTCTCTTCGGTGCCTTTGTGAGCCGAGCTGGTATTACGACAGTTGATGTGTTGACTCCCAAGGTTTTCATTGGTTTGCTTGTTGGTTCCATGCTCCCTTACTGGTTTTCTGCCATGACAATGAAGAGTGTTGGAAGTGCTGCTCTGAAGATGGTTGAGGAAGTACGCAGGCAATTCAACACCATTCCTGGCTTGATGGAGGGAACTGCCAAGCCTGACTATGCCACATGTGTGACAATCTCCACCGACGCATCTATCAAAGAAATGATCCCACCTGGTGCCCTTGTTATGCTTACACCTCTTATTGTTGGCATCTTTTTTGGTGTGGAGACACTCTCTGGTGTCCTCGCTGGATCCTTGGTGTCTGGTGTACAGGTAATTAATGTTTGGTACACTGTTATTTATTTAGTAAGCTATTCAGGGCACCTACTTCATTTTGTTGTCCGTTGCTTCTAATACAATCAATCTATTATGTATTTATTTATTAACTTTTGCACTGTGGTTGGTGTGTTCATTACAGATTGCAATCTCTGCATCCAACACTGGCGGTGCTTGGGATAATGCCAAGAAGTACATTGAGGTAAATACTATTTTATTGAATAGTTTCAGCTGTATCAATTTGATTATGTGATGTGATATCATATGATTTTTAATGTTTTAATGATTCTATATGATATGCTGTTGGATGTTATTATATTATTAAATACTCATCCCATTTGGTGTTGCAACTTGAAACAGGCTGGTGCCTCAGAGCATGCAAGAAGCCTTGGTCCAAAAGGGTCAGACCCACACAAGGCAGCAGTTATTGGTGACACCATTGGGGACCCATTGAAAGACACATCAGGACCATCCCTTAACATCCTTATCAAGCTGATGGCAGTTGAGTCTCTGGTGTTTGCTCCTTTCTTTGCAACCCATGGTGGTCTCCTCTTCAAGATCTAAGATTTGACAGAGAAGCGAAGAGCATCGTCCATCATCGCCGCCCTTCTACCAACAACCATCATGGCCTCTCTTTTTTGTTAGTTTGATGGCAATTTCTTTTCTATTTGTTTTTTATTTTTAAAAATCTTATTATCCCTTAGTCCCCCCCTTCCCTAGATTTGAGAAACTTAATTAGGCTTAATCTTTGCCGCGTGGTCATTTTTCTTGTAAGAGATGAGGTTGATGATGACGATCACATTTACTGTCTTGCCCGCGTGGTCATTTTTCAATATTCCTTTCACATTTCCTTCTTTCATTAATTTTTGTTGAATGTCGATTAGAATTAGAATATGTTATCCATCCAACGTATGGTCATATTCTATAATGCAGCCTGCATATATTGATGTTTTACTATACTCTTCCTTTATTATTTGGAATTGTCCTTGTCAGGGCAACTCATTTGAGACATTTTAAACGTTGGAATGCGGGTTTGAACACCTACAATTCTCCAATGAACCCCTGCAGTTCTTCAATTTTTTTACGATATGTTGGTGTTTTGCTATTATGACTTCAATTTTAATTTAGTATAAAAAATTATTTTTTGTTTTAATTAACAACCGTTCATTGAACGGGCCTGTAATATTTTTCTTTACAAACTACTTTTTCATAAAACAATTGTTCATATTTTCCGCTTCAAAAAAATAAAAATAAAAAACCTTCTGGTTGTTCTTAATTTGAAAATCTTCTGTCCATTTAATCTTTTTTATCAGGCAACTGTTTACTTTTTAGTATTCATATACCTAAGTTAATTATATGAATACTGTAGTTCTTTCTTATTTTTGACGTGATGAACACTAACTTGTTCATACTACTACTGTATATACTTTAATTTTATAGATTTTGTTTGCGTTTGTTCAACACAATTAAAACATACAAAATATACCTTCTATTAAAAAAGTCAAAATATTCATCCCTTCTCTTTGTACAAACTGCCCAAAACGATGACAAAAAAGTCAATTTAATATTCAAACCATAACACAAATCTAAGTTCAAACTACAACAAAAATAATAAACCCTTGAATTTACTCAAAAACAAAACCTTGTAAAAGAAAAAACTAAACTGACAAACATGTTATTAATGTTACAAAGTGAAGGAATATTTTAGTTTTCAATATTACAATTAAAAACATGCAGTAACTTTTTCTTTTTTGAAAGATAATATTTGTACAATAATTTTAGAATAACTTTTGGGATAATATTTTTTAGGATAGCAACTTTTGAGATAAATCTCTCTTTTCATATAAACTTTTAGGATGAAATAATTTTTTATCAGATTTTACTTACATTCTTGTCGGATTTCAGATTACCAAAGTCCTATTTTTCTAGGTATTAACACAAAAAAGATTCAAAGCTTTCCACGATCTTTAGTGTTTTAGGCCTATTTAATTATGAGAAATGTTAAATAGTGCTCCGGGACCCTGATTAAGGACTTTAAATAGTAATTTTTATGAAAATTTGTGCAATATAGTGTATTGGAAATTGAAAACTTTGATATTTTTAAAAAATAATTACTTAATTTAGAATGCTTAACGAGTGTCCGGAGACACTCGTACTCGTTAACAAGACCCATTAAATAAGCTTTCAAGCCAATATAGACTCTTAAAATGGACGGATCTTAAAAATTTACTTTGATAAATAATATGCTAAAATCAGACATTTTTATTTTAAAAACCAAATCTATTTAAGCCAAAATTTAACCTGACCCGACCTATTTCCATCTTAGTTACTACTGAGCTCTCTCAAACAATTGGACAGACCAAAGTGAATCCCTTAACCCAAAAAGACAAATAATTTGGCATTTATGGAACGAGGTCTCTAATATTTATAAACTCACATGCATCCAAAATGGGGCCATGCGTATCGCATGTCCCATATGAAATTACAAATACTTGCGGTGCAGTTGCTTTGGAACACTCAATGTGAAGTTTATTGATAATACACATAACTTCACTGCACCTCCATAACTTGCACTATTTAGATCTCATACTCATTCATGTTTCATGAATACCACAGTTGTTGCTGAGATCATATGCAACTAGCTCCAACAAGTTCACATCAGCAGCTCATCCATTTATTATATACGTGTGCACAGTGACTAATCCAGATAATTTCTTAAATAGGAGTATGCAAAAAATCTATATTACTTTAACATTAGAAAAATATCGTAAATTAACTTCTATAAAATGTGTATCTCATGAAAAAAAAATTAAAATAGCTAAATTATTGCTATTGCATAATTTGTCCTCATCCAGTTTCATATTTTGAAAATGATGTAAATGTTTTCATTGTTAATAGAAAATTGCTCTTTAGGCACCCATGGTTTGCTCTTAGGCACCCTAAACTGACGAAAATTCTAGCGACAGTTAACTACTGTTCGAAAGATTTTTTAAATGGTTTAAAAAATGATTGGACCGATCTAAAAAGTGTCGAACGACACTTAACTGCCGCTCAGCCAATGATAGCTGGATTTTTGATAAATTAGAGGGTGCCAAAAGAGAAAATGTATTGTTAATATTCAATACCATTATATATTGTTATGGACCAGGCGAAGACCCGATCCGTCTGACAAAAGCAGCCAACCCGTAAGACTCCCCGAGGGCCACATATGTCACTCCATAACTGATAATGTATGTCACTCCATAACTGATAATGTAGGAGATCATATTCCACAATCGAATCACGCCCCTCTGATGACTATTAGACACGAATTGTGGTTCACGCCGGATATCTCACAACTACACAACCATTTTGAGATTTAGTGCCCTAGATACATCATCTATATAAAGAACACATACTCTGATAAAAGATGCATTTTCCATTCGGTTAAACATCCAACTATTCTAAAATTCAAATCATTACTGACTTGAACATTGAAGTCATTGCAAATATATCACCTCATTCTAGTGAGTAGTCACCGCCCTCTGTCCTCCTACCTTCGTCTTCAGACCCACTCCGAATCACTTAATTTTTTATTTTTATATTAAATTGAATGTATATTAATGCAACTCAAAGATAATTAAAGCATTACAAAGATATATAAATTAAATTTGGCTAATGACAACACATATCAAAACCAACTATAGAGAAGTAAAGAGAATTATTATTATTATTATTATTATTAAATTGCGGGTAACGAGTATTAGTATATGTAATGAAGTTGTTACTCACGAGACTGTGAGTTTGGGTATGTATTTTTTCATTTTAGAGTACAAGCACAAGTTCTAGAGTATCCTGCCTATTGCCATCCCAGTTGGATTAAAGATCTAACGAACGGGGCTCCAATTTTCTTAATAATAAATATTATATATTTTTTTAGCGGTGATAATAAATATTATATAAAACTAAACTATCATTATTTTGTTAGAGAAAAAATAAAAATAAATAAATAATATGTGATAGTTTGTGTGTGTATATACAATATGTAAATAGTATAATCATGTAATGGTTTATATATAGTATCATAATATTCTTCAAAAATAATAATAATAATAATAATAATAATAATAATAATAACAACAACAACAACAATAATAATAGGCTTAATTGATCATCCGGTCCCTTAATTTAATTCTTTATTTCAAAATGGTCCCTTAACTATTAAACGTTTCAATTTGGTCCTTTATATATTCTTCTGTTTACCATTTTGGTCCTATCCGTTAGTTTTTAACCATAAATGTCTAAGGTGTAACAACATTGCAGGTGGTCTACCATATACCTATTACATTTTTTTATTTTAACTATTTGATCTTTTTTTCAAATAGAAAACCGTTGGATCATGTAGGTCTATTGTAGCCTACGATGAATGATTAACACCTAATTTTTTCTCTTCATCATCTTCACTACTATTCTTCTTCATCATCATCTTCTTCATCTTTATTCATTCTCTTCATATAACAATCCCAGAAAATCAAAAAATTAAAACTCAAATTCATTATTTTTTAATTAATTAATCTTTAAATCACCAATAAATCTTCAATCCATAATCCAACTTTCACAAACAAACAAAAGTAATTTAAACTTCTAATTCCACTTTCTCTATCTAGAAATGTTCTTATGCCCCTCTCTCTCTCTCTCTCTCTCTCTCTCTCTCTCTCTCTCTTTCTCCAGAAACATCTTCCTCTCTCTTTTTCATCATCTCGAAACAAACCACAGACCACACACCATCTCAATGTCTCACTCTCTATTTTTTTATCTTCTCTCTATCAAAGATCTCTCTCTCTCTCTCTCTCTCTCTCTCTCTCTCTCTCTCTCTCTCTCTCTCTCTCCTTCTGCAATCCTCATCTCCTCTTTCTCTTCCTTTTTTTGAAAATGGCAAACCAAAAATCAATCTCCACCACAAAATTCGTTGCTCTCTATTCCGATTCTGGAGAAAGTGTAACAATGAAGGAAACGAAGGTTCAAAGAAGAAGAGAGACAGAATCAGACACGTGAAGGTAAAAAATTTGTTTTTTATTTTTTTTTCCATCACGAACCCTAATTTTAATTTTTCGTCGCCCATCAAGGTTAATATGTTTTCTGATGTAATTAATTTTACATTTACAGATTATAATCATCTACATGAGGATTTCATAATATTTTACTTTATTATTTATGGGGTTTTCAACATTTAATTTTGGGTTTTATATTTTTGAGATTGATGAAGATAGAAGTGAGAAGCCAGTGATTGATGAAGATTTTGTTGTTGAGGTTGTTGCTGATGTTGTTGTAGAACACGCTGCTATGGTTGATACAGTTGTTGTTGTTGTTGCTGTTGAAATTGAGTGTTTGTTGAAAAGGTTGTTGTTGTTGATGATGTTGAAGAAATTGTTGTTTGTTGTTGTTGAAAAGAGAGGATTTACTTAAGATCTTGAATATGTTGTTGGAATTGTTTTGAGAAAAATGGATGATGAATTGTATTGTGATTTCAGTTTTAGTTTTTGGTATGAATCTTTGTGTTGCTGGATTTTTTTTTGGTATGAAGTTGGGAGATGAAGAGGGAAGAAGACGAAGATTAATGATGATTTTAAATTTTTATTTTTTTGAAAAACAGAAATGATCATATGTTGTGAGTCCATTGTATACTCACGTGCTTTTCAAATCAAACCCTTGATCACGAATCTTAAATGACACGTGGACATGAGTAAACGGTTTTTGCAAAAATACTAACAGAGAGGACCAAAATGATTAACGGAAAAATAGATAAAGGACCAAATTGAAACGTTTAATAATTAAGGGACCATTTTAAAATAAAGAATTAAGTTAAGGGACCGGATGATCAATTAAGCCATAATAATAATATCATAAATAATAATATATACTCCCTCCGGTCTTAAATGTAAGAAACAAAAAAAAATCAAACATATTAAGAAAGTGGATTGACTACATTTAAGCCATGATAAAAAGTTACATCTTTCCAATTTTGCCCTTGTCTTGGAAATAAATGTGACTTTTGAATTTAACTTGGGAATGTGAAACAAATTGGATATAGTGACATTTAATGAGAGTAAAATTAGAATAATGACATTTAATATGTTGATTTTACTATGTTTTTGCTTACATTTGAGACCACCAATTTTTTTGTTTTGTTTCTTACATTCGAGACCGGAGGGAGTATGTTTTTTTAAAGGCATAATAATATATATGTTGATAATACTAAAATAAAATGAACAAAATATAATTTAGTCATGTAATGGTTTATATATAACATCATAATAATATATTATTTTGGGGGTATCCGCCCTCTATGTATTTGTTAATGTTTGAGACACCGTCAAACATTAAATGTAAATATATTTACCAAATACGAAGCCCCAAAGTCTCCCACGACGTAGACCTTTGAGTTCGGTAATCATCGAATAGACGTTGAAATATTTGATCTTCTATTTTATTTATTAGGACGGTATTACCTCTCAAGTGAGCAACTTCAAAAATCAAATTTGTTTTTTTTTTTTTGTGGAGAGAGTCAAAGTTGCCAACTCTCCCCAAAATGATAGATTTTTAAAGACTCACACACTTTATAAATATGAAGTGTAAAATCTCATGATAAAACCCAAACCCCTTGCATAATAACGTCTACTAACTGAATTATACTTAAGAGAACAAAGAAAATGCATTTTTTTTGGCTCAAGCAGAAGATGCATTTCTAACTAGCATCGTCGGTGTAAAAGCTAAAATTTTTTTACAATAAGATTTATTTTTTCTTTTTTTTTTATAAAAAGTAGGTCGAAGCACAACATAGAGGAACCACAAAACAACGAGACAAAAATTAGACCCTCCAATGGTATCAACGGCTAAGGCTACGACGAGCGAGTGGTTCATGTCACCTATGGTACATCAATGACTTAAATTAGATTCCAAACTACTATAGACCGCACGATTTAAGTTACTTCAATCGATCAGTTATCAATTGTGGATTGGACTTATGGTGTTATCATGTATTTTCCACATCATAGTATTTCTTTTAAATAATTCAATACTAACATGAATATTATTTCTAAACTTCGGTCTCTCTCGTCTCTTCCTCTTTTCTCACCTTCATCAAGAGACACATCTCCAAATGCATTCACACCAGAAAAAGAATGAAAACAAATTCATCCATATTCAAGAAAACAACCTCTTATAGTAAACCCAAAAATTTACCCAGTAAATTTAAAATAACTTCAAACCCACAAGGAGAGACGGTGTCCCATGGATGCTTATCATATACTAACAACACCTCATTAATTTTGGTGAATCTAGATGCTTCTTCTTCCCCTCTCATTCGATCTCTGATCTCTGTTTCTTTTCTTGCTTCTATAAAGTAAACTCTTTCTATTTTATTTATTTCTCTTATAAATACCAATATCACTCCAAAATTCATCAGTGTTCTCTAATTTAAAATATCATTATTTTTTGTTTCCAGAAATGGAGCGTAGTGTCAGCATAAATAAGATAAATCAACATGACAAAATTTCACATGAAAAACAAACATTGAAAATTTGGGATTCTCATATTTTGGATTATGAATTTCTATTTCCATTGAACATCATTTTAGCGATTGATCAAACTACTAAGCAACAAATAATTTCAATTCAAGTGAATTTTTCTTTACAATGCGAATTACTGTCCAATAAATTGATTATGTGTTGAAAGAATTGGAAGAAAAAAAAGCTACAGAAAAATGAGGTTACATTGTGGTTATAAATTAGAAGAGGGAGGACAACTTTGAATGAGATGAACCATGAAATTGGTACATTGAATGACGAGAAAGGGTCGATAATGAACGAGAAGAGGGATTGAGAGCCTTTGCTGAGTAGACAGTGGCAATGGATTGACGGTGACGAGTGGAGGCACCGTTGGAAAGAGTGGGACATCGAGTCGACAATGGCGGTGGATCAACAACAGAGTCGATGCATTGCTGGATCAAGTGGGACGACGACTCGGCAGTGCGGTGGTTCGCCCACCGACGAGTGGAGTCACAGCGGGACCGAGTGGTTTTGTTGAGTTGAATCAAAAAGTTTGAAAATAAAAATTAAATAGAGAAAGGATACAGTGGAGGCACCCTTGCTTGCGAAAAATTCCTCCTGCACGGTACACTACATGTCAAGGTCGCGCCTGGTATCAACTAACAATAAATTTTTAGGCTAAATTACACTAGAGGTCCTTTAATTTATTTAAATGTAATAAATTGGTCCTTTAAGTTTTTTTTCATACCACTTAGGTCATTTAAGTTAATTTATTGAAATTACAAGTTAATCCTTTAAGTTTTTTCCGTACCAATTAGGTCATTTAAGTTATTTAACCGTAACAATTTAGGGGATTTCAGATCTTAAAAATGTAAGTTATTCGGGGCCTAAAAGTTACAATTAAATAAATTAAAGGACTTAACTGTTACGAAGAAGACTTAAAGGACTAACTTGTTACAATTAAATAACTTAATTAAAGAATGTAATTGGTACGAAAAAAACTTAAAGGACCTGAGTGTTATAATTAGATAACTTAGAGGACTTCCTATGTAATTTAGTCAAATTTTTAACTTAAACTAAACACAACTTTATAAAATCAAAGCGCTGGAGCATTCACGCAAGAGTTGCCTTCAAAATAAGAACGATAAACTCAAACCTTTCATGCTACTATAGGATTTATTTTTAACCCTTCAAAAACTACTAGCACGAGCCAACTCTGTACCCTAAAAAAACCTAAATTTGGTCACATAGGCACATAGCATAATAAGTTAGAGAACTTGACTCAAGAGGGTCAGACGCAATTACAAAAAATAATACACGTGATCCGATTAAAAAATGTAAAGTTTTAGTATAAAACGTATTCTATATTTATTCATATATTAAGGATAACAATAAAAGTATCAACAAAAAAAATAAAAAATAAAGTTTGTTTAATGTTGATTGATTAAGTCTCCATTCTCTCGTTAAAAAAAATTATACTAATGTTTTTGTCAGTTTAATTCACGAAATCACAATAAAAAAAAAGTACATCTCTAGCATATATTTGATATTACGGTGGACATGTCAAAATCAAGGTCATTCACCATAATTTCAAAAATAACACTCTATAGCTTCTGCAAAATCATGCTTATGCAAAATCACGATAGATCATATTGATGCTTTATATCTTAAATTGAGATAGTGAGATAGTGTCGTGAAAACTTAATGGAGATGTATATGACATTATCAACAAAAGCATAATTTTTATCAACAAAAGCATCAATTAAAAAAGTGAGATAGTGTCGTAAAAATTCAATGAAAATATATATGATTCAATTTAAGACATAAATCAGTATAATTGTTTTTCAATTAAAAATTATGTTTTATATCAGTTTAATTCACGAAACCACAATAAAAATAAATCTAAAGTATAAATATAAAGCACAATAAAAGAACTCAAAAGCATAATTAAGTATATTCTATGCTTTATTTTATCAACAAAAGCATCAATCAAAAAAGTAAGATAGTGTCGTAAAAATTCAAAGGAAATGTATATGATTCAATTTAAGATACGAACCAGTATGATTGTTTTTCAGTTAACCAATTAAAAATTATGTTTTATGTCAGTTTAATTCACGAAATCACAATAAAAAAATGACATCTCTTTAGCATATATTTGGTATTACGGTGGACATGTCAAAATCACGGACATTTACCATAATTTCAAAAATAACACTAGCTTCTGCAAAAATACGATAGATTATAATGATTTTGAAAAACCACCACGATACCAAATATACACCCGAACCCTTGAAACCTATAGACTTCAACAAATATGGAGACATTAGAGATCCAATGATCAGGAGCAAGAACGGAGTACCTATTCAGTCCTCCGGAGAACAACCTTGACGAATACAGTCAACAACAAAATAAACAGACCCGCACAGAGTGGAAAGGATCCAAACATGAACATGTTTAGAGGCCAAGGTAGTGTGGCGGTGCTGTCTCCTACTTGCTCAAACTCAAACCTTTTGACGCGGATAAGGCCTAATTGAACATATATTTGGATATCGTGAAATCACAATAATCCAAAACTCGATCCAAGAATGCGACCCACCTACCCAGCAAAACTAGAATCTCAACAAATAAACTCCTCCTTTGAGAACCTGGTGACGCGGCGGCGCACAGAAGCACGATGACAAATGAAAGTTGAGAAGCAACCAACAAAAAGAGATTGTTACATGGTGGTGCGGAAGATGAATCTCGTCGCACCACCACCTTTGAGACTACATCGCGACACCTATGTTTTGGAAGGCGGAAAACGACGGTTTTGGGTGGTCGGAGATCCTTTGGGTTAGAGAAAGACGAGAGGTCCATTTGAACACATTTTTCATTTGAAGTTTGCTTTGAAAATTCTCTGTCATAAAAATTATAGCAAAAAGATGATGATCTATAAAAATCATTTTTATTGAAAGTTATAACCAATTTTTCATTGAAGCCGTAACAATTATTACATTCGTCAATCCCTTACTTATACAAGTTTTCTTATTTTATCGCAACTTATACAATCAAAATTGACATAATCTTTAACAAATTAAAAACAACTCATCCTATTTTACCCCTGAAAAAAAAAAGGTTTTTTCTAAATTGCCTTGGCAAAGAGGTGGGTAAGCTGCCCATCTTGATGTGGCACCAACAAAACATGGACAACTGAAATCCACAATAAAAAATGAACAAAGAGTTGAGTTTGACAGATTGACCACGTAAACTTTTGTTATTTAGTCGATTGACCCATACATTAATTAATTTTCAAAAAAAAAAAATTCCAGACTATCTTCTTCCTTTTCTTCTGCGTTCTCTTTGTTCTACATCACTTCAGACGTCATCGTAATCGAAACCCTAACTTCATACAAAAAAACCGCGTTTGGGCATATTGTATCTGAGTTTCACTTTCACTTACCGGAGTTAGTCCTCGGCGGTCACAACCACCGAGAAAGTTCAGGTTTTCATTTTTTCCATTTCTTCTCCTCTTTTCTACCTTGCACGACGATGATGATGCGATTCAACCGCGATCTACGGCATCGCACCTTCGCATCGGAGCTCCACTCTGAAACGTGCGATTGACATCATAACTGTAGTCAAGTGTTATTTAACTGTAAAACAGTATTGTTTGATGGATTCTGAATCAATGTTGATTAGTCGATTTATTATTGTTTCATCTTGTTAGATTCAGTGGAAACTCTTCCTTCATTTTTATGGTTACTTATCCTGCTAAAAAGGCATTTTAAACAATTAATTTCATGTTACAAATTCAATTCAATTCAATGTATGTATATTTGCAGATGTCTCGACCTGAGGAGCTTTGGGAGCGTTTAGTTAGGGATGCTTTGCGAAGAGAGAGAACCGGCGATGATGCATATGGCCGACCTGCTGCTGGAATTGCTGGAAATGTGCCTTCTGCTCTTGCTAAAAATATAGATATTGATGAAATTTTAAGAGTTGCAGATGAGATTCAAGACGAAGATCCCACCGTTTCTCGAATATGTATGTTTGCCTTCATCGTGTTTTTGTCTCGTGTTCTATTTCTGTATCCATTTTATATCAAAAAAAATTCCATTACTGCATCATAGTCTTCCAAGTTATATCAAGTATTTCGGTTGTATATTATCTCCTAGCTTTCTCCTGTGGTGGTGTGGATTATAGGAAAATGTTAAATGCTGAAGACTGTACGAGTCCTTTTGACGAAAACCCCTTCAACTTGACCACTGAAATCCTCTAGAGTGTTCTAGATGCCCATTCTTTGTTCTAAGTATTTCTTACTTTTTGTAGTATGTGAGCATGCGTATTCGTTATCACAAAATCTGGACCCCAATAGTGAAGGCCGAGGTGTTTTACAATTCAAGAGCGGTTTGATATCTGTCATTAAGGTATATATTGAATGTCTAGCTTTATGCAGCTAAAGAGTTTTGATTGGGATACTAGGATTGTGAGTATCAGTATGTTTTTATTTGGACGCGACTCTGTGTTGCACCTCTTGCTTGGTTGGTATGTTAGAATTTTGCTGGACAATCTGTCAAAGCCCTACCATGAAAAGTTTACATCATTTAGCTTCCTTATAATCTCATTGCAGGATTTATCTTTTCATTTAGTTAATGAGAATGTTGCCTTATAGTCATTTTGATAACTAGTTCATACAGGCTTCTGTATAATGCAATGCTATCAGGATCTTCATTCAGATCAAACTAAGTTTTAAATATCAGGATACTTGGGGCACAAGCTCTACAATATATAGTGTAATTGTTTTATAAAATATCTAAGCTGTAGAATCATCACTCCCGTTTTTAAAATTGTAAAGGATTCGGTGTCCTCATTTTATATTTGCTTTTTTGTTTATATTTTCAGCAAAAGCTGGCTAAAAAGGAAGTTGGAACCATAGATAGAAGTCAGGACATTGCCCGACTACAAGAGTTCTACAAGAGTTACAGAAAGAAGAATAATGTAGATAGATTACGTGAGGAGGAAATGCAGTTGAACAATTCTGGTGCTTTCAGCCGGAATCTTGGCGAGTACGTTTCTGACTAATCTGTGTGTAGTGTCTATTTAGATGATATTGTTTTTCCTCTTCGCCACCCCCTCTTGCTTCATGTAACTATTTGCCCCCAAAATTAACGAGTTCTAGAATGTGACCGGCTGTTATTTGATGTGGCACCAACAAAACATGGACAACTGTAATCCACAATAAAAGCAAAGTGAAATTTCAATTTATGGTAGGATATCGAGTTTAAAAAAAATGTTGTTGAAATTTCAATTTATGTTTGATTAAGATTTGTAGAAAAATAAGTTGTAATTTTCATAGATTGGACTTCTATAAATAAAGGGATTTTGTTTCTCAAATATATTTTAAATATAAGCATATTTTGGTTTGGAGCCTTATGTTTTGAGGAGATGTCTTGGAGTTTTTTGTTTGTTGCGCTGCTGTGTGGGCTTGTTTCTCGTTTTTCCTTTGTTTTTGCACAGAGCGCTGCCCAGCTGTGCTTTTCGGTTTTTAGGTGTTGTGTATCTACTGTAACCCTGTTGCACAGCTTGTGCACATGTGTTCTTTTAATATATAAGCCGATTCAAAAAATAAATAAAGTGTTATAGGATATCACTTCCCACGCTCGAGTTCATCCTCGGAGAGACCTGCCACACCATATCCCCCATCTCAGAGGCGGGACATCCGTTTTTGGAGAAAGAATGCTGGTTCCCTAGAGAAGTCTCAGCCGAGGGGATTTTTTCCCTAGTCGGAGTCCAACCGGTTGAGATGCAGTGACCAAGAGGCATTACTATCGTCGGACCGACAAACATGATAGGATGAGAAAAGGGTTTATGAATTGATTATGCTAGTAAAATACACGGGTTAAGGGTTTAGTTGAGTTATATCAGTTAGTATTATATTTAGGTAGAAAGTAGTTTAGTTTCTTTTCTGATGATTTATTAGTTCAGTTTATATATGTTTCTTTGTTTTTCAACTTTATGTTGAATTTAATGTTTAAATCAAATCAGAGTTTCCAATTTATTTAGACAGTTTTTGGTGTTTGCTCGTCATCTCTTTGTATCATCAACTTCATGAGTGTTTTTTCCTATATTTGTTTACCTGCATACAACTTATGTTAAAATGTGGTCTTCTATAAAAGTAAAGAAAAACAAGTAAGTTTTATAGTGATTATGAATTTAAGCATATCATCTCTATATCAACAAAACATGCATTGAAATGATAAGAAATGATGCTTTCACTTATGACCTATCATTTTCTTTCTGTTTTGCAAAGTAGTGAAACCTCTTTTAGGCTTAAAAATTAATTGTAAGTAAACTATTAGAAGTACATACTATATATATTGTCAAAACAAACTGTAAACAGCTATTTCAAATTCCTAACATATAAGAAATTTCACTCATTTTGTAAAAAGAAGAAAAAAATATTCACTCATAAGTTTTAGTACTCTCAGTTGTACTCTTGGGCAGATGTATCCTGCTGCAGCTGAGTTTATGTTGGCAAAGTGCAGGTTTTTATATCATTTTGTGGGGCTGATTTCATATCAGTGGCCGTTTTAGCAAGTATCTGTTTATGAGATGGCGTGCTTTGGTGTTGATTGTGTTACCACTTACCTAAGGTTGTTCGTCATCTTTTTTGGGTCGTATAGCGTGTTCATTATTAGCTGGTTTGGCTAGTGTGCTTGTGGATGTTTTTGTGGCTGCAGTGAGTAAGCTAAGGTTGTCGGCAGCTTTTGCTTTATTTTATTTATTTGATTGTTGCAGCGCAATAATCTACTATACAGTTATAGCTACACATCCGCAGAAACCAAACTAGTTTGTTGTAGGGTTCACTGATGATATATAGTGTGTGTTTGAGCCTAAGGAACCATATGGTAATTGGATCATGTCTCAAGTTTTTTTTTTTGAAAGAAAGATGTCTCAAGTTTATAAGGAGTCATCTTATACCAGTCTGCATTTTGTTAACATGGCAGAGAAACTACAGTTTAAAGAGAAGTTAATTTTTGCCTGTTTTATGATGAAAATGATGCACCAATTTTGATTGGGGGAGAAATATGTAAGATGAAGAGCAGGTTGGTGTGTAAATGCAAATATCCAATTCAACCAGACTTGTAGAATAAGTTTTTTCTATGAATTTTTTAATTATATTTTTTAGAATTGATCAGTTTTATGAATTTTCAATTACATTTTCTATTACAATTAAATTTATCTAATTGGTTTTTTCTTCTTTATCAATTGAGGTTTAGTTTGTAAGTTCCATTTAAAAGATCAACAAGAGAAGGTTAAGTTTGTATTTTAGAAGCTGGACTTCAGCAAGTTTGTAGAGAGCGAGGTATGCTTCATGCTTGGGTTGCTTCCTGGATACTGAATGTTACTTTGGTTACTTAATTCTATTAATGTGTTACTTTGGTGTATGTGTTCAAGTTTGGTGACAGTTATTGCTGCTTTCTACATTATCATTTCTTGTAATTGCTTAATACTTATTGCCTCTGCCATGAATTCATGAATTGAGTCTTATCTGCTGTTTTGATCATCCTTTAAAGTTGACTTATTTTCTTTGATTTTGGATACATGTTTGGATTCTTATATAATTTTCTGCTATTTTTTCAGATTCATTATGACTAATAATTTATCAGGTCACAGTGTGATTGGCTTGAGGTAAGGACTCCATTGTTTCCTTCTTGAGATCATAGTGTGATTCAATATATGACAACATTCTCATATGCTTAGGTACAAGGAGTATCAACTTCAAGATTATAGCTCTTTGCTTCACAAAGAAGTAAGACTCTTGTCAACATAGAAAAAAGATGGTGCACAGAGACACTTCAACATTCATTTCCTTGGCTTTCTATTTTTCTTGTTTTAGTTAAACAATTCTCATAATTTGAAGCAATTGAGGGTTTGTCTAGTCAAAACTGAAGACTGCAATAACATATCCAAAAGATAGGTGGAGAAGTTTTTGTTTACAGCGCTTGGATCTGAATCTGGTGTTAATGTTGTCTTGACTAATGGAAGGGTAAGACTGTCTTTATCTCCTGGGTTATTTCATGTCTCAGTTTTTTGGTCTGTATTCAAGTTTGTATAGTTTTTCATAGAATCTTTTGGAATCCTCCCTGTGTTAACCTTAGTTAGCATTTATGTTTTACAGGTAACTAGTCCTATTGACGAGATCACGTTTTTGAGTGCTGATCTGCATCTTCTTGAATCAATAGAGCTTAAGAAAAGGACAAAACATATTGTGGAAATTATTGAAGAGGTGACTTGGGACGATGTTGACCCTAACATGCTGACAAGGTTTCACTTCATCTTTCCTCTTTCTGTTTTGTCCTGTGGTTACTTCTTGGTCTCTTCGTATCCCTTTTCCAATTTTCATGTTGCGCATACTCCGAAACAATATAAATTAGCTAAATTGGCACCGACTGAGGCTGGCTGCTGCCGACCGCCTTTTGTGTATGTTCTTTCTTTCCGAAGAATTTCCTTATTTATTATAACGGCCAAGTTTATTTCGATTTAGAATATGGTTTATTTTTCAGATCAAAGAGATGAAATGCTTCATAGGTGAAGTAGGCTTGATAGTGCT
This sequence comes from Medicago ruthenica, assembly GCA_018208015.1. Classification (NCBI taxonomy): domain Eukaryota; kingdom Viridiplantae; phylum Streptophyta; class Magnoliopsida; order Fabales; family Fabaceae; genus Medicago; species Medicago ruthenica. The sequence goes on along the minus strand of CM031378.1, from coordinate 90,884,486 downwards.
TATGATTAATATTGGATGATTGATTAAAAGATGGTAAATGAGAGATGAAATGCTCTCTATATAGAACTAGTGAGAGACTAACAAACTAACTACCATGATAACAAACTCTTAACTAACTAACTGATAACACGCAAAATACATTGTCTAAGTAGTTTAATTTTTATCTATTTTAAAGTCGTTTATTGTGCTTTGCATATCTTCCGGTTGGTATTTTGTTGTGTTTCAGGTACTGAGGGTGTCGAAAGTAAAAAAATCAAAGAAGGAGGTGAAAAGAGCAATTGGACCAAGTCAATGACAGTCAGCCCGAACCCAAAATCAGCAATTTCCAAATTTTCTACAACTTATTCAATTCAATCCCAATCTTCTCTCCACAACTTTAGGCTCAAGCAAAGGTGTTTTGGTTACAGATTCAGTGCTATAAAAGGAGGCGCAGATGATCAGAAGAAAGAGAGTTTTTTTTAAGCTTTAGTTTACAGTTTTTAGAAAAGTGCTTATTTGGCATTTTAGCTTAAGTTAGCTTTTCTCCAGTTTTACAATTCCGTTTCAAACAAAATTTATATCCACAGAATTGTAATGAGATTTCGGTTCTTCCTATGAAGAAATAAAGTTCAAATTCGTCCTCCTGTTCTGGTTCAATTTAGTCCCCGTTCCTTTTGTTTTTATGTTATGGACCGTTTATATGTAGTTTTCTGCTACTGTTGAAGTTGCCAGATTGTAGCAGGTTGCTTGTTGGTTCTGTTCATCAAAAATAGGTTTAGAATATTACTTTACCATGTCTGAGTAGTCTAAACGAAAGGACCGTCGTACCGACGGAACTCGTGTAATTGCGCACCCTTTTTAACGTAGTGAGAATAGAAACCATTTGTTTTGAAAATTTTGTTTTGCACTTTAAAAAAAAGTCTACTACGAAAGAAGAGCTACAGAGATATCATTTACGCGTCGAAAGAGCGAAAACGATATCCGACTTAAAAAATTTGGATTTGTAATTGAAAAGGTTAAAGCGAAAGCATTTCTTTTCTTTTAATTAAGAATTTATTGAATTAAGAAAAGAGAATTTTTAAGCGTGTAACTATACAATACGAAAGTAGGGAGTTACGCGCCTAAAATTTCTAACAACGTATTGCGAAAGCAAACGAAATCTCTTGTTTGATATTTTTCTTAGAAATTTTTATTTTCTCGTATAAATTAAATTAGCGCAAAGTTACGTCAGAGACGAATGTCGACGGAAACCACGGTTTTGGTCTCTACCCGTCATATATTTAATTAAAATCAATATTTATTTTACGCTCGAAACCAAATTATTTTGGACCTGCCTTAGATAAACATAGGAACAACAGAAAGCGGTAATTGTTAAATTGGTCCCTGATGATACGATACTTTTTATATTAAAACGACATAGAGATTGGAATCGGTGCCGGAAAGATACGGTTATAGAGATTCTGAGCCACGATTTCGATTTCGATCAGATTCTGATTCAGCTCAGAACCATAGAGAACGAAGAAAAACGACACCGGAGGAGTTCCGATGTAGTTGTTACGACTGCCGGAAATGACAATTACGGCGGAGCATGGACCGTTACCGTGGAGAGAGAACAAAGCGTTTTTATCATTTTTTTTTTGAAATTTTTCGTGATATAACGAGCTAGTGCCTTGCGTTGGTCCCAAATCCAACAAATCACTTTAGGCACCGTTTCTTAATCGAAGAAGGAGTAGAAGATGATGAATTTCGTGACAGAGAGAAATGGAACCGTGAGAGAGTGAAATGAAAATTAGAGCATTTTCCCCAAAGATGAGAGGGAAGAAATGGTTTGAGTGGAGAGTAAAGAATATAAATTTGATTTTATGAAGATGAATGGAATAAGATGAATCAATTTTTTTTTCCCAAATTATGAATGGGTTGAAGGAAGAAATGGTTGGGTTGAAAACGCAGAAGAAGAGAATGCAGAAGAAGATAGTCTGGAATTTTTATTTTGAAAATTAATTAACGTATGGGTCAATTTGCTAAATAACAAAGTTTATGGGGTCAATCTATAAAATTAAATAATAAGTATTTCAAATACATGTGGCTGCTTTTTATCGGTGTTAGGTCACATGGGTAAATTGCCCATGTGTTTGTAAAGGTAGGCTAGGCCTCACCCCCGCCAGAAAAACTTAAGTACCAATGTACCATTGATAGATAGATATTATGGTGTTGTACTAATGCAACGTTCACAAAAAAGATCAGAAATCCCACACACACCAACCATGCAATCAATCGGAGGTGTGGCTGATATTTTTGTAATTAAAAATTGTTAAACGTGAAAGTGTTTATTTCAAATTCTTTCTTTGTACTAATGGCAAAATTTATTTCGATAAGTTCCATAACAAAAACAAAAATCGATAAAGAATGTCCCTATCTCATATAAATCGCGTATTTTGTACGTAGTCATTTGATAGCAATTCTTTCACAAAAAATATTTAACCAAACTTTAGTGTATCTTCCACGTATTTCTCTAGCAATATTATCACAACCAACTCTTTGACACAAATGACAAACAAACGAGAAGATCGCTATAATTGTGATATACTTTGTCTAGTGAAATGATTAAAAGCTTGTCTGGTAGATTAGAAGACCGACTCTACAAGGGAATATTTTTTATTTTTTCTTTTTATAGTTGGAAATGAAGAAAATATTTTTAATTAATTAAAGTGGTAATAATGTTCATCTTATAATTGTTCGTGAAGGGATCTAAACTCTATACTTTATGATTACAAATTAAAACTAAGTTAGTCACCATCCCACACAATGAATAATATATTAAAAAAGAAAGCACACTCGTCTCCTTAATATATGTATCCCATGGCCATTTTAAAATAAGAAATAAAAAAGAATTGCATACACTTGATTTTTGTTAATTTTGTAGTAACAATTTTTGTTCATTCTTATCTTGAGGTTCCTTTTGTGGTCAAAATATGATAAATATAAAATATCAAATATAGTCGAATAAGAATATGATATAATATTGATCTATGAAGTCTAAACATTTTTAAAAATAGAGATCTTGCTTCCTTATTTAATTTACTTTTTAAAAGATATATATTTTATTGGAATATAAAATATTTCAAGAATACTCTGAGATGCGTATCTATAATCAATGCATATCTAGGATACATATGCGAGAAATTAGCAGAGCTGTACAAAAATGATGATAATGATAGAGAAGAGGGTTGTCATTAGATAATACTTGTTTTGAGTTCTTTTAAAGACTTTGTTTTGATATTCTAGCATAGAGATTAGAAATATTATAATCTAGACTAAAATTCTACAATGTGTTTTGATCACAAGTATTTTATTTTCAAGTTGTGATAATTATACTATATATTAAGAGAAATTGTATTTGTACAACTATTTTATGATAATTTTTGTGACTATTTTCTCTCTCATACCCACTTTATGACATTATGTTTTTACTTTATCTCTTTATTGCTTGATTTTTGTGTCAGTACATACTTTTCTTTATAAATCTATGATTGTTCCATAAATTATCATACAAATTGTTGTTCAAATAACACACCTCATATATTAATGAAGAATGGTCACTGTATCTTCTTTATATGTATTTTACATGTACATAACTTTTATTGTAATCTAAATCATATTGTATTCCGGTGTTTAAAAAATTTCACGTATGTGTACCATATCATATATATTTACCACACGGCGTATTCGAGCTTCATCATAGAATTATGAACAGGATAAATATTTACCAATCATGTGTTTAATGCTCAAAATATAACGGACATTATAACACTATCTTACCGTATCATATATATTTTTTTTCTACACACCTCTTAGTGATATATATATATATATATATATATATATATATATATATATGAGAAGATTAACGTTCTTAAAAAACATGAGAAGATTAACGTTGTAATTGAAATTAATTTTTAAATTTATAAGTTAACAAAACACTAAAAAAAATATAGACACACTAACACTACTAATTTCTTTTTGAAGGTATTATACACACACACACACATGACAAAAATACCATTGTAAAGAAATTATATTTGATTTGTGTAAATTTAAATTCATATTACCAATTTTGCAATCTTTTAATAATAATTTCATTTTTAAATATTCTAATTTCAATAGATTTATTATTAACATTTTTTATTTTAATTTTTTTTTTTAACAAACCAAAATGAGATATATTACCACGAAGGAAAAAGTTGCTCCCTAGCACAAGGAGTGTCTATAGGAACAGAACAAAACTACAACAAAGTATTCTGGAGAAACAGAGATAAAAGTAAAAACAATCAACAAATCATGAGTTGCTGTCACCACATATGAGAACCAAAAGGAAAGCAAACATTTTTAGCTTTCCGCCATCCTAAGGAAGTAACTTTTACTTTTTCCAACAGATGCATGCTTGATTTAGCATTAGTAGAGAAGAGCCTGTGATTTCGTTCATTTTATAAAATCCAAACAATACAAAGTCAAATAAGATGTAGAAAGGAACGACGTGGTTTGTACCCTCCTGAAGAAACGACAAACTGAGTAAAATGACCCACTTACCTAAGAGAGCAAATTAAATTCCTTCAAACGCCGCACCCCCAAACCACCTGACTCCTTACTCAAACAGATAGAGTTCCAGTCCACCCAAGCAATTTTCCTATGATCCTCACCCCCACCCCAAAAAAATTAATTAAAATAGATTCAAAAGAGGATATTATACCTGCGGGAGCTCTGAAAAAGAAAAGGGCATAGACAGACAGGGAGGACATGACAGATTTAAGAAAAACCAAGCGGCCACCAAAAGACAAATTTCTACTCTTCCAATCAGTCAGTCTAGATTTTATACGGTCAATAACTGGCTCCCAAAAAATCAAACGTCTAGCATCGCCACCAATAGGGAGGCCGAGATACATAAAGGGTATCCTCCCAATTTTCATGACAAAACAGATGCCGCTTCAAGTAACCAAGACTCATCAATATTAATGCCAACCAACAAACTCTTATGATAGTTTGCTTTCAACCCTGACATAGCTTCAAAAAGAAGTAGAACCGCCCTCAAGGCTCTGACATTAGCTCAGCTCTTGACACCTAACAGTAACGTATCATCCACGAATTTTAAGTGAGATAGCACAGTAGGGGAGTGCGCGCCAATAAAATACCCAGTAAACAAATTCGCATTCACCGCCGCAGTCATCATGACATTCAACCGTTCTGCCGCTAGTGGAAAAAGAAAAGGAGAAAGCGGGTCACCGTGTCTCAACCCCCTCTGTAAATGGAACTCATCTGTTGGACACCCATTTACAAGAATAGAAGCAGTTGTTGAGCTTACACATTCCTTCATCCACTTTTGCCACAAAGTTGGGAACGCCATCCTACCTATAACATCATCCAGATAACCCCAATCCACAGAGTCGTAGGCTTTCTCAAAATCAACTTTAAACAATAGAAGCTCTTTATGCAACTGACGGGCCTCATCAACCGCCTCGTTGGCAATAAGGATACCATCAAGAATTTGTCTATCTTTCACAAAAGCTGACTGAGTTTCTGAAATAACAGTACCCATGACTTTCCTTAAACGATTAGCCAACACTTTTGCCAAAATTTTATACAAACTCCCCACCAATGCAATAAGGCAAAAATCATTTAGACGCTGCGGATTGTCAATCTTAGGAATAAGAGCAATGAAAGTGCTATTTATGCCTTTCGAAAGACGACCATTTCGATGAAACTCTGAAACAAACCTCATATCATCAAGATTCAATTTAGGCCAAAAATCTTTGATAAAACCCAAATGAATGCCATCTGGTCCAGGACTCTCAAAACTCTCACAGTCCCACACAACAACCTTTACTTCCTCCTCACTAAACGGTAAAGTCAATTGAACACCCTCAACATAAGACAATCAACGAAACTGTAAATTATCCACACTTGGTCTATCAATATCTAGTGTCTGAAAAAGGTTTCGAAAATGATTAAAAACCGCCTCCCGCACATTAGAGACGCCCTCCACAAGATTACCATCAACAAGAATTGACGAAATAGCGTTTCTACGACGTTTCCCCGACATAATGGCATGAAAAATTTTAGTGTTTGCATCCCCCTCACGAAGCCATAATAACCTCGACCGCTGCCACGAAATACTAGCATTAGCCTGGGATAGGGAATGAAGGTCGGATGACATCACATGCAACTCGGCAACATCCTCCTCAGATAGGGCATCCAACTCGCCCTTGGACTCTAGGAGCGCAATATGATCCTTTAAAGAATTAATCTTGTCGGGTAAATTATGAGTATGAGTTAGATGCCACTCTTTAAGCGCAGATTTTAGGAACTTCAATTTTTCCTTTAAAACAAAACCACCCCACCCGTCCACCTGTATCGACTTCCATTTATTACGCACAAACTGATGGTACCCAGGAATATCAGACCAACATTTCAACATATGAACCGGTCTCATACCCCAATTTTCCTCATCAACAGAAAAAACCATAGGGCAATGATCAGACAACCCACGCAAAGTGCGACTTGTAAACAATTCGGCCACCTAAAGCTCCAATCTTCAGACAACGAAAAACGATCAAGACGGCTAATAGAATTCCCGTCCCCCTTATATCAAGTAAAATTACGGCCATGGAGGGGGATATCAACTAGAACATTAGTATCAATAAAAGCATTGAATGGGTCACAATCCAGAGAGCGAATTGCAGCCCCCTCGATCGTCGTTCCTCCAACTTTCGAACCGCATTAAAATCACCGCACAAACAAATTTTCTTCCCCACCAACCGCTGAAGATGCTCGGAGAGATAATTCCATAATAACTGCTTGGCACCATTATCACAAGGCGCATAAACATTGAACAAATAAAATTCTTCATTTTGTTGAATAAAATGGTCGTGAATAAGTAAGACATGCTCAAAGCTAAATGACGACCACCTCTCCACAACAATAGGATCCCACATAATTAATAAACCACCAGACGCCCCCATAGACGGGTGAAAAGAATAAGACTGCGCCACATTTCCCCACAAAGTCGCACATAAAGAATAACTAATAACTGGCAATTTCGTCTCCTGAAGGCAAACTATAGAAGGAATCTTCTCACTAATTAATTTTCTCACTTTTGGCCTTTTTTCAAAACCTCCCAACCCCCTTACATTCCAAGAAATGATCTTCATCACCATCGCCTCCTCCCCTACACCCAACCACCACACTACGCCACGCCACCATCACCGCCCCCCCCCTCACATCACCCTCCGCCATCTCCTTCTTACCTTTCCTATGTTTTGTCAAAACACTGAACATATTCGACTTATCACAATAAAATTTTACCAATAAAGCCTTTCCAATACCACACACATCCTCCTTAACCACCTCCTCATTACCATGCAAAGTCACCCAATTTTTCCAGTCATTATTAATAGATAAAGAAGAAGAATCAGATACATGGGTTCCTTTACTAATAACGTCCAACACATTGTTAGATATGCTACCACTTTTACGCTTATGAGCATTCTTCTTCAGCACCTTGAGCACTTGATTTCTATCCTTTTCAGGAAGGCGAGCAATTTTCCTTAAATTGTGAGCTGAATGTTTAAGAGTGCCACCTGCTTTTATTTTATTATTCAAAGTACCCGTCGCCGTAACTTTGGAAGATTTCTCGCCACCATGGAACTTGTGCTTATAAGTCTTGTTAGAAGAAAATACCACACCCGCATCACCATGGACGTGATCTCGGAGCCATTCTAAACTCCACGGTCCTGAATTAACAGAACGAAGTGGCATCGGAGGACACAAGAATTTTGGCGCTGCCGTCTAACTCCATTAAACAATTTCACATCATTCACCTGGCTAGCTGCCTCGGAAGCCGCACCCTCAGATACATGATCTGCGTCTGGCACAGTAGGAACATATGGTTGCGAAGAATTTATAGAAACTGGATCGTCGGGAACAACACCCTCTTCACGAACAAAGTCTTTCAAGACATTACTGACCCCTTCTTCCAACACCGGCGGGAGGAAATCCCCCCCCCCCCTTCTGTAAAAGCCCTCCAAAGTCGCTAACCTGTAAGACCACATCATTAGAATCTGCTGGAATAACAGGAACCGAGTGATGTTGACTTGTTTTAGCTTCTTCCACCCAATCCTCAGCCAAGTTATTGACAAGTTCAGCAATATGCTCCCAAGTGTCAGGCGCCGCATGTTCAAAGTTATTATCTGGATTAGACTCATCAGAGTCGACATCTTCTTCCAACAAACAAGCATCCTCCCCAATAACGAATCCTCATTCCTCAATAATTTTTAATTCCACCAACACACCATCAACTAGTAATTTATCAGAAAAATTAATCACTTCCAACGACGAGGTCGCTAATAAGAACCGAGCATAATCAAACCGTTCCTTAGCAACAATAAAGTTGTCCACCCGTAAAAATCTACCACAATCAAACACACACAACTTACAAAAAGATGCATTCCATGCATGAATAGGAAACCATAAATACGAACCCACACTCCTCTTTCATATTTCACAACATCCTTGTTCCAATGGACCGGGTTTGTAAAGAATAAATTAAAAAATCATGTGCCTCAAAAAACACCGACATAACATCCGAATCATACATGCACCGAATACACTTTATCTGCTCCTAAAGGAGTAATGTCTATGAAGGTGAGAAAAACACAAGAAGGGGGGGTTGAATTGTGTTGGCTTTTTCTTTTCTTTCTCAAAACTTAACGATAGTTCAGAATCTGTTATTGATCAGATTCTGATGCTCTGTTTCAGAGTTGTTTTGCAGCGGATGGAAAGTAAATGAGAGAGAGAGAGGGACACAATCAATTATCCTGGTTTCTTCCACAACCCGGAAGTAGTCCAGTCCCCTTGTTACTAACAAGAGTTTTTTACTATAATCACAAAGATTACAATTGCTCAAGCACAAAGCAAGAGACTTCCAATGCTCAAACACAAAGTAAGAGACTTCTTATGCTCAAACACAGAGTAAGAGACTTCCTTGTTCAAACACTAAGTAAGAGACTTCCTTGCTCAAACACTAAGTAAGAGACTTCCTTGCTCAAACAAATAGTAAGAGACTTCCTTGCTCAAACACAAAGTATGAGACTTCTAGTTGCTCAAGCACACAAGCAAGAGACTTTTAATCAAACAGAATTACAAAGAATATGTTTGAGTTGAACACTTGATATACTATCAGTGGTGTTCACAAAATACAACACATTCAGACTCTATACAATTTGGCAGAGTTTTGCGTTTCCAGAAAAATAGAGTAACAGAGTCTTGAACCTTGATCTTCTTCTTCAAATCTTCAATCCTTTATAAAGGAATAAAGAGCTGTTGTGAAGATGCCATGTCAGCAAATAGAGCCGTTTGGAATAGAAGCTTCAGCCAGCATTAAATCCTTCTGTTCTGGTGTGCGAACTCAGAAAACAGAGCAATACGGTTTTGAATTGTTTCCTTAAAACCTGGCTGCGTGTTTCGTCCAAGGAGGCAAAGGTTGCAGAGAGCTGTTCTGACTGTACAGTACTTTACTGTTGACAGTGACATTTGTTGACTTCTGCGTTTCCTTAAAACTCAGACTTCAGAAGCTGGTATTCAGATACTGTTCATCAGACGCACTTCTTCAGAAGCTGGTCTTCAAACGCACTGTTCATCAGACGCTGCCATCAGATACACTGTTCATCAGACGCTCTCTTCAGAAGCTGGTCATCAGACGCTGTCTTCAGACGCACTGTTCATCAGACGCTGTCTTCAGAAGCTGGTCATCAGACGCACCTTCAGGCGCTGGTCTTTCAGACGCACCTTCAGACGCCGGTCTTTCAGACGCACCTTAAGCTTCAATATTTTCCTTTTGCTCTTAACTTGATCTTTCAGAACCACCATTAGATACAACAATTAATTATATGGTCCTGCACACTTAGAACAAGCATTAGCATATCCAATTTTTTTTTAACACTTTGTTATCATCGAAACTCAAAAGAGACTTGTTCATACATTTTGTTCCAACAGTCTATATCATCAAAACCCGCATTAGCTATACGCTTCTGGATAACCGGAATAGCTTCACCATTCAAAACAGATGCAATCACACCTCTCTATGCCCAAGATAAGTCAGCATAAGTCGATCTATAAATACAGATAAGCTTACTAACAGGCTGCCTATGATCAAGAACCTCTTCATGCCCTCCTCGCACCGTTGTCGTGAACGACTTGACCAAATTCACGAAAACCGGCTTCTCCTCCTCCCCATTCAAAGCTCTCACACCCAAAACAGACACACTTCCACCCTCACCACCACCACCTTTCACCGTTCCCATCCCTTTCCCTGCCAACTCCCGTACCTCCTTGCGCCCTCCCCCATCTTCCCCAGTTTTACTATTTTTTTCTCCCTCACCCTTTTCTCCCCCACACCTATAAATCTTTTCTCCCTCACCCAACAACCTACCTCCCTCCTTCGTCTCCCTCCCCTTGTGCACAACACCCTCTCCCCATCCCCTCTCCTTCACACTCGACTTCTCAGCACCCAAAGCATTACGGTCAAAGCGTGCAACTCTCGCCCACACACGAAAATGTCCAAACGTTACATTATTCAAAGCTTTCAATAGTTTGTCCACATCCTTTACATTTGTATATCTAAAAAAACCATAAATATGACCATGTTTCTTTCGTTTTCTAGACAAAAATAAATTGTCCCGCACACCACAAACCTCAAAACCTTCTTTTAAAAATAAATAAGGAAGCATATCCGGCACATTAGTAAAATAGAAGGTTATGAACCGTCGCAATTTAGAACCCAAGAACGCATCACCTTCGAAACCTGCACGCGCACAAGACTGAGGAATGACTGGAAAACCTGCACGCACATGCTGATGTTCTGTCGCACAAGAATTCTGCAACATGTTCCCAGGTGCAGAACTGTTACAGAATTGCCGCACCTGAACTTGCTGCCTATCGTCTTTACTGTTCGCACCTGTACCGCAATAAACCCTAGAATTCTGCCTGGAAAAAGCAGTAAACCTGGTCTGCTGATGTTGCCTTACCACTGAACCTCCGTGCCGCTCGAAACCCCATTGTCCATCCTGTCGTCGATCCACCTGTCCTTGCGCTTTCCTTCGTCGCACTCTCACCACAGTCCAATCATCCCCTCCCCCCCCCCCCCCCCCCCCCCCCCCCCCCCCCCCCCCCCCCCCCCCCCCCCCCCCCCCCCCCCCCCCCCCCCCCCCCCCGTTTTTTTGGCACCCTGCTTGGAACCCTTCCCCCCTGGATGTTCTCACTGCCTGTGAAAAGGATTGCCGGCGCGGTTACTCGCTCTCTCTCTCTCTCTCTCTCTCTCTCCTCTCTCTCTCTCGCGCTCGGCCACGCTCTCTCTCCAAGATCTCTCGTTGTTCTCTCTCTCGCTTATTAAATTATTTATATATTTTTTTATTAATTTTTTTTGTAATGATAAATCGTAGTTTATTTCATAAATTTTGTTGTTGATTTTAATCAACTCATATTCATGTTAATAATTCTAAGGCTAAAATATTAAAAAGGTCCCTGCAAATATGCCTCATTTGGCTTTTGGTCCTTGTAAAAAAAAATTTTGTTTTTCGTCCTTGCAAAATATTTTGTTTTTTAAAATAGTCCCTGGGCCCATTGAAGTTGCTAGGTGGCACTCAGATGCTGACTGTGCATAAGTGCCACGTGGGCACTTATGCACAGTCAGCATACTACCACGTCAGCACTTATGCACAGTCAGCATGCGCCACGTCAGCATCAGAGTGTCACCTAGCAACTTCAATGGGCCCAAGGACAATTTTAAAAAAACAAAATATTTTGCAAGGACGGAAAACAATTTTTTTTTTACAAGGATCAAAAGCCAAATGAGACATATTTGCAGGGACCTTTTTAATATTTTAGCCTAATTTTAATTAAAAAAGACAATTTGTGAAAAGTTTGAGAATCGACATGTCACATCTTGTCGTTTCACCAAACATTTGATTGAGACTTGATATAATACAATTATTATACTATGTCTTACTATAATACACCATTTGGTCACTATTGTAAGCAAAAGTTATTTTGTAGCTTCAATGAATAAATGACGTATCTAGTTTATATATAAATGAGATACACAATTTATTCAATGAACCGAAAAATTAGTTTTTTGCTTATAATAGTGACCAGACGGTGTACTATATACGTGTTTGGTTTCGCATATGCACCCACAAACTCACATTTGCATACACTTCCTAAGGCATTTCCACTGCAAAAGCCATACACTCCAATTTTTAGCTTCCCATCGACATATGGAGTTGACTCGCTTTTCGCATGTTTGAAGAATTTTGGACGCAGACCCGTTCGAGACTATAAGATTAATTTTATGCGCATTCATCCTATCAAATGATTGCAAATAAGTACTTATAGAGATATTTTATGAACTAATATAAAAAAGTGGCAACATTGAATAATTTAATTGGTTACATGTGGTGAAAGAAATTACACTATGAGTGTATACAATATTTTTGTTTATATAATGAGTGCATACAAATTAAATTCTAATATTATATATATGCGAGTCAACTAACTTACTCTCATCTAACAACATTGAGGAGTAAGTTAACATCCTACGTTATCTTACTTTTGACTTAAAAACCAATATTTTGTCTGTAAAATAATTTTGATTGATGGACAATATTGTAAGTTTCTAATATTGGGAGATACCCACTTTTCTCATTTTTCCTAGTTTCTAGTGTTTTTAGATTGAAGAATTTTGTAAATTTTGATCAAGTGGGTGTAAATTAACAAGGTGAGTGTAAATTAAGGCGGATATTCATAAATGTATGCATGTTTTTCTTCTTTATATTTTTTTTATGAGCCAACTAGTGTCGTACTTTTTTCTTTGAATTGTTTAATGTTTACAATTGGCTCACCGATTCATCTACAAGAGCGTTAATTCAACTTTCACGGCTGATGTGAGAATATCTTTGGTGGGTAAAGAGTTTACTCATATGCAAGGACACAAGTTCAACTCCCTGCTGATGTTACCCTGACCCTGGTGAGTCAAGAGTTTAACTTTCCTAAACTTTTTATTAGCAAAAATAAAGGTGTCCATAATAAAGTGAGTGTAAATTAGTAAAGTAAACGTAAATTAACAAACATATTTTTGTTAGATAGAAGAAATGATAAAGGTTTAAATATATGATTGGTCCCTGCAAATATACCTCATTTGACTTTTGGTCCTTGTAAAAAAAAAATTGAAATCCGTCCTCGCAAAATTTTTTGTTTTTTAAAATAGTCCCTGGGCCTATTGAAGCTGCTAGGTGGCACACTGATGCTGATGTGGCACACGCTGACCGTGCATCAGTGGCCACGTGTCATCTGACGTGGCAATTAAAAAAAATTAAAATTAAAAAACACATTTTTTAATTTCAAAAATGATTTTTTTGTATTTAAAATTAAAGTAAAATTTGGAAATTAATTTTAAAAAAGTTCAGATTATATAATTTTTTAAAATTTAATTTCTTATTTTTTAAGGTTTTTAATTTAAAAAAAATCAAAATTTTAAAATTATTTTTAATTTTTTTAAAAAAATTTAAAAAAACTTTTTACTTTTTTTTAAAAAAATTTAAAAAACTTTTTAATTTTGAAAAACATAATCTGAAGATATGTTTTCTAAAATTATTTTCAAAAAATATTTTTTACTTTTTTGAAAATTATTTTTTACTTTTTCGAAATAAATTTATTTTCGAAAATTATTTTTTACATTTTCGAAAAAAATTATTTTCAATTTTTTTTTAATTTTAATTTTTTTAATTGCCACGTCAGATGCCACGTGACCACTTTTGCACAGTCAGCGTGTGCCACATCAGCATCAGTGTGCCACCTAACAGTTCAATGGTCCCAGGGACTATTTTGAAAAACAAAAAATTTTGCAAGGACGGATTTCAATTTTTTTTTTTACAACGACCAAAAGCCAAATGAGGCATATTTGCAGGGACGAGTCATATATTTTAACCAATGATAAATAACCCTTGAAACTCACACATAAGTAGATGGACTGAGTTTTGAACCCCGATCAAGACAGCCCACCTCACAATTTTGATATTTTTATGAGTTGAGTTAGAATTTATAGTCACAAGTATTCTTTAATATGATGGTTGATTATTTTTTTTGTCTTAATAAAAATGTGCACACGTGATAGTATACCTTTGTCACGATTTTTTTGTAGATGTAAATTTAACAACTTGATATTTATAAGAGAATATTAAGTATTAACAACACTATCTCTTAAACACTCTCTCACTCACTCCTCAATTGAATTAAACTCATATCATACAAGGATTCATTTTTAAAATGTAGAGATCAAGTTAATTTTGAATTTTGACTAATAAAAAGAGTAGCGAGGGTAATAAAAGAGTAAACGTGACACAGACACTTTCTTAACACTCCTCTATTTATAATAACGGATTTAAAGAATGAGGACATGAACCGGACGCATTTCCTCTGCGGTTCATCATATTCATTCCCATTAACGTCTACAATCACCAACCGTCAAAATGCTCGGCGTTTCAACCTTCCACTCACCGTCGTTGAAAACGCCGTCGCATTCAACAAAAACTCGCCTGAACCCTACATTTCCATTCTCCATCTCCATTTCCCCCTCTTTCAACCGCTCCACCACCACAAAACCCCTCACCATTCGCGCAATCGACGCAGCACAATCATTCGACTACGAATCCAAAATCGCACTTCAATTCCACAACTCTCAAAAGCTCAAAATCGCCATAATCGGTTTCGGTAACTTCGGTCAATTCCTCGCTACCACCTTCGTCCGTCAAGGTCACACCGTCTTAGCTCATTCCCGTTCCGATCACTCCGCCGTCGCTCAAAACATCGGCGTCAAATTCTTCCCCAACGCCGACGATCTCTGCGAAGAACACCCTGAAGTTATTCTTCTCTGCACTTCAATAATCTCAACACAACAAGTTCTCCTTTCTCTTCCATTTCAGCGACTCAAACGGAGTACATTGTTCGTTGATGTTCTTTCCGTCAAGGAATTTCCCAAAAACTTTTTTCTCGAAATTTTACCGAACTATTTCGATATAGTTTGTTCGCATCCTATGTTTGGACCTGAGAGTGGAAGCAGTGGCTGGAAAGGTCTTCCCTTTGTTTACGAAAAAGTTCGAATTGGGAACGATGAAACTAGGGTTTCTAGGTGTGAGAAGTTTCTTGATGTGTTTGGAAGAGAAGGGTGTAGAATGGTGGAAATGAGTTGTGCTGATCATGATAGATATGCAGCTGGGTCACAATTCATAACACATACTGTTGGTAGGGTTTTGGGTATGTTGATGTTGGAATCTACTCCTATTAATACTAAAGGGTATGAATCTTTGTTGAATTTGGTTGAGAATACTAGTGGGGATAGTTTTGATCTTTATTATGGACTTTTTATGTTTAATAAGAATTCTTTGGAGATGTTGGAGAGGTTGGATTTGGCTTTTGAGGATTTGAGGAAACAGCTTATTGCTCATTTGCATGATGTTGTGAGGAATCAGTTGTTTGAAGATGCTGTAAAAGTCCAAACTTTGGGCGATGATAGCAACTATGCAGTCACCAAGCATGGCCAAAATGGATCTGCAATTGTGTTATCCTCCAAAAATCAGAGGTGTTCATTTTTCTAAAAGCTTGCTATAATCTCAATTTCGTTTAGTGCATTATTGCCTTGTTTGGATAAACAATTTAATTTGCAGCTTATATATAAGTTATTTCTATAACTAAGATAAAATGCAGTTAAATTGTTTTCGTATAAGCTATAAATTGTTTTCATATATACCCTGACGTTTATGAAATAAGCTGAAATCAAACCTGTTTTCACAAGTTCTCTCAAACAGTCTTACAATAAGCTGAAATCATATTGTATAATTCTGTTTTGTTATTCTGGTGCGGGTATAATACGGTGAGTGGAATGAGCTGTATGTTGACGGTAACTTAACTTTGTGTTGCTCTGATGTCTGTTGTTCTTTCATATGAATTGGCTTGATCTTAATGTTATTGAACAAGGTTAAAGACTGTTATTGCAATTCAAAATGAGTAACAAGTAGGTAATAATGACCATGTGTGGAGAGCATTTAAGATGAATGCTGTTTTTTTTTTTTTTTCCTGCGAGGTTGTTGTTTTAAATCTGGTCTAATTTGTAGTTGCATTTAATGCTAATGTTCAGATCTTCTGATGCTAGACTACATGGTTATTACAAATCAAATGATTCTGGCCAGTCTGATGACAGCACAAAGCTCAAAATTGCGATCATTGGTTTTGGCAACTTCGGTCAATTCCTTGCAAAAACTATTGTACGTCATGGGCATAAAGTGTTAGCATACTCTAGAACAGACTACTCTGATGTGGCTCGGGAATTGGGAGTTTCCTATTTCAACGATGCAGATGATCTTTGTGAACAACATCCAGAGGTGATTTTACTTTGCACTTCAATCCTTTCCACAGAAAAAGTTCTTAAATCATTGCCTGTGCAGAGGTTGAGGAGAAGTACTTTGTTTGTTGATGTACTTTCTGTCAAAGAGTTTCCTAGAAACTTGTTTCTTCAACATTTGCCACCTTATTTTGACGTTCTCTGTACTCACCCCATGTTTGGGCCAGAGAGTGGAAAAAATGGGTGGAAGGGTCTTCCTTTTTTATTTGATAAAGTCAGAGTAGGAAGAGATGAATCAAGAATATCGCGGTGTGATCTGTTTCTTGACATTTTTTCCAAAGAAGGGTGCCGAATGGTTGAAATGTCATGTGCCGAACATGATTGGCATGCCGCTGGATCACAGTTTATCACACATACCACAGGAAGATTTTTAGAAAAATTGAAGTTGGAGGCAACACCAATAGACACAAAGGGCTATGAAACTTTATTAAGTTTGGTGGAGAATACTGGTGGTGATAGCTTTGATCTGTACTATGGTTTGTTCTTGTATAATATAAATGCCATGGAGCAACTGCAAAGATTTGATCTGGCTTTTGAGTCACTGAAGAAGCAGCTTTTTGACCGTTTACATGGTATCTATCGAAAACAGGTATTTCAAAATGAAGAAAATGTCCGTGATTTTCCAGAGAGATCTATGTTGCCTGAGAAATCAGAAGACAGTAGCGTGGTATCTTCTTTTTCAAATACCGTGGATGCTAAATGCAATTGATTTCCAAGATTTACTTGTAATTTGTAATTGTAGTAGGCCCTGCTATTTCTGTTTGTATGTTTTGTTAATTTATTAATTCACTTCCAATCTTTCTAAAAGTTCTTGATTGAAATGGGAAAACAAAAAGGATTCTAAAATTTTGGATACACATCTTTAATTCTCAGATTATTTTAGCAAACAACTTTGTTTACAGGGTAAGAGAAAGATATCGGCAACGGAGGAGAGAGAAACGATGACTGGCGGGCAGGGTTGACTAATACCACTGATGGCTGCGATGAGTAAAAACTTATTTTCATTCAAAAATTGGATTTTGTAACCGATCCCCTTGTGAACTGGTTTTCTTAATCAAAACCAGTTTAACCGATTCTGAATCGGATTGGAACCACTTTACATCTCAAACCAGTTTTTATGAAAAATGGATTGGTTTATCAAACTACAAAGTGCAACCATAAAGTGGATTGGTTTTTGTTAAGAATCAAGTTAGTCAACTTTGTATTCATTATGTTGCACAAAATGTAGTCTGATCACATGAATATAAATAAGCTATCAGTGTGGTCGTATTAGACACACAAGTATTCACACATAAATTCATTACAGTTTATATGATTTGGTTAACCATGCACACACCTACTCAGATATCGTAACTTTCCTATAATTTCTGCTTTCTTTCCGTTTTTACCTAGCTGAACTGGAGCTCACACGTTCATATTTTATGTACCATTCTTACTTATGGCAGTGAACGTTGACTTGAGAAATGTTAATCTGAGGTATTCAAGGAGTGCCAGACTTGAGAAATGTTAATCTGATGAGAGGTATTCAAGGAGTGCCACAGATTTATGAATATTTAGAGCTCTAGTTAAAAGCTTGACATCTTTAGGAATGATATTCACCTCGTTTGTTTTCTGGCTACTATTTACTATTGTCGTATATTATGGCTAATTGTCTTATCATTCTATGCTCAGTGTTTATAATTTTCTATCATGTGGAGTCTGGCAAAACTAATCTATTTTGAGAACTCAAAAGTGTGCTGGATATGATATGTCAACTCCATGTGCTTATTTATTTATTTATTTTATGCGTGTCCATCTCTACTTTTGTTTATTGTGTATCTTTTTGGAATGTTTCCTCACTTGTTTATTGGTTTTGCAAGGTTTTAATTCCATATTTCTTTTAAAACTAGGCAAATCACTATTTTTAATGGCAAATAGTTGCACATGGTTTTATTTGTAGCTAAACTATTAGTACATATTTAGGTTGCCCATCATCATTGTACATTTGATTCCAGATCCCTTGCAAAGTTATAGTTCTTTGCATTTTTGTGATTTTTTCATTACCTTGATCAATACAGTTGATTGCTTAGGTTTGTCGAGACTCCAGAGAACATTATTGGTGTGAATGTGATTAAATTAAACTCCAGTTGCCGTTATAGTTTTTTTCTGAAAGAAATTGTTTTTGAGAATTTTATATTGTTGAAGGGAGTTGGTCTAAATATATTATTTTGAACTTTTTAAGATTGCTTATCTGAGCTGTGGTCCCTCTACTTACTACTTGGTGATAGCACAAAATGCGGGGTCATGTGAGTTGTCACTATCTTCTTCTTGGGGAAAATTGAGAACACATGACAGTTATTTTTATCAAGGTCGTCGTTGTTGGTATGCAGGTTTTGGTCCAGCTATATATAGGAAAATTTCAGATCTGACTGCTGGAGGCATGAATTAAATAGATATTGGTTTTTTTTTTTTTTTTACTAAGATTCCAGCTTGTACATGTTTTCATAGTGATCTTTGAAAAATAAAAAAAAAAAGGCTAATGGCAATGACGACTTTTAAAAAATAAAATATAAAAGGCAAAGTCGTGGGCCACTTACCCTTATTTGGTAAATTATTTGAAAACTACACCTATTTTTTGATAATATAATGGAAAAACTACCCATGTTTGATAAAATTGGTCCTGTGCTAATTTGATCTTGCACCAAATTGCAATCAAAAGAACTTTGTTTATCAGACTATAACTATGAATTCATGCCGGACCTATGCTAAAAGTAAAACTATGAAGTTTGATTATAATTGACATTTGACAATGTAGTGAAGATGGTCGGTCATGTGTATCTTTACTGGTTTGAAGCATTTACTGGTTTGATATTAAATGTTTGTATGTTACATCCTAGGCCTTGTTGAGTATATTATGGACTATGATTCATGAGGGTTATTTGGTTACTGCAATTAAATTGGTTTAGGTATATTATGGACTATGACAACCACTAATAGTTTTCATTTTAAGGCATAGGTTTCTTTAGTTATTATTAGTAATAGCATATGCTTATTGTGTGAGCATGCTGCCAAAATTAATCAGGTATAACCAAACTTTACAAAAATAGTAATAATCAGATTTTGGAGACTTTAATTACCATAAATTAATAGTACTATGTTGCACCATTCACTATATCTGTTGCTATTCAGTTTTAGGGACTTGGATTTAATGCAATTAACTGCTCTCAACGGTCCCATTTGGATCAACTGTCAACTTCGTTAAGCTGCAAAGAACTAATACCCCCTCCGTCCCTTTTTATAGGAGTATTTTACAAGAATCACGTGTATTAAGAAAAGTTGTTGGAGTAATAAAGTTGTCTCAAATTGATGTGACTATTACTAGATTACCCTTAATTAAATATATATTTAATGTTAACTTTTCATATACTAAGACAAATTGATAATATTAATAAGAGATATATTTGGAAAAAGAGTAATCAATGCATCTAGGAATTTGTATATGATCTTATATTTAGGGACAAAACTTTTTTGTAAACTACTATTATAAATAAAGACAGGGAGTATGTAATATAGACAATGGTCATGATTAATTACAGCGTGAAACTGCCTGATTTTTTACATAAGCAGGTCTAGGTCGATAACCACATGCTACATGCTGCGTAACATTTTCTAATTTTTGATAGAATAACATTTTCTATTTCTTCCTTCTTTTTATTTTTACTCGTTATTTAAAATTAAATCTGAGATGTTGAATTTTTTAAATACCACATGTCTTTTGTATGATAACCGAAGTGATCATGTCCATTTCCTCTCCAAATTGAGAGGATCTTTGCTCAAAATTAAGGGAAAAAAATTCAACAAGTCAAAAAACTTACAACAAAGGTAAGCCTGCCATTATTCATAAGTGTAATACACACACATAAATATTCACTCTCGAGTCTATGGCCACTAAGACACCCTTTATTGGAATTGATAAATATCATATATTTGGTGATTCTCTCACAACAACTGAACATTCATATCTCTGTTTCCATAGTTTGACTTGATAACCAAAACATTAATATGTATCATCTAACAACAAGTCATTAGAAATCCAAACATGATATTGTCTCACTTCTGATCATAGTTATCTGCAATTTTGACAGTATCAAGTGCTATTTTCCCCTCTTGATAGGTCTGGTAGTTCATTTCACAATAATTTTTGACGTTTCTGTACAACCTTGGATATGTCTCGTTTATTAGGTCTTCAACAGGTCCAATTTCATTCTCTTGTTCTGGCTCATTAAAAATTACCACAGACATCCTCTACTTTTTTGTATTTGTCACAACCCTGTGCATGGGGCTCTGAATATTCCATTACTCATGATCTACAACATACCCCAACTATAACTTAGTATTTTCATTGATGAGTAATGATATTTAGACATCCATATTTTTCTACATACGTGACACCAGGTTAATTAATCCACAGTTGAAAATGTGATTAATTCATGATTAACCAAATTTTCAAATTTTCGACATGATCATAATTAACCATATACTCAATGGAATGAACCACAATTTTGCATGTGAATAACCAGATGTCGCGGGTGCATAGAAAAAATTGGTGTAAATAAAACAGTATAGAACCTTATTTACCTACCTCCAGTTGGTCACCAAGATTGACAGGAATTGAAGGGACATTGATCCAATTGTCATCTATCAGAACTTGAAGACCTCCAACTTCTTTGTCTTGCAATAGAATTGTGATTCCTGGTCTATCCGTGTGAGGTTTGACACCAAGAACCAAATCAGGTCTTGAACAACGTGGATAGAAGTTGATTCTTGCTTTCACTAATGATTGCTTCCCAAACTGGTCCAAAAAACTACCTTCTTCCAAATTAAGTGACCTTGCCATGCTTCTCAAGAGATAATCTATTATTGACTTCACTTTGGTAGAAAACTCTTCTAATGTCTCACTGCATAATATTTAGAAAATTAAGCTCAATAATAATTACTCTATATTATATCATTATATTGTAAAAAAAAAAGTTGTTTATTGTAAAAAGATACCATTAACATAAGATATCTTTATAATAATATACTAGCGTTTAAACGGACATTCCGTGCCTGTCTGTCCCATCTTCTTATTGCTTACGAACAATAATTTTTATGATATTTTGATTAAAATGATAGGTATAGATAATAAATATTTTGTACTTTTATATTGTAATAAACTATATTTATGTATTTTATACTCTTAAGCAAATTTGACTATAACATTCTTATAGTAAAATTTGTTTAAGAGTATAATTGAGAGAAGAAAAAATCGCCTCAAAAAAGTCTATTTTCTTTTTATATAGTATATATAGTACCTGAAATCATTAAGATCAGATCATGTTCAGAAGATATTACACAAAATTGAATTCACCATAAAAAAATGGTTGTACCTGAAATCATTGGGATTTTTTGGCCAAAGAGAAAGCCTTCGTTTTTCCTTTGGAAAAACATGAAGAGCTAGACGATAAGACCAGTCAAGAACTTGCTTCTTTGAAACTATTATGTCATTTCCATATCCATCATATTCATTCACAGCTCGGGCATACTTTTGCTTTTCCTCCACCGGAAGTGCAAAAAACTCTTTTGTAACTTCACGTACTTTGTCAAGATATGAAGTTGACATGCCATTACCAATTGCCTATTTGTAGGAGCAAGTATGTCAAGTATAGTTATATAGTACTACTTTTATTCCTATTTCCAAGCAAAGTTATTTTTAGTACTATCTCAAAAAGTACACATATAACTTTGAGATATCGGTTCGAATCCAGACGATGATGTTCAACTTATTATTATTGACATTATCAATTGAGTTAGATTTTAAACACTATTTGTAAGTACCTTTAGCATTGTATATGAATGATTTTAAAATAATCTTTTCTGTAGAATGTGTTTAATTATTTTTTATCTTTCAATTGATATTTTTTTCATCTAGTAAATGAGATTTATAGTTAGGGACAACATTTTGCATAAAAAAATAGTTAGGGACAACTTTTTTCTTTCTAAAAGATGCTTTTGTAGGTATAGAGGTAGTAGCATTTATGAGACCAAAAGAGGAAAAAAACATCAATATCCCAATCACCTTTTTGCATCCTATAATGGGAAATGGCTTACATCAATACCCTATACTATAGTACTTTATACACTTAGGATTAGGAAGTTATTGGAAGTTACTATAAATCCGCACCTGGAAGCATCCAGCTGAACTTAGAGCTAATCTTAGCTTCTCTAGCCCACCTTGTGATGAAAGAAGACTTACATCAATGATAGGTATTGTAATCAGTGAGGAGGAATATTTAGATCCAAAGCTATTTCCTTTATCTAAATATTGTGATGGTGGTTCATCATGACACCATCCATAGACATTTCTTGGATACTCTTAGGAAGTAATTTTGCCTCCGAAAAAAGCACATTGTTGGCCATGTCTTTCTGTCAATGATTTGTTAATTATGAGATGACTTGTTTTCATTATTGTAATGATAACTTTAAATATTGTTGGCATTCTTTAGAAGTCAAGAGATTTTTTTAAAAGTTTTCAAGATATTTTTGAGCAAATAGTAGTCATTAATCATTGAATGTTTAGAGAAAGTTTTGTATGATGACAATTATTTTGACGAATACTTTGTACACACAGAAAAGTACACATTTTTTAATTATTTTAAAAGTACAAATTATTTTATTCTTTTCTCTTTCTCACTTTTATCAAGTGTGTAAGTGTTTTTAAATAAAGTGTCCAAATATTTGTGACCAACTAAACATTTTTAAATTTGAATCGTTGTTATTATAAACTCAAACGTGTTTTGATCCTTAATTGTTTTTTCTCTTAGTCAATTTGATGCGTAAAATTATTACTAGGAAATATATTTATGGATATTTTTATAATTTTAATGCATTGAAAGACTATAGTGACACTACTTTACATAAATAAGGGAAAAAGTGACTTGTATTCTTCACATGCTATGACAGATAACGATATTATCTCCTTATATATATATATATGGGTTTTTCTAACCTATGCAACATTGCATAGGATAAGAAGTTCAAAAAGGTAAGTTTGCATTGGAACTTGTGCATCTAATATTAAATATATATCTTTTTAATAAATAATTGTTGTTTTCAATAAAAAGTTTCCATTTTTAGTTGCTTTATCCTATGCAATGTTGCATAGGTTAGAAAAACCCTATATATATATATATATATATATATATATATATATATATATATATATATATCAAGATAAGATATGCCCTTTCAAAAAAGGAAAGTGCTCTTTAAGTTTATGAAATTGCTCTCACAAGCCCGAAATTATTTTCAATACCCTCAACGACAGTTAATCGCCGTTCGCTCCTTAATATTTAGCTCAAGATCAAATGATAGTTAATTATCGTTGGAGGTATCAAGATAATTTTCGGGTGCATGAGAGCAATTTTAGAAGGTTAAACAACAAATTATCTTCAAAAAATAACGTGTGAACGATAACATGAAATAGCCCACCCACGGCCCACCGTAATGTCTTGGTCTAAAGTTTGTCTGCCCTTTTTGCAAAAACGAACTGAACGGATAATAAAGGAAGATAATTAAAAAAGATAATTTTCTTTTGTTTCTTAATTTTAAGAATTTTAATTTGGATTTTACCTTTCAAAATTTAAATTTTATTTTTCACTTTGTATTCTAAGATATTTTGCAAAAGTTATATCAATATGGTAACATTTTTGTATTGAAATTGCCCCTCGTTTTACAAGAAGTGTATAAATACGGTTCTTTTCAAACACAATTTGAACAAAAAAGACTATATTAAAATTTAAAACAAATATACAAAATTTAATTAAAATTTTAAGTTGCATTATTAAATTGAACTTTAAAAATAATTTATATAAGAACAAAAATATATTTAATATTAGTCAATATCAATATGTACAAGTCTCGTTTGCAGATACACAACGAAGTTTGTACTATATAGCAGCTGCACAATGCAACAATTGTGAGGACCCTTATATTTATATGTATGTAGTGAGAGAATCTAAGGGTCCGAACAATTGCTGCACTGCACTGCACTGTATATCTGTCAAAAAAAAAGTTGTAAACTTTTATATGTTTAGAATAATTAGAGAAGGTCATTATGGACTATGAGTCTATGGTCACTACAGGCGCCCTTAATTGAAATTGAAATATATACTTGACTGGTGATTCTTTCATGACAACTGAACTATTCATGTATTTGTTTTCATAATTTGACCTAAGAATCCAAATATTAATGTGTATTTTAACAACAAACCATTAGGAATTAAAATGTGAAATGGTCTCACTTATGATGATCATAGCTAGTTATCTGTCACTTTGACAGTATCAAGTGCTATTTTTCCCTCTTGATAGCACCTATAGTTAATATCACCATAATTTTTGACATTTTTATACACCCTTGGACGTTTCTCATTTATCAGTCCTTCAATAGGTCCAATTTCGTTCTTGATTCTGGCTCATTAAACATTGCTATAGACATCCTCAACTTTTTTCTATTTGTCACAACCCTATGCATTGGGCTCTTGAATATTCCATTACTCATAATCTACATCAATACCAAACTACAAATTAGTATTTTCATTATGCTTGATATTAATTATTATATAAAATTCATGTTTATAATCAGTTATTAAGCTGGGTAATTCATGTCAGAGTTACTCCTTATTTACCTACCTGCATTTGGTCACCAAGATTGACAACAAGAGCATTAGGTATTGTAGGGACATTGATCCATTTGTAATCTATCAAAACTTGAAGACCTTCAACTTCTCTGTTTTGTAATAGAATTGTGATTCCTGATCTATCAGTGTGAGGTTTGACACCTAGAACCAAATCAGGTCTAGAACAAGGTGGATAGAAGTTGATCCTTGCTAGGAATAATGATTGCTTCCCAAACTGGTCCAAGAAACTACCTTCTTCCAAATTTAGTGACCTTGCCATGCTATAATCCATCATCGACTTCACTTTGGTAGAAAACTCTTCTAATGTATCATTACAGACATTTGGAGTTAAAATTGACGGAATATGAACAAATTGACTAATGGAAAGCGAATATAAGAGACCAAATTTAGACGTTTTATAGTTATAGAACCATTTTGAAATGAACAATCAAGTTAAAAGATCATGTGATCAATTAAACCTTAAATATGTTATGTTTTTGTCATTTCAGATTTATAAGCTACTTCAACAACTAATTTATCAAACACTACAAATTCAATCAGCTGACTTATCCGCTATCAGACATCAACTATGAACTAGTTTATCAGTTATCCACTATAAGTTAGGTCATCAACCAATCTTTATTTTTTACCAAATAGATTAAAACTTTTTTGCTAAGGTAAACCGGTGCAGATCTACTCCGGTTTCTTATTCATCCCGTTATCTAGTTCTTTTCTTGGATGTATGACACATGTATCTTATGTTTTTCAAAAGGCCAAGATTGAAACTTTAAAAACATTTTTTTTGTGTGAAGGGAATGTCTATGGTGAACTAATAATGCATTTATAAACAAGCCACCGTAACAGAAATCCCATAGTTCTTTTCATTCCATTCTATCTTCACTTCTCAAAGGACATTCCCTCCACAAAAACCATTTCCAATGGGTTATCCTTACATTCTCTTTATCCTCTCTTTTCTCTCTCTCCTCCTCGCATTTTCTTCCTCCAACCCAATCCCAAACACCATCGCCCTCCCTCTTTCTCCTCTATCCACCAAATCCCCATCCTTAGATCTCTTCCATTCTCTCAAAACCGCCGCTACATCTTCTCTTACAAGAGCTCACCACCTCAAAACCCCAAAATCAAATCCCAACAAATCCAAATCCTCTTCCTCCACCAACACACAAGTTTTCTCCAAAAGCTACGGTGGTTACTCAATAAACCTCAATTTTGGAACACCACCACAAACCTTATCATTTATCCTAGACACAGGTAGCAGCCTTGTTTGGTTCCCATGTTCCTCTAGTTACCTCTGTTCCAATTGCAACTTCTCAAACATCAACCCAAAAAAAATCCCAACATTCATCCCCACAAACTCATCAACCTCAAAAGTCCTAGGCTGCACAAACCCCAAATGTGGTTTCGTTTTTGAGCCCGACATCGAATCTCTTTGCGGAGATTGCAATCCACAAACACAAAACTGTAACAACATCACTTGCCCTGGTTATATAGTTCAATACGGTTTAGGTTTAACCTCTGGCACCTTACTACTAGATAACCTCGATTTTCCTAGCAAAACCGTCGCAAATTTTCTTGTAGGTTGTTCCGTTGAATCTGACCAAATGCCCTCCGGCATTGCCGGATTTGGTCGCGGAGAAGATTCTCTTCCATCGCAAATGGGTGTCAAAAGATTCTCTTATTGCTTACTTTCACACAAATTCGACGACTTGCCGGAAAATAGTAACCTTGTTTTGCAAATTTCTTCCACCGGCGATAAAAAATCAAACGGATTAAGCTACACTCCGTTTAGAAAAAACCCATCATTGAACAACAATGCATTTCATCATTATTACTACGTGAATCTACGTAGCGTCTTCATCGAAGGAAAACGTGTAAAGATACCGGAAATAGGAACCGACGGTAATGGTGGCACTATAGTTGATTCTGGATCAACGTTCACTTTCATGGAACGTGAAATCTTCGATTTGGTAGCAAAAGAGTTTGAGAAGAAGCTTTCGAATTTCACGAGAGCGAAGAAGGTTGAAGGTGAATCAGAGTTGAGTCTCTGTTTTGATTTGACCGGAGTGAAAACGGTGCCGTTTCCGGAATTGGTGTTTCAGTTTAAGGGGGGTGCGAAAATGAAGTTACCGGTGGAGAATTATTTCAAGTTAGTTGGTGAGTTCGCGTGTTTGACTGTTATAACCGACAGAGTTTCAGATCCGGGGAGAAGGAGTGGTCCGGCAATAATTCTGGGGAATGACCAGCAGCAGAATTTTAATGTTGAGTTTGATTTGGAAAATGATAGGTTTGGATTTGGGCCACAGAGGTGTGAAAAAAGTGCTTAATTTGTTTTAAGTTTTAACAGGTTGGCCATTGAAGTTGCTAGAACCCTTATTTGTAGGGAGAAAATTAAGGGTCCGACGATTGCTGCACCATATAGTTGCTACCATATAGGTCATACTTTTCTATACACAATGCAGAGAAGCATGTATATAATAAAGTTCTAGAAGACTTCATTATTGAAGTCTTCCTACAGTAATAATGAAGACGACTGTTACGGAGTTGATCTAGAAGACTGTAAAAATATTAATTATTTTGAAGACATTATGAAGAAAGAATTATCAGATGACTATAGTTGAAGATATGGTTGAATTATTAGTTCAAAATTATTGATATCAAGAATTATGTAACCACAATTATTGTCCTTTTAGACCACTTGTAGGCTATGTTGTTACCTTTTCTTTTCTTTTGATGGCATTAACTATTGTCTGCCACTTTTTTTTGTTTTATCTTATCTTTTAGCTTTTTCTTTTGCAAATTGGCTAGTTTGTCGGTCACTCTTTGTATAGTAACTAAGTAGTTTTGAATTTCTTTTGAAATCTGTGTGTAAGTTCCATCTATATAAGGAACTCTTAGTTTTAGTGTAGAGGCATTCGAAACATCAGCCTAAAAAACCTCTTGAGCAATTCGAAGCCTTGTGATAATATTGTAAGTTTTATAAATAAAATCTGTCTTTATTCAATTATGTCTCTAAACACAACTTATATTTTTGTTGATTCTAATTTTGATTATATATTTACAAATTATGAACTCACACAATATATTATTTTTAAATTATCTCCACTTTGCAAAGAACTAACATTTACTACAAATTCCGCTGTTTATATTATTTCTATTAAACCCGATTCTATGTTAGATGAACCAGATCTATTTTACTAAACCACTTATGAGAAATAATCCTCTCAATGCTATTAAAATACTTTTTATCACTAGTTTCTATAGTTTCTTATATATATATATATATATATATATATAAATGACCTTCTAATTCTAGCAATTTTAATTCTAACTCATCTTCCCGGGTTTTTAAACTTTGAACTTCTTTCTTCAAAGTTTTAACTTCTTCCTTTAAATCATTCACTGATACTGGTTTAATTTTATCTTTATTAAACATTTCCATAACATCTTTAAACTCGACCGCTTTAACTGGCTTTCTAAGATTATCACTATCTTCAATAATGGTTTTTAATTGTTTCATGAAAGTATTTTTACTTTCAGAGTCTTCCATATTATCTAATATAGTAATTAGAGTATCTGCTTGACTATTAGTCAAGGCTCTTTTTAACATATTAATATGTTTACTACATTTATTACAATTACAAAAATCTAATCCTAAACATTCTTCATCAGAAGATTCTTCTGAATTACTAATATTATTAATCTCTTGATATGAGGATCCTTCCGAGTAAGAACTTTCTTCACTTTCTGTATATAACATAATGTTTTCTAAAGTCGAAATTAAAGTATCCTTTAATTCTTTAGACAAATCTAAATTTTGTAATTGATTTATTTTCTC
The DNA here is from genome assembly GCA_018208015.1 of Medicago ruthenica. Lineage (NCBI taxonomy): Eukaryota > Viridiplantae > Streptophyta > Magnoliopsida > Fabales > Fabaceae > Medicago > Medicago ruthenica. The sequence continues at coordinate 90,855,457 of CM031378.1, read as the reverse complement.
TTTAACTTTACATTTATTAGCATAATGACCATTACGACCACATTTATAACATTTAATATCTTTTTTATCTTTATTATTATAGGTTTTTCTCTTATTCTTATAAGGTTTCTTCTTATAAGGCTGCCTATAAAATTCTTGATTTTCTTTATAAGGTTTCTTATAAGACCTATAATTTTTTCTTCCTTTACTAACATTTTTCTTCTTACTTTTAGGGTGGCTGGGAGCCCTTAAAGGAGCACCACCATATTGTTCGCAGAAAGAACCTAATTCTCGTCTATTGTTTAATTTTTCATTTTTAATTTTATTTTGTAGTTTATAATCTGTACAGACTTGTAAACCTGTTTCTATAACATAATTCGATATTTCTCCCAAGGTTAAACTATTGTAAGGAATATCACCATTAAAAACGCTTCTAATACTAGACTTAACCTTTTCAGCAAATAATCTAGGTAATCCACTAAGAAATCTTTCTTTCCAATAGGCCATATGGCCGTCTTGCCTAAGACATAATTTTGAGAAAAACATATCTTTATACCATCTGTAATCTGACATAGTCGGACAATATAGGTTTGCTAATTGTTCTCCGGCTCTTTGTTGAAATTTAAGAGGTTCTCCAACAAAGAATTTAGTAGCACAATAAAGTAAGGTAGTAACACATATTGGTTCATTCGTTTCTGTTTTAACTGCGTTATTTATAGTATTCTTTTCTTGTTCATTTCAAATATTATCCCACCATCCTTTTAGGTTTCCATTAAAACCTGAGACTATCATATCTTTAGCTTGCCTGTCACTATTTCCTTTCATTTTATGGGCAGTAGCTGCCATAGTCATACTCTGAATAACATCTAATATCTGTTGTTCTGCAGCGCCATCTATATTCCATTCATATATGGCGTTACCTGTATACTCGTATCCTCCGTGATAATGTCTTTCTTCATATTGCGTGTCAGCAAATGAAGGTCTATTATAATAATTTCTAGATCTAGCTACTGGTTTAGATAATTTATTAATAATATTTTCAAAGCTTAAGATATCTTCATATTCTTCTTCAAATGAGATAATATTAATCTTTGAAGGTTGTCCTATACTAAAACCACTAAGTTTTTTAATTAATTCTTCCATTTTATCTGCAGAACTATCTCCTAATTTATATTCTTTTAATTTTTCTGTAGAAGGAGTGTCATAATTATATATAGGTTTAGTAGGATTTATCTTATAATTTTCTTTCTCTTTAGTTTGATCATTTTGAGAGGCTGATAATTCAATTCTATCTAACTGTTGCACCATAGGGAATAATATTTGATTGGTATAATTTAGTTGAGAATGTACTCTACTAATATCTAACTTATCACAGGGTTTTTCAAAGTTTCTGGCTATAGTCTTAAAAGGTGCAGCTTCAATAGTTATTTCCTCTTTAGGAGGAATAAACTTAACAGGTTCTAAAGGAGGATGTACCGACTCTACTTTAGATCCTTTAATAGTTTCCCACTGGGTGTTTAATCTAACATTAATTCCTATAGTTTTCTCAGTAATAAAGGGATTTTTAATATTATTTTCCTCACAGTACGGTTCAAACCAAGCAAAGAATAATATGTTTATTTTATGATGGTTTAAATAATCATAAAATTCCTGACGGTAATAAGCAGTTTCTTTTTTAGAAAAAGTTTTAAAATACCATTTTCTTTTATCATCATTATAACTAGCATAAAAATCTTCGTTAATCCAATCTTTATCTATAAAGAAAGGTTCTTCTAAGGTAAGGGTTCTTATCATTTGTGATTCTGTTGGTGAAGGAGATCTAGAAGATCTTTCACTATATATTGGTCTAGGTATTGGTGGAGTGAAATCCACACCTGATAAGTTTGATCTAAAAGGTATATCAACTGAAGACCTAGCATCAGAGGTTGATCCTAGACTACTTAATCTGTCAAATCTCAAAGATTGACTTCTATTCATAGAGATGGAAATAGTTCCATCTGTATCTTGGATAATATGTCTAATAGTTCTAGATTCTATCTTTTGAGGTGGAACGATATCCTTTAATATCCACTCATGTGGTAATCTTGCTAAAATTTCTGATGTTTTAAGTGTTTTAGGGGTTGTAACATTTACCTTTTTAAGATTTGCTTCAATAATACAAGTTTCATTTCTCGGAGTAGATCTCAGAGATTTAAAGTTATAATTTACTGTAGAAATTTTATAAGTCATTCTACTAATAACATCTAAATTTGCCACTCCTGGGTTGAAGGTATCTTCAAGCCCTTGAACATGGACTAGTAATGAATTTTTAGTATTTTCATCACCTAAACTCATGGAAAAGTTTGGATGACAATTAAAATAAACAGGACCATCATTCAGATTTGATTCAATAATAGCTATAATAGAATCTTCAAATTTAGCAATTCTTTTATCTCTAAAGATTAATAATATAGGAGTATTAAGTCCCAATCTATGTAATGGTTTAATAGCTACTTGTATTAATCCTAGATGTATGTACCTATGTCCTTCGTTATAATGTTCTTCTAGTAATTTACTGTCTAGAACATTAATAGTTTCCATTTTACTACTAATGGATTTAGCCATTTCTGTAGTTTTAATAATCTTTTTACTTTTATAATCAAAAGTACCAACTTGGTAAACTTGTCTATAATCAATTTCTGGCATAGACCAGTTTGTTAATCTATTTTCCATTTCTTGAATTTCTAATTCACTATTTTGATAATTATCTTGATCTATAACAGATTGTTGTTCACTAGTGGGTAAAGTAATTAAAGGTGGATTCCTTGATCTCCTAGAACTACTACCTAATCTGCTAAGAGTTCGGCTAAACAAAGACATGCTAACTTAATCTACGAAACAAATTATAAAGTTTTGCTGAATTTTAAATTTCTTAATTACTCTCTAACTCACTCTCCCCCCCTTTAAAGTTGTTTCTAGGTAGCCTAAGACTGAGCTGACCAACCGTTTTACTGCCTCTCTTGGGTCTTACTACGTGGACCACTCCATAGACCAACTCCTAAAGACATCTCAAGCTGGGCTTAAGCAAGATAAATAGCAAGTAAGAAAAATAAAATCTTTAAAACCTTAAAATAAGTTTAGTAAATTTAGTTAATATATGTCTCAATCCAACCTGGCTCTGATACCAGACTCGGGCAGGATCGGAACTAAAATATCAGGAATGTTTAATGTTAATATAAGTTTAGTAAATTTAGTTAATATATATATATATATATATATATATATATATATATATTATGGGTCTTCTTAACGAGTGCTTCCGATATACTCTTTAAGCCTAAATCAAGTAATTATTTTTTAAAAATGTCAAAGTTTTCAATTTCTAATGCACTTTATTACACAAACTTTCATAAAAAGTTACCATTTAAAGTCCTTAATCAATGGGCACTAGTTAACATTTCTCATATATTATTCACCTTAGAGAAAACGTAAGATTGATTTTTTTTTAAAAAAAAAAAGCTAAAATGAAATTATATTAACAAACAACTATACTTTCCCCACACATGGAGTGCCAGAGAGAAGCAAAGAGAAAAGTGTTACGGGCAAAATCAACGCTAAGAAATTAGTACAAGCATAAAGATGGATCATTTATTTATTTAAAAAAAATCAAAACATCCTGCCAACCTTTTCTTTTCCTAGAAAACAGTTTATCCAAACTGTTATGCACTGTTATATTTTTAGAATTAGACCAATTATATAACCAAAATCAAGTTGCTTTTTGCAATCTATTACGATGTACCATCCATAAAATTTGCTAATTAGGGTGGTATTAAGTTGTAAATTTTAATATGTTTAGAATAATTAGAGGTGGTCATTGTGGACTATGAGTCTATGACCTTAATTGAAATTGAAATATATATTTGCCTGGTTATTTTATCATGACAACTGAACCATTCACATACTTGTTTTCATAATTTGACCTAAGAATCCAAATATTGATGTGTATTTTAACAACAAACCATTAGGAATTTAAATGTGAAATGGTCTCATTTATGATGATCATAGCTAGTTATCTGTCATTTTGACAGTATCAAGTGCTATTTTCCCCTCTTGATAGCACCTATAGTTAATATCACCATAATTTTTGACATTTCTATACACCCTTGGACGTTTCTCATTTATCAGTCCTTCAACAGGTCCAATTTCGTTCTCTGATTCAGGCTCATTAAACATTGCTATAGACATCCTCAACTTTTCTGTATTTGTCACAACCCTATGCATTGGGCTCTTGAATATTCCATTACTCATAATCTACATCAATACCCAACTACAAATTAGTATTTTCATTATGCTTGATATTAATTACTATATAAAATTCATTGTTTATAATCAGTTATTAAGCTGAGTAATTCATGTCCGAGTTACTCCTTATTTACCTACCTGCATTTGGTCGCCAAGATTGACAACAAGAGCATTAGGTATTGTAGGGACGTTGATCCATTTGTCATCTATCAAAACTTGAAGACCTTCAACTTCTTTGTCTTGTAATAGAACTGTGATTCCTGATCTATCCGTGTGAGGTTTGACACCAAGAACCAAATCAGGTCTAGAACAAGGTGGATAGAAGTTGATCCTTGCTTGGAATAATGATTGCTTCCCAAACTGGTCCAAGAAACTGCCTTCTTCCAAATTCAGTGACCTTGCCATGCTTCTCAAGAGATAATCCATCATTGACTTCACTTTGGTTGAAAACTCTTCTAATGTATCACTGCATTATATTGAAAAATTAAGCTCAATAATAATTGCTATATATTATATTAGTACATTGTACATTGTTTAAATGTGACCCTTAAGAAATCCTCATAATAGTAGAGAAATTGGTTCAGTTTAATAGTAGTTACATCGAAATAAAATTTTGATATCAAATTAGAATGTTAATTGACGCAGTTCAAATATGTAGTTAAATTTGTGTGTCAAAATAACACCTCTCTTTTTCAGGACATTCAATGAGCAGCTGAGAAACACGAGGTTTTGTCAATAGGATCATATTTAAAAGATGATTATACACTTTTGAATTCACCATAAGAAAAGGGTAGTAGTACCTGAAATCACTAGGATTTTCTGGCCAAAGAGAAAGCCTTCGTTTTTCTTTTGGAAAAACTCGAAGAGTAAGGCGATAAGACCAGTCAAGGACTTGCTTATCTGAAACTATTCTGTCATTTCCAAACCCTTCAGATTCATTCACAGCTCGTGCATATTTCTGTTTTTCCTCAACTGGAAGTGCAAAAAATTGTTTTGCAACTTCACGTACTTTGTCAAGATATGAAGTTGACATGTCGTGACCAATTGCCTGTTGGTAGAAGGAGTACGTCAAATATAATTAGTTACATTTACAAGACCAAGGCTTAAATACGCGACAGAGTATCGTAAATGGCAAATTAAACTTGTGGCCATGATCCACCAAGATTTTGTTGGAATATTTTGTTATTTAATTATATTCCGATATCATTATGTGGGCAAATATCGTAATAATAATTATATTAGCTATTTATCAATTTGGAGCCTTAATTGATTAGTGATCAATTAAAGTAATAAGGCTGATTAGATTTCTATTTAGATAATTAATTAATTGATATGGACTCAATATGGGTGGATGTCCGGATGGCCCATTAACGGAATAATGGAAAACCCTAATGGTCATCCAATATAAAAGAGGCTATGGTCCCCAATACACCGTACACAGCAAAACTCTCTCTTCTCCCCATCTGAAGAGAACTTGAGGCATAAAGGTACCGGTTGAGGAAGAACTAAATCAGCCGCCGCTAACCCTATGTTGTGTGTTTCAGATCATCTCCTTCTTTGGTTATCATTGTTGATGAAAGGGCTGTCATCAAAGCTTCATTCAGGTATTCCTAATCCCTAATTCGTATCCTTAATAAATCAAACATGTCATAGATCCTATCATAATCATGTTCAATGGTTTTTGTTTGCTTCCGCTATTGATTCATAATTATTGAACATGTTTTATGTAATCTGTTTGTTAAGACCTAAATTTCCAACAAGTGGTATCAGAGCGGTCTTCAAGTTTGATTTATTGGGATATTAAGAATAAAGTTTCTAATTTATGTTTCAATCACGTTCCCAAATTTTGCATGAACCCTAATTTGATTTCGGAAATTTTGTTAATTATAAAATGATTTTCACGGTTTAAGAAAAGACTGATGATATGTTACGGCGAAAAACACATCTCTTATAGTTTAATTTGTGTGATTCTACCTCGGATGGATTTTGATGACGTTTTTATTTGTGTGAACGTGAATGCTAGTATATCCAAATAAGTTCTTTCTATACAAGTTTTGGGCAAATGATTCAAATTTATGAATTGAGTTTCAATTTATGTTTCAAGGTCGCCGATCTAATGGAATGATCGAATGATCATATCATGGTACTGAAACTTTGTTTGATTTTCCTTATGAAATCGTTTTTGTTGGTGACCATTATTTAGGATTATTTGTGGGTTTATGTGTTGAATCGTCCTTATGCAAATTTGTTTTTTTTTTTTCTTTTGTGGACTTTGAATATATGAATTCAATTAATTCTTGTGGGATTCGTTTTTTTTTTTGTGTATTAATCAAAGTCCAGCACGTAAATTTTTGGAGAATAAAGATTTGGATATGGTTTTCAAATTGATGAGTATAATCGGTTCTCACTATACAATTTAGATATATATAAGAATATTTGGATTCCGATCAAATTTAATTGTTTAAATTTTGATTTTCGTATTTTTCAATCAAATCTTTCGGTTTGACTTATTTATAAAGTTTGTTTGTATTGTTATATCTCTTCGGTAACGGGTATAGCAAATAAATATAAATGTGTTGTTAACAAATAAGTATTTGGATTTGATTTGACATGATTTTCAAATATCATTATCATATCTTGTAGCTTAATATCTATTTAAAATTAGTTTTGATTCACAAAGATTTTGTACTTAAATATTATTTTGAGAAAAAGGCAAATATAAATTTGTTATATAAATTTGGTTGTTATATATACTTGTAGAAGATTTGTTGCCTTTTAATGATGAATCTCAAAATATCATGAACAAATTTTTAGTACAGAAAGTAAGAATTAGTTCTTTAAAGTTTGGAAAAAAATAATTCTGTCTTTGTTTGTTTATTTATAGACATATAAAGTTTGTTTCCTTTATTTAGGAAAACATTTATTCTAGAATTATATTTTATTTTGTTTAAAGAATTATTCAGTATATTGTGAATCGATTAGCATGAATATATATATTTTGTTTATAGCATGATTATGAATTTTAAGCTTATTGTTATTAAGTTTTGTACAATAACATTATGTCTTAATCATGCATTTTGGATATATTTCTTGTTATGTTTGTTGTTGTGACTTTATGCGACATCCTATAAATGCATTGTCTTATACACATTGGTGTTGATTTTTGACTTGCATCTTCTTTCAAATTCTTGTGAATTTGTTTTCACACTTAAGGATTGTCGAGTGACCTTATGATTACTTAACGACATAATGGACTAATTCGGCCTACATTATGTTAGTAGTGCCTTGTAAATTTAAAGACCATTCCCATTTAAAAACATTTAATTTACTGTGAAATGTCTAGTAATTGCAGTTGTTTTGGTTGAAGCAACATGTTGCCAAAGTAACCTCTGTTGCGTAGATTTAATTCAACTGAACTTACAAAAGAAGTAGTATGCAATTATTCATGCGAGTTGTCGTCGGTCCCAAGGAAGGCACAACTTGGCCGGATAATTACATGCATGTGACAGTAAATGTGTGGTGATTATAAAGTAATTTTCCATGTAAATAATAGGATACCCTAAGGTGACTATTATTTGACAGGACTTATCACCACATTTAATATATATTAAAATTATCTAGTAATTGCGGTTGAGTCGGTTAAAACAATAATGTTGCCCAAGTAACCTCTGTTGCGTAGATTCGACTCAACTGAAGTTACAAAAGATGTAGTGTGTAATTATTTATGCGAGTTGTCGTCGGCCCCAAGGAAGGCACAACTTGGCCGGATAGTTACATACCTGTGGTGGTAAATATGTGGTGGTTATAAAGTATTTTTCCATGTGGATAATAGGATGCCCGAAGGTGACTATTATTTGACGGGACTTATCACCAATGTTTGATCACTGCGTTGAGAGTATCGCTTGCAGTTAATTTTTACAATCCGAAGATTGGGAATTAATGGTGCGCTTGGTATCTTGTTAAAGTCTTTTATTTACAAATAAAGATGCATGTTTCTATAATATTTTATTGACATGTGTGATAATGTTGTGTGAGTGTAAACTTATTTATACATTTAAGAGTTTACATCCACACGAATATAATGGTAAACATATGACAATTATTGTTTGATCATTGCTGTAAAATACCACTAGCAATTGATATTATTGTTTAAAGACTTGATATTAATGGTGCACTATGTATTTTTGTGAGTGATTTTACTTCTCTTGTTCTCTTTAAGCTAATACGGTTTATGTATCTATTAATTTGAGTTAAATTTTTAACTCTTAAAAGTTTTAACTTTTAGGAATTAAAGAATAATATTAACATTGTTCTTGGATCTAGACCTTATATAAGGGTGGTGAAAGTCGCATTCTCTTGCAAATTCAGTATTTAATGTGAGAATCAAGTTTGACAAGTGAGTATACACCAAATCTTATAGGTCTTATGCGATCATAAAGTTAAAAGATCAGAAATCTTATCAGTGTTATTTAAGTTGACAATTTTTGTCATATTTTCTTTGCTTAAACTAAAGTGCTTTTAAAGCAATACAGAGAAAGACAATCTCTCATTGGAGAATGATATTTCATTAAGATTATTAGGCAAAGAAAATATTGAGCACGTTATGTAAATATTTAATCTTGCTGAGACATTATAATTTCGACTATCAGATGACTTGTTCGAAAATTCAGCATTTAGTATTCTCTTTGCACAATTAAGTTTATAACTGTTAAAGTTAGAAATGATCCTTTAAAGGATCAATTCATAAAGTGTGCAAATAAAGAAAAGCTGAAGCAAGAGAAAATAAAATAGTGTTCATTCGGAAAATACCTCAACAAGATAAGGGCAAATAAAGAAAGGTAATCTTGACTGACTTATGTCCAATGATGTTGAAAGATATATCAATTTAGAATGGACAAAGTCGACAAAGATTGTTTATTCATTTTATATTAATTTTAGATTGTCGTTGCTAGCTTACTTTTGTATTTAAAAGACAATTTGGTGAATCATTATTTGAATTAATTTTTGTTTTAATTTCTCCTTGATTAAATCAAGATATTTTGAGTTTTATTTTCAAATGATGATTCAATGTGTCTTTTAAGTTTAGTTATTAGAGTCAATTCAGTTATGACTTGTGACATTCTATAATTGTTTAAGGGTTTGAAAACTATAAGTTTTTCGTCCCACAACTTAAGGAAATGTTTGAGACATAAATTGTTAAGTTTTCTTGAAGATATAGAGTTTGGGGGAGAGATATGATAATAGAACAAAATTGAATGAGGAAGACTTAGTTCTAAACTAATTCATATAGTTACTATTATTATATTATATTTGGATCCTCATGAGGACATTATTGTTCTTCCTCTCCATCAAGTTAAGAAGTTAATTCATATAGATCAAACTCAACACCCTCAAGAACTAGGGCATCTGGTGTCATAAAGAATTAACTAATAAGAGAAATTCTATTTAATATATTTGAAAGACTCTATTAGTGTTAGCACAAATAAGTTAAGAAATTTGTCTCTTTAGTGTTACCACAAATTCTCATAAAGTATTTGTCTCATTTGGTTTTGAGATAATACTAAGTAGAGTTGTGGATTTAGTAAGCTCAGTGGGAGTAAATTTATATTTCTATTTTAATGTGTCGATTTTATTTTATTTAGTTAACTATGATATATGTTAGTAATGTGAAACCAAGAAAATCTCTAACAAAAGTTAGTGATGAAAGATCCTGAGGACACCTCTTTTGTATTTGGCATTTCAATACTTAGAGATTTTCTCAAGGTATTATTCAGATATCACAAAAGAGTTATATCATTAAAGTTGAAAATAAATTGACATTAAAGTTAATAAATTTTTGGATGACCTCAATCATCGAGAGATTTTTCAGTCTCAAATATTGCCCATTAGGAAATTTATGAATTCAGAAATTTAAGTATTTTCCTACACTTTGCCTATAGGATTTTTATGTATGATTTTATTATACGCATTTGGTAATAGCGTATATAATAAGATTGTTTGGCAGATATTTGAGCAATTCAAAGTTTGAATTGTTGAAAACACAACCATAAGGATTTTTTAAAGAGAACAAGAGAGCTTATGCTCACATCAGAGATCTGACAATTTGGAGATCATTTGTGTGTCAGACTCTGACTTTTGGATGTAAGTAGATAATACACATTCTAATTCAGGAAATATGACTGTAAGTATTTATGTCACTTGGTTGCATATTGTTAAAGATATTGAAAGACCACTTAAGTTATATATAGTGACATAATTCAGTCATAAAGTTATTCAACATCAAATTTTATAGAATTCATTACCTTATAAATTATTGTTGTTAAATGATAGAACATTAGAGACAAACTTTATACTAGGTGACCCACTAATTAAAGACATGACACCTAAGGTCTTTCATTTGGTTGTTGTCATTAAGGATGTCTTAGATTAGTGGGAGTATCTTTTATTCTATGTTCTATACTTTTGTTTTGATATTGATACAGATTTTATGTTATGATTTTCTGCAGAAATAAAGTTTATGGGGTTATTTTTGTTATAACCATTTCTGTATCATTTTGTGCAAATATTGAATTTGCAAACTTCAGTTTGATCTCACTAAAGTTTTCAGTTGGACCAGTTGGAAATAGACATGATTTAGAGATCACATCACATGAAATTTCCATGTCACTCATCCATATCGATCTATGTCATCAAGTGCATTGATATGGTGGTCGTCGGGGTTCCGTCACATTATACGTCAGTGACGACAGCCGCGGTGGTCCCATTATTAATGTATGAGGTGGACCAGATTGTAAAGTTGAAATCTAAAGATGAATAGCATTCGGACGCGCGCCTAAAGAATTATGGTATAATTATTAAGATATGTAGCCCAAGTGGGAGATTGTTGGAATATTTTATTATTTAATTATATTCCGATATCATTATGTGGGCAAATATCGTAATAATAATTATATTAACTATTTATCAATTTGGAGCCTTAATTGATTAGTGATCAATTAAAGTAATAAGGCTGATTAGATTTCTATTTAGATAATTAATTAATTGATATGGACTCAATATGGGTGGATGTCCGGATGACCCATTAACGGAATAATAGGAAACCCTAATGGTCATCCAATATAAAAGAGGCTATGGTCCCCAATACACCGTACACGGCAAAACTCTCTCTTCTCCCCATCTGAAGAGAACTTGAAGCATAAAGGTACCGGTTGAGGAAGAACCAAATCAGCCGCCACTAACCCTATGTTGTGTGTTTCAGATCATCTCCTTCTTTGGTTATCATTATTGATGAGAGGGCTGTCATCAAAGCTTCATTCAGGTATTCCTAATCCCTAATTCGTATCCTTAATAAACAAACATGTCGTAGATCCTATCATAATCATGTTCAATGGTTTTTGTTTGCTTCCGCTATTGATTCATAATTATTGAACATGTTTTATGTAATCTGTTTGTTAAGACCTAAATTTCCAACAGATTCAACCATTATAAGACTAGGAAGGAAAAAAAATTAACATCTCTAACACTATTTTTGCATCCTATTACTTCTAGAAATTCATTTAGGGGCCGATTTAATGATCAAAATATTTTGGTCTCTGGAGCGATCAAAATATATAGCGGCTCATTTTTCTAACCGATGACAAGATCACTAAACTCATTGTGCAAATAAGTTTAAGAACAATTTAGTGATTGATTTGCAAAAATATTCTAAACTATTAGTCACTAATGTTAGGGCCTGATTTAGCGATTCATCACAACTTTTGCAGCTTAATAACTCTTAATGAGCACTCTAGTCTAAATCCATCTCTGCAAAAAATAATCTAATTTTGAACAATCTATGGTAGTTAATTAGTTGTAGACATACAAAGCATATGTTTGGTTTCAATTTTTTAGGGGCAAAAGTGATTCTAGAGGTTGTAGAATTGATTCTACTTGAAGAATAGATTTTTAGTAAATTTATTTGTAAAATTGATTCTGGCTAAAAGTGAGTTGTAAATAAATTGATTTGTATTTGGATACACTCATGTAGAAGTGAGTTGAATTAATTAGTAGTTTTTGGCTTTTACAATTGATCTTAACCTTAAATTTATTGTCAAATTCATTTTTACATACATAGATCCAAACACAAATCATTTTACATTTAACACACCTATATCGAGAATCAATTCACTCAAAAACAATTTTGATTACAATAGAATCAAACATGCACAAAGTTATAGTAAATTGAAGACCAATCAAGGACTTGTTTTTCTTTTGAAAAACTCGAAGAGTAAGGCGATAAGACCAATCAAGGACTTGTTTCTCTGATACTATTCTGTCATTTCCATACCCTTCAGATTCATTCACAGCTCGTGCATATTTCTGTTTTTCCTCAACCGGAAGTGCAAAAAATTGTTTTGCAACTTCACGTACTTTGTCAAGATACGGTGTTGACATGTCATGACCAATTGCCAATTGGTAGAAGGAGTACGTCAAATATAGTTAGTAACATTTATAAGAACGGGACTTAAATACGCGACTGAGTATGGTAAGTGGCAAATTGAACTTGTGGCCATGATCCACTAACAATAAATTCATTTAGCGGCTGATTACTTCTAGAAATTCATTTAGCGGCTGATATAATGATCAAAATAGTTTGGTCTTTGTAATGATCAAAATATTCAGTGGCCGATTTTTCTAATTGATCACAGATCACTAAATCGACGGTTCAAATAAGTTTGCGATCGAATTAGTGATTGATTTGAAAAACAATCTGAACTACTGGTCACTAATGTTAGGGAGTGATTTATCTATTCAACACAACTTTTGCAGCTTAATAACTCTTAATGAACACTATAGTCTCGATCCATCTCTGCAGTAAAATAATCTAATTTTGAACAATCTATGGTACTTAAACTACTTATACACATACAAAGTTATAGTAAATTATTGTAAATCCTCACCTGGAAGCATCCAGCTGAACTCAGAGCAGATCTTAGCTTCTCTAGCTCATCTTCTGTTGAAAGAAGACTTACATCAATGATAGGTATTGGAATCAGTGTTGAAGTATCTTCCTTAGATCCAAAGCCATTTCCTTTAACTAAATATTGTGATGGTGGTTCATCACCATCCATAGACATTTCTTGGACGCTCCTTGGAAGTGATTTCTCCTCTGAAACAAGTAAATTGTTGGCCATGTTTTTCTCTCTATGAATTTGACAATAAGATGAAAAGTTTTAAATTATGTTAATGATATTGATAACTCTTACCATTTTTGTTCCTCTATTTATTTATGTCAGACTTGCTTTCAACGTGTCATTGGTTGGTGTGTGTTCCTTAATATAAACACCCATAACTTAATATAGGCAAAAAAATTGCAAAGGTCATCTTCACAAGCAATTTCATCTAAAGATAATAATATTATTTTTTAGCTCAAATTATGCAAGTCACTGTCACTCTTTGAAAGCAACATTTGTTATTTATTCAAATTCGGCAATTCATTCTTTTAAAGCAACATTTGTTATTCTTTCCTATTTTTTTTAATCAGATCCGATTGGGTGAAGGACAAAAACGTTGGACCGTCCTTCAAAAAAAAATAATGTTGGACCGGACATGTTAAAGAATGAGGCAACCCACAAGCAGAGTAAGAGTAAGATAAAGGCTTTTGCTTTTGCCACCCTATATTATACTCGCGCGCCCTATAAATTTTTCAAAAATATCCTTGGTTCGGATTATATAATCCGAACTAGATTGTTAGAATTTTTTGGATTCTAAAATCTAAAACATTACGAACTGCATTTTTTATGTTGTATTTGATGTCAAAAGTCTCTGCTGACCGTAGTAGAATCCTCGCATAAACGGCAAAACAATTACAAAGGATTCTATGAACGGTCAGCAATGACTATAACAAAGATGGGAAGTGAAGATTGAATGAAATTGTTGAAGATGCAAGCCTACTTATAGCCTTAAATCAGTCCTAGACCATAACTACGGTCAAAGGAAACGGTTTTCATGGTCTAACCGACCAAAAATGCATTAAACACACCACAAACCATCTAAACCTTTGGTGAAACGCTACAATCCAACTAGTCTGAGAGGTTTCAGATTATACAATCCGAACCTGTCTAAATATTTTCGGATTGTATAACTCGAATAACACCAGACTGTGTTTAAGTTTCATTTTTGATAGGTTTTCATGGCCAATGACATAGAAAAAAATTTAAAAAAGGTACAAAAATAATTAAACAGCTTAAAACAAGACAATAACATAAGTGATAGATATTTGACAGCACGATGAAGATCTTCATAAACTATCTATCTATCTTTTTAAATGAACATCTTTATCGTAAAGTTCAGCGGAGAGATATTTGACAACATGATGAAGATCTTCAAAATCTATCTATCTTTTTAAATGAACATCTTTATTGTAAAGTTCAGCGGAGAGATATTTGACAGCATGATGAAGATCTTCATAAAACATTTATCTTCGTATTTCTTCAATGTGTTCCTTCGGTGTAGCCAAAAATAAATTTGTGCGAAGAAGAGAAAAAAACAACATAATTCACAAACATAAAACTGACCATAAATATATTTATTTTAACAACATAATTCAACAACATAAAACACGTAATAAAATAAAACATAACAGATCACAGATCAGCTAAACTAATGTCTTCGTCTGGTGCGTCCAACAAAGCCTTGATCTCTTCGTAGTTCCTGGGCCGGATCAAAATTTTCTGAATTTGTTCAACATATCTGACCAACGAAACGTCCAACTCATCGGTCCTTTTGTATTGTACTGACCAAAGATCGAGAACATGGTTCTCACGTCGTCGTCGTTTCAGAGCTTCATCCGGTTGAACCGCACAGTTTCGACTGAGTCGGTTGATAAACGTCGATACTCAACACCGTCCACCCTCCTTGTGTCTCTGTGGTTGAGTTGACGGTTGATTTGATCTAGCTGATCCTTCAACCCAGAGAGTGTGACATCAGTGCGAATTCTGAACAGATGGGGTGGTTTTCCCCCATTGTAGTAAATTGCAGCTAGCTTGGTGTTCAGATCAATGACAGAAATTTCCATGGTTTTTTTTTTGTGTGGTTTATTGGTTATGAAAACAAGGACACATATTTATAGAATTTTATGGACGTGGACCACAGAAACTGTCGGTAGCAATGTGGACCACAAAAAAATCATGTACATAAAATTTTCAGATTGTATAATCCGAAACATCCCTCACCCTACAAAGTACGAAGTTTCTCTCATTTTTCACCCAGTATTGAAGCATTTCGGATTATATAATCCGAAAAGCTTTGATAAATTGCAGATTATATAATCCGAAACAAGTTAGAGTTTTGGACGGTGTTCAGTAACTCATGAACACGTTTTTCAAAGCTTTTTACCAACTTTAATGGTTGATAAACCCCCTAAAACACGTTTTTTGACTCACCATTATGAGTCGTTACACTCTATGTACTAAAATCTTCACAAATTTCCTCTATAAATACCCTTCAAACCTTCACCATTTCTCACACCATCATCTCACACTCTCTCATCCTCTTCCTTTTACAACAATGTGTTTCCATCGTTGGCCTTTCATAAAAAGAGGTTACTTTGGAAATGCAGGGATTGTATGAACGGTCAATGGGGATGGTGACACACTGCAAAGAAACAAGGTTGACATCAAAGTCTCTTTCGCCCTAGAGAAGAAACAAACCTTACCCCAGCAACCTCCCCCCCCCAATCAACTTGCATTACAAGTTTAGCTTTAAGTTTTTAATAGTTTAACATTAGGTTTGAATATTTTATGTAATAAGTTTTAAACTTAAGCTTTATTTTATTGTAAATGTATTGATATATTAATAAAATTAGATTTTATTTGTATCATTTTGTCCTTTTAATTTTGTTTATATTTGCATTTATTTTATATTTTTGTCATTTATATTTATGTAATTGAAATAATATAAACACAATCTTTAAAAATCTGGGCAAAACATATTTCAGAATATATAATCCGGAAAACCTAACAATCTGGTTCGGATTATATAATCCGAACCAAGGGTATTTTTGAAAAAAAAATAAGGCGCGTGAGAAACACATAGAGAGGGAAAAGTAACAGCCTAAGATAAATGTGATTAATTATGAAAAAATTTACTTTATACCCTACAATTATAAGCAACGATATTTGAACATCAAAATTTTGATAACTTAACAACAAAATCAAGTGTAATTCGGTTAAGAGAGAAAAAGAAAAAAATATTATAAAACTCTCATTAATTGTTTTTAGTATGGCTTTATAAGTTGTCAAAATTTTAATATTCAAATATCATTACTATACTACTAACCCCCATAATCATAAAAAAATGTCAATTTTAACTCGTTCCAAATCACACCTAAAAAAACAACTCTTTCCAAATCACACTCATTTAGAAATGCAAACAAAATAAGCTGTTCGATTGATTTAGTGCGTCTATAATGAGATTTACAAACTGATATTTCTGGACAAAAATATCAGAGCCTAAGTCTTGTTATCCAAAATCGTGGTAAAAAAAAATTATGCCCTTAATGATGTAACCCAATCTCGTGCAAACGTGTGTAAAATTATGATATCTTTTGTATACACGTGTCACATATTATGTTTTCTCCATATTAGACGACTCATTTCGTTACCATTCCACACATCTTCTTTTTGATAATGTTTATTAATTATTATATTATAGTCGTTTTTTTAAAGTGTGAAGGTCCTCTTTAGTGTTTTCTTTTCTTCCAAACTCTAGTATAGATTTTTTTGAAGGGAAAAACTCTAGTATAGATTTAAAGTTTACTTCCAAATGAAGAAGGTAAAAGGGGTTGTAAAAGTTTACATCTGGATGTATAACTTAGATGATCAAATATATTTTGTCTCTTTGAAATATTTAGAATTTTGTTTTTAGTCACTATAAAAAAGTATTGCACTATTTAATTCTATAAATTTTTCTGTCAACGTTTCAAGTCCTCGTAAATTTTTTAATTAACATTTTTAGTCTTGTAAAATTTTCCGTCAATATTTTTGGTTCCTAAAAATGTTAAAAGAAGATGTTTTTTTTTTGACAAAACTACATGAAGATGTTATAGTGACCAAAAGGTACAATATTTTCTATAGAGACTAAAATTGAAATTCTGGACATTTATAAGAACAAAAATCATATTTAACTCTAAATTATGTTCATCTTGATCTAAACTCAAACTTATAATTATCCATTCCAATATAAACACATTTGGATATATACATCACCACTTACTTATTTATTTATGATTCATGCTAACATGTACGCCTTTAGAACACATGTTATCCACAAATCATAAGTGTTTATTGAGAAAACGTAATTTTCAAAATTTTAAAAAATAGATTGACATAATTTTCAATACATAATTTATATCTTTATTATTTGAACATGTTAGCACTTTCCTTTATTTTCTTCCCCTGATCTAATTTTTGTGTAACCTCATTATTATTCTTCCTCTTCATAATTATATCTCGAATTTGGACCCTCCTTCTTACTCCTTCATCAGGGGAAGATCAAGAGAGAGAAAAAAATAAGATCAAAAGAAAGATAAACACAAATTTAAAAAAGATGGAAGGAGAAGATCCAAGTACCTATATCACATCCCATCTCTCCAAAAATAAATAAGGTTTAATTGCACTTTTGTCCCCTATCTTTTTTCAATTGTGCAATTTTGCACCCCATATTTTTTTTGAGCGATTTTGCACCCTATCATTTACCCCTTTTCTGATTTTGTAGCCCCGTGTTTTTTTTGCTGATGTGTTGAATTTTGCTGACATGTGTTTGCCATGTGTTGAATGAAGTGCTGCTTCCGATGCCTTTTATTAGAAGATCTCCTCTACCCGCCGAACCACAGAACCTTACTCAGGCATACAAGAATATCATATACTTCGTCTGCTTTAGTCACTGGAACAAAGCCAAAAAAATGAAAAAAGAGGTTACTAATCTATCTCTGTGAGTGACTTATCTCCTTCTTCAGGGATAAAGCGTCAGCTTCTTAGTAGTGATTCCATATTCCTTGTTCTCAGTAAGAAAATCGCAGTCTGTACCCCCTTCTAGTATGAATTCTCATCAAAAGGAGAAGTCAGCTTTCCCGTTTGAAAGAAAGCTCCTCGAGCAAAGGAAAATTCATGTGAGAAAGCCAGTGAGCTATCGAGTTCTCGTTTTCATCCGCAGTAGTAGTGCCTTTTCTTGCCGAAGGAGGAGTTGATAGCCCTGGGCTTGCTTGGAAGGGGGAAGAAAAGGATTACTCCTAGGGAAATCTCCATCTATTAAAATAGAGTTAGCCAATCTTATCTAAAGCCCTACCATCGTGGAAATCTATAGCATTATAAAGAGATCTAGTTAGACGAGGACTGAGACTGCAAGGGATTAGCTTACCACTGCAACTTCAATCGCAGAGAAGACAGAAGCACTAGCTTAAACACGTTGAATGACTTAATTTTAATTTTGATTTTAATTATTTTAATTTTGATTTTTTTTTTAAAATACAAATTACATACATGGCAAGGACATGTCAGCAAAATTCAACACATAAAAAAAAACACATGAGGGGCTACAAAATCAGAAAGGGGGTAAATGATAGGGTGCAAAATCGCTCAAAAAAAAGCATGAGGTGCAAAATTACACAATTGAAAAAAGATAGAGGGCAAAAGTGCAATTAAGCCAATAAATAAATGACTTTTACACTTTAAAAGTCAACTAAATAAATAAAATCCCTTAAAAAAAGTCAATTTTTTCGACCTCAATTCAATCCTTGACGCTAAAATAACATTCAAATTAGTTCTATTACATTTTTATACGAATATAAATTAATTTACTAAATTGATTCACAAGAAAATTGAAACCCATAGAATTTTTTTTATTTATGGAACAAAAAAACAAATTTGGCATTTGATGTGAGCCACAAGCAGAAACTCCTCCGTGGCTGGCTACCTCGCAAGACAATAGAACATCATGTCTTTCCCTTTGCCTTCTTTGATGTCATTTCATGCTATGTTATGGCAGTAACCACACTTCAAAAAAACAACATTAATAGATTCTTCCTCAAAACTCATCTTCAAAATGACCATAATCACTCTCAAACCACATAATAGTAAATCATGTTTCTTTACTCAACCTCAAACTCAAACTCAGAATAAAAAAACAAACTCCCACAACCCTTTTATCAAAACCAATTTTCAACGTTTTCACTTCCACTTCACACCTTCCAAACTCATCCACAGAACCAGACACAGAAAAATACTATGTAACACTCAACAAGATATCAAAGAAACACATAATAAACTGTCCAAGACCAAAATCAATGCTCTCTCCGACCTCGACGATGATGTTGGACTTGAACAACACTTGTCTGGGAATTGGCCATCATGGAAGAATCTCCCCCTTAGATACAAACTCATTGGAACTACCTCACTTGCGTTTGTTATCTGTAACATGGACAAGGTTCTTTCTTAGTTACTTTATTCGTACAAACCCATAATTCAAAATTGATTCTTTATTACAAATGAGTTTGAAGGGCAGTGTTAGAATTTTCTTGTGTTTAATTATGTGCAGGTGAATTTGAGTATTGCAATAATTCCAATGTCACATCAATTTGGATGGAACTCATCAACAGCAGGGTTGGTTCAGTCTTCATTCTTTTGGGGTTATGCATTGAGTCAATTGCCTGGTGGTTGGCTAGCTAAGATTTTTGGTGGCAGGTTAGTTACTTACCACAAACAATACATGTTTCTTCTATGTTCTATCCTTGTCCAAAGTTGGTTTTTTGCTACCCAAAGATTTCTCTATTTTGTGTGTAGATTCTAGAAATTTAAAGAGGGATAGGGCTCATTTATAAACATTTACAATTATAGTTGTTATGTAAATAAAGTAAATTTATAACTCTCAACATGGTGTGATACAAGTCGTAGATATTTATGTTCCTCAATCATTTGGTCTAGAGTTTGATCTCCAACCGATGTGTAAGGAAAAATTCATGTTGGGAGAGGCATAACCCTTAAATCATGGGTCTTATGCGCGGACCTTGGTTTACCCCCAAAAAAGTAAACGTGGCGGTGTTTGGACTTGACTTCCTGTTTGGGTAATCAGCTTACATAAGTGCTTATGTATAAGCTATTTATGCAACACAAGATGAAATAAAGTCAAACTGTTCTCATAATAAGCTGAAAACAACTTATGGAAATGTCCTAAGTAGTTTCCATAAGCTTTCCATAACAGTTTCACAAGTGCTTATGTCAGTTGATAAGCTCAAATAAACCCATTCGTACAGACCCTTGAGGGATTTGAATGTAGCTTATTGAAGTATTGTTTGTTCTCTTTACCAAAATTAAAATGAAAACTACTTGGAAAATTATTGTGGAGTGGAATTTAAGAAAACAAAGCTTAACTGAGCTGTCGTAGAATCGGTAAACGAATATTGCATTTATTTTTGTTCTATGTTTAATTGACATTCGAGAAGGAACAGAGCTATTGAAACCGAATTTTGGCATATATTCACTGTGCGAGATAAGTCTTTTCTATTTTGATGCACCTCTCTGATCATTGTCATATCCATAAGTCTTCTTTTTATAATGAATATGATGCATACATGTTAATTGTAAAAAGGTGGGAAGATTATTGAATTTTGTTCCTGAATGAAAACTTGGGTGTCTGTCGTCAAATAAATGATTCAGGATATATGTTTTTCTTTAGAGAGGATTAGTAAAAGAATCATGTTAGGATTGAGGAGGGGGTCATTTAGTAAGTTAACTTGTTACAAATTTTCTACTCAAGAATGTAGGGAAGTTCTATATTTCTTCCTTCCTACAGTTCAAGTTAAAATTTGCACCAATTATATACTTTTCTCCATGCTGCACCAAGATTTTATAAAATTTGATATCATTTTGATAAGTAGAAGTAAGAAAAGTTATAAATTCCGACTAGCATCATTGCATCAATTTCTGTTTATTCTTTGAGGAGTAAATAGTGGTAAGTGGTAAATGATTTGAGATTTTAGGTATCGTCCATTAGTCAATGAGTCAATGTTTGGACCAACTTTTGAAAGAACTAAATATTTGAAATGCTTAGCAACAGATATCTCACCATGCAATCTCTTTTGTAATGTGTTTATTTGGCTTAGGATGGACACATCTCTTTCTGAATATCAATCCCGATTTCCATGAAATGGAGGCCAAACTAGAATTGCCATTCCTGTATACTAAACATACTCTTCATGACATGTTTTCAAGTAACGTCAAGCCTTTATTGTTGAGTACCTTTTATTTTTTAAAACCTGTCATCGTTGTTCTTCAATAATACCTTCGATCAATGCACTTTTTGTCACATTTAGCTAATTGATGAAATTTTGATTATGTTCCAAGGAGAGATGCAAGATTAAACCGAGATATCTAAAAGATGGCATTTAACCTACTATATTATTAACAGAACATTGTCTAAACGTCCTTTTTTGTTGACAGTTATCTCATTCTTTTTCAGGAAAGTTCTTGTGGTTGGAGTACTGGTATGGTCAGTGGCTACAGCTCTTGTTCCTTTTCTTGCTGGATATATGCCCGGCTTACTTTTGACAAGGATTTTGGTCAGTAGTTCCACTTTAACTTCTCATCTTTAATGTATTCATTTTTCTTACTTTGCAGATCTAATATCTGCTTATGTAGTCAATATATCCTGTCATGTTAAAATTTCACATGGTCTTGACATGTAAATTTTTTACATCTATCTCTTGCGTCTTACATTATAAGGTCCGGTGAAATTGTAATTCTCAGTTTATGCGTATGAATCCCTGATTGATCTCACAGAATGTCATGGTTTTATTGCATTTATCTTTCCACCAGATGTTCTACTTCTATCTACTACTGTTGGCTCTATTCAGGCTTTCTTTATGTGCACTTATTGCTATTTAACATAAACCCTGGTTGCATTTGATATACTTTTCAACACTATTATATTAAACACTCACCTTCCATTTCATATCTAGGTTGGGATAGGTGAAGGTGTTTCACCATCTGCCGCTACTGATCTTATTGCCAGGCATGTAAACATCCAAATACATTTTTGGTTCAATATGATGTTCTGTTAATTTGTATTATTCTTTTATAATTTGATTGTTTTACTTATCTTTTTACTTTTCTAGTCAGTGTGTTGATTTTAGATTATTCTACTTTTAACAATTATAATTTAAAACACTTGGTGTCTCGCCTAAAAGCTAAAAGTGTTGGTGGAAAATCTAACTTGAAGATAAAAAATAAAAAATAATAAATAACGATGCAGAGCAATAGGAAGAATTTTTTGAAGCTGGACAAATATGTTTTAACCATTTCACACTCTATCCATCTATCTATCCAAATATGTTTACAACCCGATGTTTCGCTGCGGACTCGAGGATTAGTCTCATAGCAGGCCCAACTGGTTTAAGCCCCACTACCTTGGGGTGCCTATTGGGGGTCAAAGACCCTAATTACGGTGGGTTAGCAACAAAAAAAGAATACGTTTACAACAGAAACAGAATTACACACACTATAGAGAATGCAGAATTCACACATAAACTAAGGAAATAGATAGTCTACTGTTATAAGACAATTCCTATCCAAGAAATTCGACAATTCCTTTACGAGAAATTCGAGAATCTTGGTCTCTCTCTTACAAGAATTAGAGAGCTTGGTCTCTCCCTCCCATAACCACTTTCTCCCTTTCCTTTCTCTATTTATTCCTAAAAATAAATAACATAACTGACACATAAGAAATACATAACATAACTGACACATAAGAAATACATAACTGCCATAACTGTCATAATAAGAAGTCTAACACTATCTCCCTCCCAAAATGGATAAGGATATCTTGCTTTAGGAATCTAGGGTTAGTTTTTAGGCGAGCACACTCCTTACTGAGGCTATTTTTAATCAAAATGAAGTCGTTACGCAAACAGTGATTATGAGTGGGGAAAATTAATGTTTTGGTAAAATCCAACTTCTTTGTAAAATTGTTGGTTTCTGCCTCAGCCAACTAATTATTGAGACAACTTAAACTTAAGTTTGTATATTTGTGTTTATATTCAGTTTTAAATCATGGTTCTTCAATTCAAACTGTAAGCTAAAGAGTAATTTTGACAAGTACCATATGTTTGTTCTGCCAAATACAATAATATTACCCTTTTTATTGATAAGGTTCATCACCATGTGCAGGTCAATACCATTGGAAGAGCGCTCACGGGCAGTAGCATTTGTATTTGGTGGCTTGAGTGTTGGAAGTGTTATGGGGTATGCAATGTCTAGCATGTAGTAGAATCATATAGGATTGTAATTTGTTTTTTTTCATTATCTAACCTCAACTTCAACACTGTAATATTTGTCAGGCTTCTTTTTGCTCCTCCCCTCATCCAAAGTCTTGGTTGGGAATCAGTATTTTATATATTTGGTCTTTTGGGTATTGCTTGGTAAGTAGAAATGACTAATATCCCATGTCTACTATTTCTGATAGTGAAGTTTCTCAACAGAAAGCATCTTGTGGTGCAAATCTGGTAATTTGACTATGACTTTTGGTATTGCCATGAACTTTGAAGGTTTATAGGGTTTCAATTTCTTGAAGAAGGTGAAACACGGTTAGCTGCAGAATCTGTTTCATGTAAGCACTTAATTAATCTATTTTAATTTTTTACGTTTTATTAGTTTGAGTAAGAAGAAAACTGATTATTATTTAATGAATGGTAATAAATAATGCCTTTCTAGTTGGAATTTGTTT
Organism: Medicago ruthenica; assembly: GCA_018208015.1. Classification (NCBI taxonomy): domain Eukaryota; kingdom Viridiplantae; phylum Streptophyta; class Magnoliopsida; order Fabales; family Fabaceae; genus Medicago; species Medicago ruthenica. The sequence goes on along the minus strand of CM031378.1, from coordinate 90,831,442 downwards.
TTCAATCTTTTTGGCTTCATGCGACGCTGGAGTTGAAATTTAGCGAGATGATGTATGCTCTATAATCCTATTTGTTGGAAGCATTTTTTCCTTCGATTGAAAATCCCTGGACTACCCATCTGCTTAATCTCGCTTGGTCTCTGTAGGTGTCACTTTTAACCATTGCAACAAAACGATGGTTCACTCACCATCTTGTAGCCTCGTAACTCTTACACCTCTTGTTTGATGCTTACCATTACCATAATAACCTTTTAATAGATTGTCATTGTTACCTCTGCACTTGATGTGACTCACCTACATAATTACTTTTAACATATAGGATTGATCTGTACTTTTGTTTGGCAATTGTTAAATTATAAATGAAGTTAGTGACCATGACTACGCCGTTCTTTATATGTTATGTTTTAAATGTTGCCTGCATGCTTATAATTAGTTGCCTTTACTGTTCAGTTCTAAGCTTTTGTTCTTTTGTTTACTTACTATGAGGGTTGTGGTTTAATTGGTTGTTTCTCACTGTCGACTTTGGTTGTCTACAGCAGCCCAGGGTAACATGACACAATCATGGCAAACTTCTCTAAAAGAAATGAATAGCTCTTTGAAGGTACGGGTAAAAATTTTATGACAGTTTTGACATGATGTTACCCTAATATCTCATTTTTTAGCTTAAAAAATAGCAGGAATCTTTTTTGCCTTTTGTGTGTGTGTCTGTGTGTGAAGAGATATATTTGTTAGATCCTTTTTCTGAGTGAATACATATAAAATATGCGATAGATCTTTGTTTTATGTTTTTTCTTAAAATGTAGGATGTACCATGGAAGGCATTTTTCCAAAGTCGCGCTGTATGGGCAATGATTTATGCTCATTTCTGTGGTAGCTGGGGTCACTATACCTGTCTCTCATGGCTTCCCACATATTTTAGGTAACCTGTGAGCATTTAATATACTTTACCTCTTTCTACTTTGGCTATATTTCATTTTAGCCCTATTAATAGGTAGTTGCTTAAAACTTTTTGCACCGATAATTTGATTTTCTTAAAAAAAAAAACCATTTTAATATTTACTTGTTGATGTAATATTTTCCAGGCACGAAATTTAATTATCATATTATTGGTATGATTTAAAGAAGCTGGTTTTAACTTCTCTTTACTTGTTATATGTACATAAGCTGGAATTAAATTTACAGTATTGTAATTTAGAATTTTTCACTCTTTAGTAAATTTCAATATGAAATTTGTCTGACTTGGGTGTTGAGTCATGTTCCTTATGGAATACAATATTTGTATCTTTGACTGCTCCTTTTGTGTCATATCCTCCATGATTAATATTGATAAACTTTGAAATTGAAATGTTAAGATAATTTATAAGTTAGGTTTGGTCATGAGAGAACTTAAGGCTCCCACTATGTTCTGGAATTTCCAAAGTTAATAAGTTATTTACATTTTCTCATTCATTGTTAGAATGAACTGATTTCAGCTGAAGAATTTTTTAATATGAAAGAAGTTAAGAATTTGCTTGTAGTTACATGTCTGAACCTTGGAAACTTCTATCGTTACTTTGCAGATATTGCACCGATGTTTAATGATGACCACTGACTGCCAGTGCCATTTGGTCATACATTGAGCTTAGTTAGTTATGTATGAAAATTATATCAACAGATTAAACAATTTTGTTGCTTACATGATAAGCAGTATATCTTTTTTAAAATTTGTACAGAAAGTTTTGACCCAATCGAGAATCTAATTTTTCCATCCATATGATGTGTAGTCAGGAGCTGGACCTAAATCTGACAGAAGCTGCATGGGTAAGACTAATAGTTATTTTTCTTTGTTGTTTTAGCTAACTCTGTCTCTTCATGCCTTGGGACTGAAAATGAACCGTTTTCAATATTTGTTTGACTTAGACGGAAAGTATGTGCAATAAGCCATCTGTTTAGTAGTTTGTTGTAAATAAGTGGCGCTAAATGTCCTTGTGTGAAGGATAAGACATACCAATTTATATGAAATTGTCATGTGGTAGTTATCTCATATCGGTAACACTAGGAGGGATGTGGTGGATTGTTATTTTAGGGTCACAAGTAATAGCAAACAAACATCCATCATCGCTCACTAGTAATTTCCTTATTAGACAGGGCATATCATGCTGATCGTCTTAGTTTTTAGTATTGGTTAAATAGATCTTGAGCAAAATGACATGCTTTGCATATAATTTTGCCGCAAGTTGCTTAATGCTGTAGTGGACCTCAAAATTTGCATATCATCTCTGATGAAATTAAACATTTACAATGTAGATTATTATTTTTTTTTTAAAAAATGAATAGTGTTATAGACTTTTATGGCATAATTTGATCCATGTAGCCGACCTCGCTTAACGGGATAAGGCTTGGTTGCTGTTGTTGTTGAATAGTGTTATAGACAACCTGTTGAGACCTCCAGTTCCCTGTCCAACCTGTTTGACCTTTTGAAGACTAGTGATGATATGAAAATTTAAAATAGATGTAAAATAACTAAATTAGTTACATGTATGTGAAACATATTAAACTGTTTAGTATGTGTAACATATTAAACATATTAAAAGTTTAAAATAGATGTAGAAATAGAATAACTAAAATAGATGTAATATTATTAGAACAGAAAGTTATGTATGTGTAACATATTACACTGTTTAGTCGTTTTTTAAAACATTGTTTAATGGTTCTAAATCATTTCAGGTGTCTATTCTTCCACCTCTGGCTTCAATATTTGTGACTAGTATTGCATCACAATTAGCTGACAGCTTGATTTCAAAAGGAGTTGAAACCACTACGGTATGAGAGGCATCAAAACAGCATTAAACCAATTATTTGTTGTTTATTAGTGAATACTTTTTGACGGCTTACAATATCAAATATGTTCTAATAAATACTTACTGCTTACAATATCAAATATGTTTCCTTATGATATAGTTGACAATGACAACATTGTAAAGTGGAATTTTCATGCCTTGTAGCCATAACCATATCTATTGCTAACTTTGCAATCAAATTATCTGTAGACATAATGCATACCGTTGTAAAGATACATACTTCATCTAATTGTAGGTACACATAGTACATGTTTTGGTTGTAGACACAATGTAATTGTGTCACTGTGTGTCACTGACAACTTACAAATTTTTTAACATAATTTTCATGAATTTTATTCTTAATTTCTTTGGTGCCGGAATTTCTCTTAAATATAGGTTCGAAAGATCTGCCAATCAATTGCATTTTTATCTCCTGCATTCTGCATGACTCTTGCATCACTTGATCTAGGATTACCGCCTTGGGAGATGGTCGGCCTTCTCACAGGTGGTTTAGCCCTCTCAAGCTTTGCCTTGTCAGGTACTAGTTAACCCTGTAAATAGAATTTATCTGATTTTTAATATAATAAAATAAGGAAAATGCTAACAAGTGCCCTTAGGGCATTGTTTAAGCATCCAAACCCAAAAGTAGTAATTTTTACATTGGAAATTGTGTAGTTATGACTTTTACATGTGTTTGATTTGTATTTTCAAGATAAAGTTTCTTTTTGTGGGTTCCTTAAACAATGCCCTTGGGGCACTTGTTAGCAAGACCCATAACATAATCAGATCATATACTCTTTTTGTTTGCCTTGAGCCCTTGACTTGTATTTATTTGCTTCTGCAGGACTTTATTGTACTCATCAAGACATCTCACCAGAATATGCAAGTATACTTCTGGTATGTGTGCTTACACTCGTATCATACAACGTGTAACTTCGTATACTTGTTTTTATTTGTATCTGACAATTCTGACATTTATATTTACTTTTTCTATCAGGGTATAACCAATACTGTTGGAGCTGTACCTGGAATTGTAGGTGTAGCCCTCACTGGCTATCTTCTTGATATGACTCATTCATGGAGTGTAAGTTGTTGCTAATGATAGATGTTTTCTCATAGTATAATGCATATCATTCAGTATTTGATTAAATTAATCTTTGTACCATGTAGATATCACTATATGCACCATCGATCTTCTTCTATTTGAGTGGTACCGCCGTATGGTTGGTATTTGCCAGCAGTAAGCCTCAAAGTTTTTCTGAGGAAAACTGATCCATTGTTCAATCATTTGAGCAAACTATATGATAAACTGATTTTTGACCGAGGGAGTGAATATCTGTTTCATCTACAAGTCAAGATTATTTATGTACAAAGAAATGATAGCATAGCTACATAGGTATATTACTTTTTTTTTTCTTTCCAATTGTAGCTTATTATAGCAGTTGTTTATTTCTAATAGATGATGCTGGTTGGTCACCAAAAAAATGTAATGACATGTTGTAATTTTGGAAAGTCAATAATTTGTTGCGTTGATGCTTTAGTTTCAAGTTTCAACCATAGAAGACAATCTGAATAATCTCAACATTTTAAGTCATGAATATTTCACCAAACTTCGTGCAATGATTTTTCATTCTTTTGTTTGTCACATTTCTGTAGCGTTAGTTGTAAGATCAACTAGTCATGGATAACATAGACATGTCCCTGATTGATCTTTGTGGCTCTTGTCAATAAAAAGGTCATGGAGTGTCCTCAAAATTCTTTGGCTGAGTTCTTTTTATTAAAAAAATAAAAGAAAAAATCGCATGAAATTGCCATAAACATTAAGGAATCAAACATTAAATGTGTGTGAGAAAATGACTCAATATCTACGGCAACAAAATTGAATGTCACTTTCAATTTATAATAAAATTTACAATTGTCATAATGAACTGAATAGTGCATTGAGAATATGCAAAACCAATCAAAATCCTAGTGCCTGACCCTCCAAACAATCTAACAGTGGTATTTTTCCTTTATATTTCTATGTTTTATTTTACTATCAATCACCGAGGGAAACCTATTTTTGGTTTCACCTAGTGATATTTAGCTAGCTAGCTGCAATGGGTAATAGCAGTATCTTGAATTTGAACAAATACAATAGAGAGAGGATCAAGTGTTATTGGCTTTGAAGAGTCAACATATATAGGATTCAGTGGAGGAATATCACCAGCTGAGTTTACACTTAAGATGTTTCCATTTAGTAACATAGTTTGGCTATGTAAATCTCCATCCTTTGCTGTTAAATGGTACTCTCGTCTCTGTGATTCTCCCACAAGAGAAGGGGAAGGTTTTATAGCATAATTTAAGGCAACTGTGGCTTGAACAGTGGTGCTGTTGTCCAAGTTGAGAAACAGTATTGTGATTCCCTTCTGTAAGAGAGTATCATCAACTCGAATTTCACAAAATAACATAACTAATAAATAATCATACTAATACAAAACTTCACTCACAGTTTTCTTTGCACAATGTGCATAAGTTCTGATCTTTTTTGTTCCATTGAAGGTAGTTGACAGGACGCGTTCTCCCATGAGTCGATGCCATAAAAGAGCACTGTATGAAAGAAATCACATAACTCTATTATGTCGTAGAATAACATTACGATTTATGAATTTACTCCAAACAGGACCTTTAACCAAGTGGCAGGCTATTAATGAAGCAACATTGTAAACCCAAAAATCTCATTTATCAGCTCAGGAAGAATGACACAGTAAAGTAGAACTGAATCAGTCCATAATTAATTCTAATGCTTATTCTTTAACCATGTATTTCAATTTTTAGTACCTAAAATAGTCTGGATTTGGCATGAAAGTAGTGGTATTCAATAAACCGTAGTTTCCTCCTATCAAAGTCTGTCTGCAGTATGTTTTAGTGCCATAAGTAGCTGACATGCCAAGCTGATCCAAATACCTACATTCGAAATGATTATATCGATAAAACACTTTTAAGGAACTCCTACTGATATATCGATAAATCGCGGGGAGTTACACTAACCAGAAGCTGTTGACAAATGCATCAGTCACAAGATGATGGCCACTATTCCAAGCACCACCAGCCTCACCAACCCATGCTTTAGCAGTGGTTCCTGAACTTTGAAGTACATTTTTAAGGCTGCTGAATGTGCCAGCCACTCCATCAAGATAGGTTGGATCGAGAATTTTTTCAGTTATGTGATCATCAACTCCTGTATGTAAGTAGATTTCTGTTATAATCGATGTTTGAAAATAAAATCATATCTCATAATATCTTGATATTATGTTAGAATATCCTAATCTATCTTCTAGGATCAGTTTTCAATCTTAGTGTATCTTAGATTATCTCCTATGATTAATTTCTATATCTTATTATTATTATTATTATTAATTGTTTCTCAATATTCCCTATTTATTTATGATTGAGCCTGTGTAATCCTATAAATAGAGATTGTGTTTAGTCTTTTGTATCAAGTCAGCATCAAGTTATTATCAATAGGTGCTATCCTCTATTCGTCTAAAATCCCACAAATTCAACAATTGAATTCATAGAAATTGAGAAAACATTTGCAATTTTTATGCTGTTTTGTAGAACATACCTGGTCCAAGGTTATAAATGTGGTGGGTGACCACATCTGCCAATTCCCCTGATTTGTTTAAGAACTTCTTAAACCAATTTGCATCAAAGAAGCCTCCAGGTGCAATGACTAGTGGCTTCTGCACAGCCTCTCTATATACCTCTTGAACTATGTTTCTTAAAATAGTTACATCATTAGCATATTGATATGGACTGACACTTATTCCAATTCCTTTTCCACACAATTCATTACCTGCCCAATAAAAAAACAGCATAAATTCTATAGAAATAAAATTTTCCTTTTTATTTTTATTTTGACAATGAATAACTACAAATGTTTATATCAAAATGTTTATTTGTTAGACAAATGGTTATCACTTCCAAGTGAACTTGGGAGATTTGTGATGGAGATAATGAGAGCCTTAAGATACCATCTTGAATTATCAAATGAAACATTTGCTTACCGAGTTCCCAACCATGAATAGTGTAATTCCTGCTAACAGTATATCGTATAAAAGACTTGGCATTGGCAAAGTTCCAAGCTGTAACAGTAGAACCAGGCTTCAAAGATCTTCCAGCAAGAGCATTTAATCCAAATATAACATTAACCCTGAAATATACCTACCATTAATTAATGGTAAACTTGATAAAAAAATAAATAGTCACGCAAGATGAATCTGTTACGCATAGACACACAATTTCTTTCTTGTTTTTTGATAAATCTAAAGGGAGAACTGATTTTTACCCTGCTTTTTGGAAAAAGCTGTTTAACTGATCCCATCTTTTAATTGGTAAACACCCTTGAGTGAAACCAAACAGTTCATTAGGGTTCAAAACAAATGGAGTACAAGGTTGCTTATTATCTTCAGTCCCATATGTGACTTTATCTTGCAAGGTACCACCCAATCTAATTTTCAAGGGTGAAAAGGCTGCAAAACATTCAAAGGCAATGGTAACTTAATAAGCTCTCAAAACAATAGTGAATTGCTGTGAAAATAAGGAAGTTTCTGTGAAATAAATAACAGACATGTGGATTTTTTCTTACCTCTAACCGCGTTTAACAAAATTTTGTTGTCGAGGTCCTGCATGGGATGAAAATTATAAGATATACAAAATTCTTTCGCTTTTAGACTTATAGTTTCAAGAAAGAAAGCAATGAAACTATACCAGATTAAGCAGAGAAGCCTGGCCCCAACTGCATTTTCCATAGTCGCATTTCTGAGGCGGCCACCAATCAAGAGTTGCACACACAAAATCGTTATCAATGCTTCCAATAAAAGCTTTGCCATTAATGATAACAACTCCTTTCTCAGTTGAACCACCTCCTCCTATACCATTCGCTCCAGTGAAGCGGAAGCTTACCAAGTACGTCCATAAACACATACACATAAGCATTTTTTGATAACCCATTTTCTCAATAAGATCTTTATGGTTGTTACTGCAACAGCAGCGGTTTTGTTTTGTTAATGACAAAAAAAATCTTATAAAGATATTTGGAAAAGACAGTACAATTTCATGTGTACATGGTTGATAAAATAGTTGGTATATTTATATAAAATAATGTAAGTGAGAAGGACTCACTCTCACTCAGGTTGGAAAGAACTGTTTTTATTGCCATAACTAATGCATTCATTATTGATATTGTTCCAAATCAGCATTAGAAAATTTGGAAGATGATAATAGTCTGATTCAGTTTGGTTTTTATAACATTGATTTAAAGATGTCAACGCAAGTTGAGCTACTATTTTTGGATATATCAAATCCTCTACTGCGCTGCACACAATCTGTCGGAGTAGAGTCGTTGTATGGTGTACTTGAGTTCATTATTTTTACCTTTTACGGGCATATGAAGATTTAAATAATTCTGAAAAATCTATGTTCATTTTATATATTTGATTATAAGAAAACTTACTTATTGAAATTCAATGTGGTTTTACTCATTTCAATTTTAGACTCTAAACAAATTCTCCATAGTAGAAATTGCAGTACTTTGTGTAATGTTTACTGTCATTGTTGAATGAATTTAATGTTTTTATATGTTTCTCTATCATTATAGTTTTCATTGTTTTTCTTACAAAATTATTTAATGGTAATGCTCCTTTTCTTTTTTCATGTTCTAAAACATTGTTTAATTTAGGCTTAAATGCACTTTTGACCCCCTATGTTTGAAAAAATTGTGATTTTGGCCCCCTATTAAAAAAAATGGATTATTAGACCCCTAACTTTTGCCCCTTTTGCAAAAGGCTGATTTTGACCAAGTCAACGCATACGTGGCAGACACTTGTGTAATTATGAATTAAAAAATAAACAAAAAAACCACACGTGTAATTATGAATTAAAAAAAAAAAAACCCCACCTTCTCCTCGACTTCAATGTCCTTTGCTTCATATTCCTCTTCCTCATCACTAGCTTCTCCATCCCTCAGATTTTCCCTCTCTAGCTTCTCTTCTTCATGCAACAGCTTCCATTCATTGGCCCACTTGTCCCAATCTTCTTTCAAGATCCTACGCTTCTCACGCTCTTGCTCACTCAGCAGCAATGAAACATCTTGGTCTTCAGCTTCATATTTCTTACTATACTTCTTCAAGTTCTTTGCAATCTCTTCCTCCTTCTCAGCAGTCAAGAAAGAGGCGGGTCTGGGTCGCCATAAGAACTATATATTTCGAAAGAAGAAAAAATTACAGAGCATTGTAAATATTGTACAGCAATTTTTGGTTTGTGGGAAGAATAAATAGTAAAGCTGCTGAAAAAAGGATGTTGGAAACAAGGGATTTAACAACAACTTTAGTCTGAATTCCGCATGTAGAAAACCTTTTACAGCCAACCATGTAGTATGAGGAAATAGTCTGAGAAGAAGGTGGGTTTTTGTTTTTTTTTTTAATTCATAATTACACGCGTGACTTTTTTGTTTATTTTTTAATTCATAATTACATAAGTGTCTGCCACGTATGCGTTGACTTGGTCAAAATCAGCCTTTCGCAAAAGGGGCAAACTTTAGGGGTCTAATAATCCATTTTTTTTAAAAAGGGGCCAAAATCGCAACTTTTTCAAACATAGAGGGTCAAAAGTGCATTTAAGCCTTTAATTTAATGGTATTCTTTTCAGAGGAAACAGGACCGAGGCAACATACATACTGAGAATTGGTAGTTAATCATTTAAAGTGTCTATTCTTACGCCTCTGGCTTCAATATTTGTGACAAATATTGCATCGCAGTTAGCTAACAGCTTGATTTCAAAAGGAGTTGAAACCACTACGGTATGAGAGGCATTCAAACAGCACTAAATCAATTATTTGTCTTTTTTTATTCTATTCACCATAACAATTATGTTTCCTTATGATATACTCCCCGTTCTTTTTTAAGAGTCGTTTTTGTTGGAGATTGACATTTTTTTGGTTTAATAGTCACTTTTGTGTTGCTTGTTTAAGTAAGTGTCATAATTAGATTGTTGTTTATTTAGTAAGTAAAGCAGTCACTGGGTAACGATGTCTAGTGTTCTTAGGTAATGATGACTAGTGTTTAGAGTAGATTTAGTGCAGATTTTATGTTCAATTTTACAAGCAAGCTTATGGCTTGACTCTATATATTTGTAGTGTATGCTTCCGTTTAATGTATCAAAGTAACTTAGTTTTTTTACTTTGTTCTCAAAACTTTATTGTCTTCTCTAATTTTCTGGTTTTTCTTCTTTCTTCTCCACCATTTTCACCTTTAGGTCCTTTTTTCTACGATTTTTATGTTCCTATTTATTTGTCGTTTTAAAGTTAAATGCAACATTAACTATTGTTTTATCAATAACACCTTTAATATTTGTTGCACCGAGAGAAATAGGTACAATCAGATAATAAATACTTTTTTTCTATTGAGTTCTGTTTTAGTAAATTATGACCTTTTATTTTCTAGGCAATTACTTTTCCCATCCTATGTTTTTCTCACGCACCCTATTTTTTTCTAAAATACCTCTCGGATTTTAAAATCCAAGCACATCCAAACTAAGTTCTGATTTTATAATCCAAAATATGTTTATGTATAATCAGCAATCAGAATCTCTCCCATTTCAGCAGTTTTTAATTTTTCTTTTTAAAAACAGCAAAAAAACAAAGTAAAAAATGATAAAAACCTATCAAATAAAATCATAAAAATACCACCAAAAAATTCTAAAAATCAAATAAAACTAATGCAAATTTTTTCGGATTTTTCTGAGAATATAAAAAATTTAAAAAAATGGAAAATGAGTCTAAACGATGGAATTTTGGATTTTGAGGGGCGGAGTCCCGCAAGAAGTCCCTTCTAAGGGAGTCTTGATCCTTGATTTTTTTTATTTTCTGGGGAAGTTTCAGAGCAATCTGATCAAGTACCCTGAAAACTGAATTTTTGACTAAGAACAACTAACAAGAATGACCTAAAATAGAAGGATGAGAGTTAAGAAGATTAATATTGTCCTTAAACTGGTTATCCATGTTATAAACAGACTCAGAATTTGTGCTGATACAGTTCAGATTATATAATCCTAACTGTTTTTCCCATGAAAAAGGTGTTTATGGGGTTTTCAGATTATATAATCCGAAAAAACAAGGAACGCGCCATATTTTTTGAGGTTTTCGGATTATAAAATCCGAATTGGTGAAAAACTCATTTTTTTCATGCCCATAACAAAAGAAAAACTCAATTTGGATTAAATAATCGAACTGTCTCAGCACATAGACAAAAACTTTGTTTTTTGGCTGAGACATACATATGGTAAGAATTTGATATAAACATGCATTCGTGATCGTATAAAATAAATACTTTAATAGAAACGACAAGAAACAACACAATTTTCAAACATTAAATTTAAAACAGAAACCAAATATTCAAACATAAAAATGTAGAAATGGGAAAGTTACTGTCTTTGTTTTATATACGTTTCGGATTTTAGAATCCAAACTAGTTTCAGCATTCTAAAATCCAAAGGGCATTTTTGGAAGTAAAAAAAATAGGACGTGCGGGGACCTCATAGGGATAGAAAAAGTAATAGCCTATTTTCTATCGGGGTAATAACTAATACCGTTGGAGTTTCCCTAAAAAAAAACTAACACTTTTGGAGCAGTACCTGGAATTGTAGGAGTAGCCCTCACTGGTTATCTACTTATCTTCTTGATATAACACATTCATGGAGTGTAAGTTGCTGCTAATAATAAATGTTTTCTCATAGTATAATGCACATCTTTCGGTGTTTGATTTTAAATTCATCTTTATACCATGTAGATATCACTATATGCACCATCGATCTTCTTCTATCTGAGTGGTACCACCGTATGATAAACTGATCCATTGTTCAATCATTCGAGGAAACCATATGATAAACTGATTTTTGACCGAGGGGGTGAATATATGTTTGGTCTGCAAGTTAAGATTATTTATGTACAAAGAAATGATAGCATAGCTTCATAGGTGGACCGTAAATCTTACCATTTAGACCTTAGAACCCTAAAAACAGGGCTTGAACCCTTAGAACGAGGCTGGGCGCCCTCCAGAAGGGCACAAACCCATCTGACAATCCTATACAATTTTAGGGACCTCTCCTAAAGGCATCCTCTGGGGGCGCCCTCAGCAGCCTGTAAGGGCGCCCTAGCCATGGTTTTGGCCCTTTATGATTTGGGCCCAAAACCATGGCCGAATAGGCCCAAATTGGGACTACAAATAGTAACCTTGGGATCATTTCCCAAAGCATGACCTAAACAGACCCTGAAAACCCTAGTTTTCCTAGATTGTACCTAGTACAGTTGGCGGCCACCGTGGGGCTACGGTAAAACTGACCTAGCCACCATCTCTGAAACGAAAAGCAGCCGATCCGCGGCCTCAAAGCACCGCTCAAACGCCGCGAATCAGCCGTACGCTTTAGAGCAACCCTAGCTTCTCCGAATCCGCCGTGATTCATAACAAACCCTCACAAATCAAACGATTAACCCATATCTGTTTGGTAAACCCTGATCTAGAGCCTGCGATTCGCAGTCTAGGTTGCAAATCTCCGACCACCAGTCACAACTGTTGGATTTTTGGTTGTTGGCTTCATGTTTGCTAAAATCAAATATACAAGGAAGATGTGCGTCTTCAGAAGCTGGACCTCAGAAACAGTACTTCAGGAGCTGAACGTCAGAAGATGGATCTTCAGACGCACTGTTCAGAAGCTGACCTTCAGACGCACTGTTCAGAAGCTGACCTTCAGATAAACTGTTCAGACGCTAACCTTCAGAAGCACTGTTCAGACGCTGACCTTCAAACACAGACCTTCAGAAGCACTTCTTCAGAAGCTGGTTTTCTGCATTCTGTTTTCGTGTCTTGGAGCTGTTAATTTTCTCATGTGATCTTTTGAAGATTTAATTGAAGAATTCTCCAAGCTGCGTTTGTTTCTAGAAGGAAGATTATTTTGCGTGAAGATATTTGTTGAAGATTGGTTTCTTTTATTTGTGAATATATTTTCAAAGAGATCTTTGGAAAATATATTTCTGAAGAATATTTGCTTCTATATGTTTATAAAGAATTTTGGAAATATATCTTTGAAGAATATTTGGTTCTTTTATTTGTTGTTGTTGAAGACTATAAATAGAGGACGCTGCTATTGAAGAAAGACATAAAAAATAGAAGCAATTATAGAGAGAGAGTTATTCTTAGTTTTTGAGTCTGTTCATTGTGAGCTTTGTGCTCTGTTTCTGTATACCACTCAATTGTTTAGAGTTGGTTTGGTTTATTGAGTTGTAACTGTAGTTCACTTGAAGCTTTTAAGCAAGAGTGACTATTGGGTGTTTTGGAGAGTGTCTCCATCTTTGATTGTTTAGAGTTTAAGATCACTGGGGCAGTGATTGATTGAGTAGGAAGTAAGAGGGGTCTTATATCTGGGAGTTCCTAGGTAGAAATACCACATGTAGTGATTAAGTTAGAAGGCTGTGAAACAGGGGCTGTTCACATAGGACTTCGAATTGATACTATTATAGTGGATTTCCTTCCTGGCTTGGTAGCCTCCAGACGTAGGTTTGTTTGTCACCGAACTGGGTTAACAAATAACCTGTGTCTTTTACTTTCTGTCTGATATTTCTGTTTACGTGTTTGTACTCTGTTTTACTTGTTGTTCCTGTGTTGGAACTTTCGTTCAACATCAGGACCTACTGCGCCAGAAATTTCAATTGGCATCAGAGCAGGCACCCTGCATGTTTTAGGGTGAGCTCCAGGGAAGGTATTTTCTGGTAGAATGGACAAGGAAGGAGGATTTGTGAACAGACCACCTCTGTTGGATGGTTCCAACTATGAATATTGGAAATCACGCATGAGTGCTTTCCTTAAATCCATAGATAGTAAGACCTGGAAAGCAGTTCTGAAAGGTTGGGAACATCCTGTTGTGCTTGACAAAGATGGGAAGAAGACAGCTGATCTGAAACCAGAAGAAGTGTGGTCCAAGGAAGAAGATGAATTAGCTCTTGGAAACTCCAAAGCCTTGAATGCTATATTCAATGGAGTGGACAAGAATATGTTCAGACTGATCAAGCAGTGCACTGTAGCTAAGGATGCCTGAGAGATTCTCAAAACTACTCATGAAGACACATCCAAGGTAAAAATGTCCAGACTTCAACTTCTCACCACCAAGTTTGAAAATCTCAAAATGTTGGAGGATGAAAATATACAAGACTTCTATATGAACGTTCTGGACATGGCCAACTCATTTGATTCTCTTGGAGAAAGAATGTCTGATGAGAAGCTTGTGAGAAAAATACTCAGGTCTCTTCCTAAGAGATTTGACATAAAGGTGACTGCAATTAAGGAAGCACAAGACATCTCCAGTATGAAGGTTGAGGAATTGATAGGATCCTTGCAAAATTTGAGATAGCCTTCAATAACAGAACTGATAAGAAGGGGAAAGGTGTTACTTTTGTAACAAATGCTGATGATGAAAGTTTGTCAGAGGCACTTGTGTTACTTGGAAAACAGTTTAACAAGATTCAGAAACGTGCTGACAGTTGACCCAAGCAAAATGTTCAGTGTCATGAGTGTGAAGGATATGGCCACATTAGGACAGAATGTGCAACATACCTCAAGAAACAGAAGAAGAGTTTGGCAGTTTATTGGTCTGATGATGACTCAGAAGGAGAAGTGGAGTATGAGTCTGCTAAGCATGTCACTGCTTTAACTAGGTAGATGCATGTCTGATGATGGAGTTAAGGATTCAGAAGCACCATCAGATTATGAAATTCCATCAGGTTCTGAAACATCATCTGATACTGAATCCAGTGATGAAGAACTGTCTTATGAAGAACCTGCTGATTCTTGCAAGAAGTTGCATGATAAATTTGAAGAAGTGTGCAAGCAGCTGGAAGAACAGAAGAGGACTATCAGTCAATTGCATGCTGAGAGAAGTGACTATCTAGCACAAATTTCTGATCTCAAAGATGAGGTAACTCAGCTGAACTCTCAACTTGAACACATGAAGAAGCAAGTCAGAATGATGAACATTGGTACTGATATGCTTGAAGAAATATTGGAGAGTCAGACCCAAGGGAAACCAAATGGTATAGGATTTGATGATAGAACCTTGAACAACAAACAACAAAATCCAGCTAAAAGGTTCATTACAGCTGTTAAAACATGTGATCCAATGATGAGCAAAACTAAGTTGGAATACCAGAACCAACCTCAGGGATTTAAGAGCAAGAGGACATCTCATCCTTGGATATGTCATTACTGTGGTAAAAAGGGGCACATAAAGCCTTTCTGTTTCAAACTGCATGGATACCCCAAGCACCTTCAGCAAAGAAAATCTGAACCTGTTGTAGTCAATGTCAAGAAGGAATGGAGACCAAAATGTGAAAGTGTTGACAAGAGGCTGAAGAATAGGAAAGGAAAGGTTGTTGCTACTGCCAGCAGGCCTACTCCTGTTGTTAAGAAGAGTGCTGTTGTTGGACCATCTAAAGTCTGGAGCAAGGTAGTGGTCCCTGTCCCTAAGAAGAAGGCGTTAAAAGGAAAGGAAATGGATCCTAGTGAGTCTGAGGATGATATTGAGCAAGACATCATGCCCTATGTTCAGAAGAGGATTGCTGAACTTCAGAAGCAGATTGCCGGGAAGAAGATTCCTCTGAATGTGCCTGAAGCACACATTGACTAAGCAGCATCTGATGCTGTGTCTGATGATGAAACAACTTCTGATGCTGAGTCTGAAGACTGTAAGCTATGTTCTGGGTAGCATTTTGTGCTTCTGGTCTGCAATTTTGTTCTATACTCTGCAGTTGTGTTACTCTTGTGTTTGTTTTGTGTGATTCTGATCCTGATGAGGGTTTTGATGATGATTCTGTTGTGGGTTCTGTGTGTGGTGCTGTGATTGATGTTTTATAACCTCTGCTGTTTCTCTGTTTTTCTGCTCCTGGTGATTACATGGTTGTTTTGTCAAAATTGTTTGGCTAAAAAGGGGGAGAAGTGTTCAGAATACAATGTTCAGAATACAGGGGGAGTCTCTACTTCAGGGGGAGTATATGTGTTTCCTGATCTGGAAGTGCTTCCTGATTAAGTTCAGAATTGGAAGGTGATCTGTTTCAGGAGCTGTGTGTTTCAGGGGGAGTGTGTGTTTCAAAAGCTGCTGCTGAATGATATGTGTCAGGGCGAGTAGTGTATGTTTCAGAAGCTGCTGCTGGATGAAATGTAGTGTATGTGTGAAACGTAGTGTTTTGTGCCGCTGCTGACTCTGTTGCTACGTTTTGATTGCGTAGTTTGTTGAATGAAGAACTTGCATTTGATTTTAGCCAAGAATTTGCCAAAGGGGGAGATTATTGGATATTTGGTTGTTGGCTTCATGTTTGCTAAAATCAAATATACAAGCAAGATGTGCGTCTTCAGAAGCTGAACCTCAGAAACAGTACTTTAGAAGCTGAACATCAGAAGCTGGACCTTCAGAAGCTGACCTTCAGACGCACTGTTCAGAAGCTGACCTTCAGATGCACTGT
Organism: Medicago ruthenica; assembly: GCA_018208015.1. Taxonomy (NCBI): domain Eukaryota; kingdom Viridiplantae; phylum Streptophyta; class Magnoliopsida; order Fabales; family Fabaceae; genus Medicago; species Medicago ruthenica. The sequence goes on along the minus strand of CM031378.1, from coordinate 90,815,077 downwards.
TCAGAAGCTAACCTTCAGACGCACTGTTCAGATGCTGACCTTCAGAAGCACTGTTCAGACGCTGAACCTTCAGACGCAGACCTTCAGAAGTACCTTCAGAAGCTGGTTTTCTGCGTTCTGTTTTCGTGCCTTGGAGCTGTTAATTTTCTCATGTGATCTTTTGAAGATTTGATTGAAGAATTCTCCAAGCTTCGTTTGTTTCTAGAAGGAAGATTATTTTGCGTGAAGATATTTGTTGAAGATTGGTTTCTTTTATTTGTGAATATATTTTCAAAGAGATCTTTGGAAAATATATTTCTGAAGAATATTTGCTTCTATATGTTTCTAAAGAATTTTGGAAATATATCTTTGAAGAATATTTGGGTCTTTTATTTGTTGATGTTGAAGACTATAAATAGAGGACGCTGCTATTGAAGAAAGACATCAAAAACAGAAGCAATTATAGAGAGTTATTCTTAGTTTTTGAGTCTGTTCATTGTGAGCTTTATGCTCTGTTTCTGTATACCACTCAATTGTTTAGAGTTGGTTTGGTTTATTGAGTTGTAACTGTAGTTCACTTGAAGCTTTTAAGCAAGAGTGACTATTGGGTGTTTTGGAGAGTGTCTCCATCTTTGATTGTTTAGAGTTTAAGATCACTGGGGCAGTGACTGATTGAGTAGGAAGTAAGAGGGGTCTTATATCTAGGAGTTCCTAGGTAGAAATACCACATGTAGTGATTAAGTTAGAAGGCTGTGAAACAGGGGCTGTTCACATAGGACTTCGAATTGATACTATTATAGTGGATTTCCTTCCTGGCTTGGTAGCCTCCAGACGTAGGTTTGTTTGTCACCGAACTGGGTTAACAAATAACCTGTGTCTTTTACTTTCTGTCTGATGTTTTTGTTTACGTGTTTGTACTCTGTTTTAATTGTTGTTCCTGTGTTGGAACTTTCGTTCAACATCAGGACCTACTGCGCCAGAAATTTCAATTGGCATCAGAGCAGGCACCCTGCAAGTTTTAGGGTGAGCTCCAGGGAAGGTATTTTCTGGTAGAATGGACAAGGAAGGAGGATTTGTGAACAGACCACCTCTGTTGGATGGTTCCAACTATGAATATTGGAAATCACGCATGAGTGCTTTCCTTAAATCCATAGATAGTAAGACCTGGAAAGCAGTTCTGAAAGGTTGGGAACATCCTGTTGTGCTTGACAAAGATGGGAAGAAGACAGCTGATCTGAAACCAGAAGAAGTGTGGTCCAAGGAAGAAGATGAATTAGCTCTTGGAAACTCCAAAGCCTTGAATGCTATATTCAATGGAGTGGACAAGAATATGTTCAGACTGATCAAGCAGTGCACTGTAGCTAAGGATGCCTGGGAGATTCTCAAAACTACTCATGAAGGCACATCCAAGGTAAAAATGTCCAGACTTCAACTTCTCACCTCCAAGTTTGAAAATCTCAAAATGTTGGAGGATGAAAATATACAAGACGGCCTTAGAAGCTCTGCAACAACAGACCCAGCAGCTTCGTGACCATAACGAAGCCTTACCACCAACCTTGGAGACCATTTAGCAACAGCAGAATGCCGAAGGAAACGAGTCCCAACTAGACAAATCAGTGGATCCAGATCCTCAACCACTCTCCGCCGAGGTGTGGAACGCGCCAGTTACAGAAAACTTCAAGCCACCCTCTCTTTCGTTCTTCGACGAAAAAAGCGACCCGGTAGAACATGTGACCGCTTTCAACACTCAAATGGCCATCATCGGCGTCGTCGACTCTCTTAAGTGCAAGTTGTTAGCATGAACCCTTAAAGACGCCGCCCTCAGATGGTATATGAACCTACCTCAGTTTTCCATCATCAGCTACTAGGATATGACACACAAGTTGACGCACCAGTTCTCAGCAAGCTGCCACCGCAAAGTTTCGTCTACCAGCCTCTTCAACGTCCGTCAATGACCGAACGAGTCTCTCCGTGAGTATCTCGCGCGCTAATACGACGCCACCATCAAAGTCATTAACCCAAACCAGGAATTGTTCGTGGGATCCTTCCAGAACGGCCTCCGCGCTGGTGTTAGTAGAATAAAAGTAAGTATTTTTATATCGTCTCCACAGGGACTAGTGCGCTATCTCAAGCCTTTCAACAGCTGGTATCATTTTGAGTAAGGGGTTTATAACTTTGTTTGCTATAAACTATTGGAATGTAAAAGCGGAAATAAAGACGACAAGTAATAGGACGTAAAAGCGCTGGGATCAGAGTTTGTCAACCTAGCCTCGAATATATTCTAATGATCATGCATATGAATTCTAGCTTTTTAGCGAAATTATCACGTATCACTCGACAACATCATTCGTGTCTACATGACGTTGTGAGATCGATCGTATCGTTTAATCGACGATTTCCCAATCTATTAAACGATACGAAAGCTTTACGTTCCGACACTTTGTGCGATTATCAAAACCCAATTCCATGTCTAGAATTTCTTATTTTGATAGAAGATTATTCTAAACCTAGATTCAAAAGTATTTGTCAATAACAATTAAATCAAGCATAAGAATGAAAAGCAAGAATAACTTCAATTATCACATAAGTTACTAGAATCATATATTTGCAAAATCAAAAGTCTACATCTAAGCTATATTGAGTACCTCCAATCCCAAGAAGGGAATGTTAGTTGGTCATTGTCATGACAACTATACAAAAATGGAAAGAAGATGAAGATCCAAAGCTAAGTTCTTGATTTCCCAAAGAGTCTTAGTTAATCCACACTTCAATCACTCTTGCTCCATGAAGATCACCTCTTTTAGCCCTATTTTACGTCTAAAACTATATCCTAAAATATTACTAAACTGTAATAATAATTCTACTATTTTGAAAATGAGCTGAAAGGCTATAAATAAAAACTGGTTTTTTCAAGGCTCGCTACAGCGATGAGTTGGTCGCTGTAGCGATCGAAGCTTTCTTGGCCATTGGGTTTGCTCCACGTCAGCAAAACGGGGTTCAAACCGCCTTTGGTCGCTATAGCGACCAGATCCATCGCTGTAGCGATGGAAACTTGATTTCTCCCTGCCTAGGCGCGCTGTAGCGACCAATCCTCCGCCTATTTGGCATTTGATCAGTGATTCTGAGCTTTTCCTATGATAACTTGCGAAACAAGTAACATAAAGTGCTTAAATTAAATATGTATTTTAACTAATTTCTGGCACTTATCACTCTCCCCAACGACGCCATTTTGTTAGTTGAACAAAAGTAAGTATTTTTATATCGTCTCCACAGGGACTAGTGCGCTATCTCAAGCCTTTCAACAGCTGGTATCATTTTGAGTAATGGGTTTATAACTTTGTTTGCTATAAACTATTGGAATGTAGAAGCGGAAATAAAGACGACAACTAATAGGACGTAAAAGCGCTGGGATCAGAGTTTGTCAATCTAGCCTCGAATATATTCTAATGATCATGCATATGAATTCTAGGTTTTTAGCAAAATTATCACGTATCACTCGACAACATCATTCGTGTCCAAATGACGTCGTGAGATCGATCATATCGTTTAATCGACGATTTCCCAATCTATTAAACGATACGAACGCTTTACGTTTCGACACTTTGTGCGATTTTCAAAACCCAATTCCATGTCTAGAATTTCTTATTTTGATAGAAGATTATTCTAAACCTAGATTCAAAAGTATTTGTCAATAACAATTAAATCAAGCATAAGAATGAAAAGCAAGAATAACTTCAATTATCACATAAGTTACTAGAATCATATATTTGCAAAATCAAAAGTCTACATCTAAGCTATATTGAGTACCTCCAATCCCAACAAGGGAAGGTTAGTTGGTCATTGTCATGACAACTATACAAAAATGGAAAGAAGATGAAGATCCAAAGCTAAGTTCTTGATTTCCCAAAGAGTCTTAGTTAATCCACACTTCAATCACTCTTGCTCCATGAAGATCACCTCTTTTAGCCCTATTTTATGTCTAAAACTATATCCTAAAATATTACTAAACTGTAATAATAATTCTACTATTATGAAAATGAGCTGAAAGGCTATAAATATAAACTGGTTTTTTCAAGGCTCGCTACAGCGATGAGTTGGTCGCTGTAGCGATCGAAGCTTTCTTGGCCATTGGGTTTGCTCCACGCCAGCAAAACGGGGTTCAAACCGCCTTTGGTCGCTATAGCGACCAGATCCATCGCTGTAGCGATGGAAACTTGATTTCTCCCTGCCTAGGCGCGCTGTAGCAACCAATCCTCCGCCTATTTGGCATTTGATCAGTGATTCTGAGCTTTTCCTATGATAACTTGCGAAACAAGTAACATAAAGTGCTTAAATTAAATATGCATTTTAACTAATTTTTGGCACTTATCACTCTCCCCAATGACGCCATTTTGTTAGTTGAACAAAAGTAAGTATTTTTATATCGTCTCCACAGGGACTAGTGCGCTATCTCAAGCCTTTCAACAGCTGGTATCATTTTGAGTAAGGGGTTTATAACTTTGTTTGCTATAAACTATTGGAATGTAAAAGCGGAAATAAAGACGACAAGTAATAGGACGTAAAAGCGCTAGGATCAGAGTTTGTCAATCTAGCCTCGAATATTTTCTAATGATCATGCATATGAATTCTAGCTTTTTAGCAAAATTATCATGTATCACTCGACAACATCATTCGTGTCCAAATGACGTCGTGAGATCGATCGTATCGTTTAATCGACGATTTCCCAATCTATTAAATGATACGAAAGCTTTACGTTCCGACACTTTGTGCGATTATCAAAACCCAATTCCATGTCTAGAATTTCTTATTTTGATAGAAGATTATTCTAAACCTAGATTCAAAAGTATTTGTCAATAACAATTAAATCAAGCATAAGAATGAAAAGCAAGAATAACTTCAATTATCACATAAGTTACTAGAATCATATATTTGCAAAATCAAAAGTCTACATCTAAGCTATATTGAGTACCTCCAATCCCAACAAGGGAAGGTTAGTTGGTCATTGTCATGACAACTATACAAAAATGGAAAGAAGATGAAGATCCAAAGCTAAGTTCTTGATTTCCCAAAGAGTCTTAGTTAATACACACTTCAATCACTCTTGCTCCATGAAGATCACCTCTTTTAGCCCTATTTTATGTCTAAAACTATATCCTAAAATATTACTAAACTGTAATAATAATTCTACTATTCTGAAAATGAGCTGAAAGGCTATAAATATAAACTGGTTTTTTCAAGGCTCGCTACAGCGATGAGTTGGTCGCTGTAGCGATCGAAGCTTTCTTGGCCATTGGGTTTGCTCCACGCCAGCAAAACGGGGTTCAAACCGCCTTTGGTCGCTATAGCGACCAGATCCATCGCTGTAGCGATGGAAACTTGATTTCTCCCTGCCTAGGCGCGCTGTAGCAACCAATCCTCCGCCTATTTGGCATTTGATCAGTGATTCTGAGCTTTTCCTATGATAACTTGCGAAACAAGTAACATAAAGTGCTTAAATTAAATATGCATTTTAACTAATTTTTGGCACTTATCACTCTCCCCAATGACGCCATTTTGTTAGTTGAACAAAAGTAAGTATTTTTATATCGTCTCCACAGGGACTAGTGCGCTATCTCAAGCCTTTCAACAGCTGGTATCATTTTGAGTAAGGGGTTTATAACTTTGTTTGCTATAAACTATTGGAATGTAAAAGCGGAAATAAAGACGACAAGTAATAGGACGTAAAAGCGCTAGGATCAGAGTTTGTCAATCTAGCCTCGAATATTTTCTAATGATCATGCATATGAATTCTAGCTTTTTAGCAAAATTATCATGTATCACTCGACAACATCATTCGTGTCCAAATGACGTCGTGAGATCGATCGTATCGTTTAATCGACGATTTCCCAATCTATTAAATGATACGAAAGCTTTACGTTCCGACACTTTGTGCGATTATCAAAACCCAATTCCATGTCTAGAATTTCTTATTTTGATAGAAGATTATTCTAAACCTAGATTCAAAAGTATTTGTCAATAACAATTAAATCAAGCATAAGAATGAAAAGCAAGAATAACTTCAATTATCACATAAGTTACTAGAATCATATATTTGCAAAATCAAAAGTCTACATCTAAGCTATATTGAGTACCTCCAATCCCAACAAGGGAAGGTTAGTTGGTCATTGTCATGACAACTATACAAAAATGGAAAGAAGATGAAGATCCAAAGCTAAGTTCTTGATTTCCCAAAGAGTCTTAGTTAATACACACTTCAATCACTCTTGCTCCATGAAGATCACCTCTTTTAGCCCTATTTTATGTCTAAAACTATATCCTAAAATATTACTAAACTGTAATAATAATTCTACTATTCTGAAAATGAGCTGAAAGGCTATAAATAGAAACTGGTTTTTTCAAGGCTCGCTACAGCGATGAGTTGGTCGCTGTAGCGATCGAGATTTCTTGGTCATTGGGTTTGCTCCACGTCAGCAAAACGGGGTTGAAACCGCCTTTGGTCGCTATAGCGACCAGATCCATCGTTGTAGCAATGGAAAGGTAGGCGCTGCCTATTCACTCGGACAATGCTCTAAACACGAAAGTGTGACGCCCTCTTTTGATTTCTCCCTGCCTAGGCGCGCTGTAGCAACCAATCCTCCGCTGTAGCGAGCCATCCTTTACATTTCTTCATGTTTCTTTGCTCAAATCATGTCCTGGCTTGCATTTTCCTGCACAAATGGATGGGGTAAGAAGTAAAAGCATAATCTGGCATTTGATCAGTGATTCTGAGCTTTTCCTATGATAACTTGCGAAACAAGTAACATAAAGTGCTTAAATTAAATATGCATTTTAACTAATTTATGGCACTTATCAGCTGGTCAATTCAATGAGTCATTGGCACAGAAACTAGCTGATTCCATGGAAGAGATTATGTCTAGAGCGGTATGTTACATCAATGGAGATGAGAGTAATGCAGAAAAGAAAGCCAGGGCCTCTAGGGAGCACACCCCAAGTGGCTATGATCATCGCAGAAGCTACTATCCTCCCGCCCCCAGAGATAGAGCGCCTTACAAGTGCTATATTCCCGACAGGTGCGCACCCGCACCAGAGTCCTTCACAGCACTCAACACTCGTCGTGAGCAGATCTGGAGGGGTGTCTACCACTCCAGACTCATCCCCGACCCCCCGCCGCCAAGAGGAAACATAATGGGAAATGATAAGGATGCCTGGTGTAAGTACCACCGGGTAAAAGGACACAACACAAATGACTGCATCCATTTGAAAAGAGAGATTGAAAAGTTAATTCAGAATGGCAGACTAAGAGGATACATCAAGGATAGCAGGGAGGGAAACAGACGCCCCCCGAAGATGCCTCGAAGGAGAAAGATGCAACAAAGGCTGGCGAGCGCCACACACTGAACACTATATATGGCAGATTTGCAGGAGGCGGCGAGTCCAGTGCTTCCCGAAAGAGGTATGTACGACAAGTCATGCTCTTGGATGACCACGCCAGAGCAAAGCCATAGCACAAGCCAGACATCACCTTCTCAAGTGTTGATCGCGAAGGAATAATTCCCCATGATGACGATCCTATGGTCATCACTGTACAAATCTTCAACTGGGACGTCAAGAGAGTGATGATTGATCCCGACAGCTCTACAGATATCCTTTACTACTCTGCCTTTGAGAGAATGGGACTTGATGAGGACCAGTTGCAGCCTTTCAAGGGGACCCTGGATGGCTTCACAGGAGAACAGGTGCACGTTCGTGGGTACATCACCTTGAAAACAACTTTTGGTACAGGCAACAACGCCAAAACCATCAGAGTCAAATATTTAGTGGTCAACTCGCCTTGTTCTTACAACATCATAATAGGCCGCCCAACTTTCAACCTTCTTGACGCCTATGTGTCCACTAAATTCCTCATCATGAATTACCCACTGGAGAATAGACAAATCGGCACTATTAGAGTAGACCAGAAAATTGACCGGGAGTGTTACCACAACAGTTTGAAGCTACAAAAGGAAAAGAAGGGAGCCAGCAACACAAAAGCGCACCAGGTGAACGCCGTCGACATGGATCCAGGGGAGGAATTTCAGCAGGAGCGCCTCGAACCCATTGAAGGTCTAAAAGAGATTTTGATGGGCCTAGAGCCTCATCAGACCACTGGGATGGAGACATCTTTGGATCCAGCCGAAGAACTGAGCGTAACAGAACTCCTGAGGAAGAACCTAAACCTCTTCGCTCGTCAGCCGACATATATGCTTAGCGTCAACCCCGCCAAAGTGTGTCGTCACCTTGCTTTATATCCAGGAGTCAAGCCAGTCAACACGCCAACCTGGCGTCATGGTAATTTCACAGAGGAAGCTAGCGAGACAGGCCTACTGCATGGAGCGAACACGATTCAGGAATTACACAAACTCACCCACGTCCAAGACTTTGCTGCCAAACAGAGAGACGCTCGCCATGACAATTCAAAGGGCGAGCTCAAAAGCCTGTAAAGTCGTCTTAATGGTTACCTTCTTTTAATTTCATGTATCTTTTATTTAATGAAAAAGAGCAGGGAGCACTCTTTTCCCCTGCAATAGCGAGGGTTTTTAATGAAGCACCCTGCTTTCTTATTGAATTATATCTATATCATCTATTTTGTATTGCATACATCACCTGCAACAGATCAACAACGCCAAGAGATAGAAAGATCGCCACCTAATTCCTTAACCCCAAAGAGCACTCTAAGACGTCGTGAGCTAAAAAGAAATCGCCACCTAATTCCTTAACCCCAAAGAGGGGTCTAAGATGTCGTGACCTAAAAAGAAATCGCCACCTAATTCCTTAACCCCAAAGAGGGCTCTAAGACGTTGTGAGCTAAAAAGAAATCGCCACCTAATTCCTAAAACCCAAAGAGGGCTCTAAGACGTCGTGAGCTAAAAAGAAATCGCCACCTAATTCCTTAACCCCAAAGAGGGCTCTAAGACGTCGTGAGCTGAAAAGAAATCACCACTTAATTCCTTAACCCCAAAGAAGGTTGGCTGTAAGACGTCGTGAGCTAAAAGTACCGCCCATAGAAGGCAATGAAGCGTCAAACTAAGTACCCGCCCAATTAATACTCTTAAGCACGAGGAAACATATATGAATCACATAAACGCCTCAACTAAAGCATGACTTAGAAAATTTGTGGCAGTTGCATAACTAAACATCACCATAGTACGAAGAAGCGCCAAATAAAGCAAATTAAGGAAAGGAAATTAAATAGCATAGAAATAATATCAAGTCATCACATACCAAATTGTGCCAAATTCAAAAAATTACATAAGATCATGGTTCATCCACCAAGACACCATCTACAATAATTTTAAAAGAATCAAGGGCGGAAGGATCAACGCTAGGATGCAAAAGGGCGACTTGCGCTTTAGCCCGCTCAAAGCCAACATCAAAGGTCAGGGCCAGCTCGCCCTTAGCCTCAGAAACCTCAGCCTTGAGCTGATTTTCCCTTTTCGTTCCGGCCGCAACATCATTTTGAAGCTTCGCAATGACCCCATCCTTCCCAGCCAGGTCCGCGGCATGGCCAATTTTCAAATCCGAAATGCGCTCGTCGCACTCGAGCTTCATCGCCTCTTTGGCTTCCTTTATCTCTTTTTCCCTGGTTTCCTTGGCTTCCTTTAGTTCTTTTTCCAGCGCCCTCACCGTAGCCTGGAACGTCTCTTCACTCTGCACCAGCTCATCATGCTTACGATCTATAGCTTCCAAGATCATTATAGACCGCAAGCAGTGGACGCCCATATCTCTCGTCATGAATGGAATAACGCCTTGATTCCCAGCCTCCACATCTTCAGGATTAAAAGCCAGCCTCTCTTTGACATAGGCACTATAGTTGAAATCCTTATCCTAGAAGAATTGAACAGTTTTGCTAGTCCCGACGGCGCCAGTCGAGGGTTGGGAATGCGTTTTCTTACTTCTCTTCTCAGTCAACGCCTTCCCTTTGTCATCTTTCCCGGGCGACGTCTGCCCTTTGTCTTGCACGAACGTTGCAACAGACTCGGTCTGAGTCTCAGGCGGATTGTCAGCTTTCCTCTTAGGCTTGCGGGTGATGAGACCAGAGGGGTCGCTGACTGCCAACCCCTCAGAAGCCTTTTTTGCCTTCATTTCTTCAAGATATTTCTTCCTCTCTGCCGCAGTCATGGGCGCCATGGATTCTATAAAAATAAAAACAAATAGAGGTTACAAGGACAAGAAGACAAGTGAGTAAAATAGACGCATAAATAAATAAAGCCAACTCACGTAAGTAAGCTTCTAGGCTATTCACGTCCCCCTCCCTATTCAACAGCTCCCGAATGTTCATAAGCAACATCTTATCCAGAAAGCAAACGACGCCTTTGTCATACTCGTCCAACTTCTCATACTCAAACCCCATGATGGACGCCGGAGCGCTCGTCCAGCATATGGGGAACCTCAACTCACCATTGACCTGCACAACAGCTGCTTCACAATCCTCCCCCCCCCCCCGTCCTTAGAAATGTCTGCTTGCAGTTCTTATAATGACTTGTCAGGATGCGCGCTGACGGACACCCAAGACAGCTTGTCCATCCCCTTGGTACCATAGAAAGTGAAGAAACACCCGGCCGAAGGTTGGAAGCCCAACCCCTCACACAGAATCTCAAAAGCTCGTATGAATGCCCAACTGTTGGGCTGAAGCTGAGATGGTGCCACATTCAGCCAGTTAAGCACGTTACTTCACTCCCAGATCTTCAAAGACGGCCGTGTACATATGAAACATCTCGTTCTTAACCCCCTTTGGCCTCCGAAGGCACACCTTCTCGCCCGGGCGACAATGCTCCAGGATCACGTCCTCTTCAAATCCCGTGGAGGACACATGGAGTTTGCTCCGAAAAAACTCCACTTTTTTAGGATCCATATACATGGATTCCGAGATGAGCACTTCATCCGCGAAGCTCTCTTTTTCTAAACTAGATGACGACGCCATATAGCAAATGCCTTTCCTACAAAAGGGACCTGGGGGAACAGAAAGAATAATGCAGTCAGATGAATTCCCACTACTATTCTTCCCTTCGCTATCCTCAGAATCACTTGAAAATTCCTCTAAAAGGGAATGGTCGTAGTAGGTTTTCTCAAACACCACCCAATCAGTGGTTCCATCTGACCGCTTTGCATGTTTAATGCTTTCCCTCCACAACCTATCCCTCTCCTCTGAATTCGCTGGAGATAACGAGCTACCCTCCCCATCGCACTCCCTAATTACCACCATACTAATGACCTAACTTATAAAGAATGAAATTATGGCCAGGCAATACCTAAGAGAAATTAACAGGTTCTGAACCAACAGGTTCTGAACAGAACTTAGCACAACAGTTTGCAAAACAGAGTACAAACAAAAACACACACAGGCAGCAAATTAAAGTGCAGGAAAGTAAAAAGGCACAGAAGTTTGTTAACCCAGTTCGGAGTAAACACCTCCTACTCTGGGGGATACCAATCCAGGAAGGAAATCCACTATTGGATTTAATCCTCAAGACTCAGACACTGACTCCCAGTTCTTATCCCAAGCAATTAACCTCCACCTAGTCAGACTTCTACCCAACTCTGAGTAATAGAATCCACAATCTTCCTATTCAAGTAACTAAACCCAGTTACTGAAACCCTTAACCAAAAACACTCTGTTTTTCAGAAAACTTCAAAAACACAAAAACTTCATTCGTACCTAAAGGCTTAGAATGAATTACAACTCAATCAAACACCTAAACCAACTCTAACAGAGTGGTGCACAATAAAGCTAAAAGCTTAAAATCCTAAGACTCAATTTTCTGATCTTAAACTCTATCAATCGTAAGTCTTGAATAGCAGCAGCCCTCCTCCTTATATAGCCTTCAGTCTTGCAGCATAAATAACAAACAAATCTTCTGATTTGATTTGTTACTGAAATAAGATTGGTCCAATAATGTAACAAATAAAACTGTATCCAATCTTTGTATCTTTAAAAGATTGTATCAGGAAAATACGTGTTTCCATAACAATAAACCAAATCTTCAATAAATCTTCTCCAAAACAATCCAGCATTCTAGAACAATATGCGTGGATAATTCCTTGTTAAATCTTGCAAAGATTCGCACAGGAATAACATGAAAATAACCAGCTTCTGATGAAGTCAACATAAGTCAACGCTGGCATCAAAACCTGAATTCAGCTTCTGAACAGCTACAGTGCTTCTGATGAGGCATTCAGCTTCTGATGTGATTTTGAGCTTCTGAATGGCTTCAAATGAGAAAACTTGTAACTGAAGAAATTTTCTACATATGGAGATGCTTCTATTCAATATCTTGGTTTTGCCAAAACATGCAGCCAACCCAAAAGACTCAACAATCTCCCCCTTTGGCAAATTTTTAGCTAAAACCATCCAAGTTCTTCAATCTCCCTTATAATCAACTCAGCAATGAAGAACTCCACAACAATACATCATAGCATAAACATAAGCAGCAGACAAAACACTTTTATGAGCTATGTTAAACAACAGCTTCAACTTCTGATCACCACAACCATGGTATCAGAGCTACTGATCAACTCCTGATCATCACACAATCTCCCCCTGAAGCTTCACAAATACATAAACAACTACTAAGCTTCACAACACTCCCCCTGCAACTCAGCTTCTCACATAAACTCCCCCTCACTACTGAACTACAGAGAAACAAAAGTATCAGAGCATACTTCAGGAACTGAGAACAAGCACAATTTTATTTTCTTCAGGACCTCTTCAGGACCACACTTCAGAACCACACCATCACTCAGGTATATAACAAACTTGTACTCCCCCTGAGACACATATTCCCCCTTGATCATATCTGGACATATAATGCTTGGTATCAGAGCAAAATTAGTCACCTTCTGAATCAAAGACACACTTTCTGAATAACACTGACAGCTGAACATCTGAAATGCAGCAATACATCTTCTAATTTTTGGTATCAGAGCCAACACATTGCATAGTATCAGAGCCAACACATTGCATAGTATCAGAGCCAACACATTGCATAGGATTTTCTCCCCCTTTTTAGCCACAAAATTCTGACAAATCTCAGACTTTAAATAGGGAAGGAAGACTGCACAAACATCTTCAATTACTGTCCCAGTTTGAACTTCAGACTTAGTATCAAAAACAGCATCACACTTAGCACTAACAAAGTTAGCAGGTACTCTATCTTCCTCACATCCAGTTTGCTTTAATTGCTAGAATTCTTCATATAAACATACACCTAACTTGCTTCTCAGATTCTCAAACTGTTTAGCATCCAAGGCTTTTGTGAAAATGTCAGCAACTTGTTCTTCAGTATCTACATGTTCCAGCTGAACAATCTTGTCCTCCACAAGGTTTCTGATAAAATGGTGTCTGATGTCTATGTGTTTGGTTCTACTGTGCTGAATTGGATTCTTAGAGATGTTGATAGCACTCAAATTATCACAAAACAATGTCATAACACCTTGTTTCATGTTATACTCCTCTAGCATCTGTTTCATCCACACCAGTTGTGAGCAACTACTCCCAGCAGCAATATACTCAGCTTCAGCAGTTGACAATGAAACACAATTTTGTTTCTTGCTGAACCAAGAAATTAAGTTATTTCCCAAAAAGAAACAACCTCCTGAGGTGCTTTTCCTGTCATCAGCACTTCCAGCCCAGTCAGCATCACAATATCCCATCAATTCAGAACTTGTGCTGTTCACATACTTCAGAATCCTCTTCACTTGTGTTAGATGACTCATCTTAGGATCAGCTTGATATCTAGCACATACTCCAACAACATAAGTGATATCAGGTCTGCTTGCAGTTAAATACAATAAGCTTCCTATCATGCTTCTGTACTGACTTTGATCAACTGATACTCCTTGTTCATCTTTGGTTAGCTTCAGATGAGTAGCAGCTGGTGTCTTCTTATGAGCAGCAGATTCCATACCAAACTTCTTCATTATGTTCTTGGCATATTTACTCTGAGAGATAAAGATTGTATCTTCCATTTGCTTGACTTGCAATCCAAGAAAATATGTCAGCTCACCAACCAAACTCATTTCAAATTCTGATTGCATTTGCTGAACAAACAGTTTGACCATCTTCTGAGACATTCCTCCAAACACTATATCATCCACATAAATCTGAGCAATCATCAGACTCCCATTTTCATCTTTCACAAACAAAGTCTTATCAGAACCTCCTTTTCTGTAACCTTGAGCCACAAGAAACTGAGTCAGCCTGTCATACCATGCTCTTGGTGCTTGCTTCAATCCATATAAAGCCTTCTTTAACTTGTACACATGTTCTGGAAACTTAGGATCCACAAAACCTTTAGGCTGTTCAACATATACCTCTTCTTGCAAATATCCATTCAAAAATGCACTCTTCACATCCATCTGGAATAATTTGAACTTGAGAATACAGGATACACCCAACAGTAGTCTTATGGATTCTAGTCTGGCCACAGGTGCAAAGGTCTCATCAAAATCAAGTCCCTCAACTTGAGTATAACCCTGAGCAACCAACCTTGCCTTGTTTCTGACTACAGTACCACTTTCATCTGTTTTATTCTTGAATATCCACTTAGTGCCAATCACATTCAGCCCTTCAGGTCTTGGAACCAGATCCCACACTTCACTCCTCTTGAATTGATTCAACTCATCTTGCATTGCTTCAATCCAAAATTCATCAGTTAGGGCTTCTTTCACATTTTTAGGTTCAAACTTTGACACAAAGCATGAATCAGTAGCAGCATCTGATCTCCTGGTTCTGACGCCTTGATCTAAGCTTCCAATGATTAAGTCTTTAGGATGATCCTTCTGAACTCTAATGGATGGCCCTTTACCATTTGGAACTTGATCTGTTTGATCTTCTGCTTCTTCAGACTCTGAATGCTTTTCTGCTTCTGAGGTTTGTTCTTCTGATACTTCAGACTCTGGAACAACTTCAGGATCATTCTTTTCATTCTCAGCAGACAAATCATCAATAACCACATTTATGGACTCCATCACAACCTTGGTTCTGGAATTAAACACCCTGTAAGCTCTGCTGTTCACTGAATAACCCAGGAATATGCCCTCATCAGACTTAGGATCCAGTTTTCTTCTATTCTCTCTGTCAGCCAAGATATAGCATCTGCTCCCAAAAACATGGAAATATTTCACAGTTGGCTTCCTCCCTTTCCACAATTCATACAGAGTAGATGTTGTTCCCTTTTTCAAAGTGACTCTATTGTGTATGTAACATGCTGTGTTCATAGCTTCAGCCCAAAACATATATGGCAGCTTCTTAGCATGCAGCATAACCCTTGCACATTCTGCTAATGTTCTATTCTTCCTCTCAACTACACCATTTTGCTGAGGTGTGATAGGTGCAGAAAATTCATGCTTTATACCTTCAGAAGCACAGAATTCTGAGAAGCTCTTGTTTTCAAATTCTTTGCCATGATCACTTCTGATTCTGATAATCCCACTGTCCTTCTCTCTTTGTAGTTGAATGCACATCTCTTTAAAGACTTCAAAAGTGTCAGACTTTTCTCTAACAAAGCTGACCCATGTATATCTAGAGTAGTCATCTACCATTACAAAAGCATACCTCTTGCCTCCAATACTCTCAACTTGCATAGGCCCCATCAAATCCATATGAACAAGTTCTAGTACTTTAGTAGTTACCTGGTGAACTAATCTGGGATGAGACTTTCTTGTTTGTTTTCCAATTTGACAATCACCACAAACATTGTCCTCATTGATCTTCAGATTAGGTACACCTCTGATAGCTTCAGTACTTAGGATTTTTTCATGCCTTTCATATGCAGATGTCCCAGTTTCTGGTGCCAGAGCTTGACTTCTTCTTCTGAGCTCATAAGACAAGAAGTCAAACTTCTTTCTTCTTCAGAAACCCACAAATAACAATTGTCTTTGGATCTGCAGCCTCTCATCTGAATCTTATCTTCCTGATCAGTAACAATACACTCTAGTTTGTTAAAATTAACCTTCAATTCTTGATCACAAAGTTGGCTAATACTGATCAGATTAGAGGTTAATCCTTCCACCAGTAGCACATCATTAAGTCTGGGCAAACCTTCTCTGATCAAATCACCAATACCCAGAATCTGACCTTTTACACCATCTCCAAATGTCACATAACTTCTGGAGTATGATCTGATATTGCTCAGCAGCTTCTTCACACCAGTCATGTGCCTTGAACATCCACTATCAAAATACCAGTCTTCTTTTGAGGTGGCTCTCAATGAAGTATGAGCAATCAGGCCTACATTCTGAACTTTGGGCTTCCACACCTTCTGAACATTGTGTCTGATAGCAGCTGGTTCCACTCTTCTATACTGAAAATGTTCAGGATAGCCATAAAGTTTGAAGCAGAATGGTTTGATATGCCCTTTCTTTCCACAATGATGACAGATCCATGGATGATTTCTCCTCCTTCTGTTTCTGAAAACTTTCTGGGGTTGCTTCTGAGGTAGCATCTGACCATGCTTCTGAGGTAGCATCTGAGGTCTCTTCTGAGCTTGCTTCTGAGCTTGCATCTGGGATTGTTTCTGAGGTCTCATATGAGATGTCCCAATCATAGGATTATCAATTTTAGTGGCAGGAACAAACTCTTTAACAAGAATCTTCTGTTTGGGGTTCTGAGTCTGATCAACAAAGCCTAAACAAGTTTTTCCTTGTTGCTGAGCACCCAAAATTTCATCCAACACATTAGTAGCAGTATTCATCATTCTAACCTGCTTTTTCATATGTTCAAGTTGGGAATTTAACTGGTTCACTTCTTCTTTCAAATCTGAATTCTGCACAAGAAGTTCTCCTTTTTCAGCCTCCAGTTGAAAAATAGTCTCCTTCTGATCCAGAACTTGTTTGCAAACCTCAGCACTTCTGGTATATAGCTTCTTGTAATTGTCAGCTAGTTCATCATAAGAGGTTTTAGCAACATCAGACACAAAAGAAGCTTCAGACTCTGAGTCAGACTCTGAAAAAGTCTCAGACTCTAAAACAGCTTCCTTCTTCAAGATAGCTCCTGACCTTACTACCAGACCAGTATCACACATACCAGATTCACTATCATCATCTTCTTCAGAACCATCATCAGACCATGCAACAGCTAGGCACTTCTTCTGTTTCTTAAGAAAAGTAGGACATTCAGATTTGATATGCCCATAGCCCTCACACTCATAGCACTGCACACCTTTGGCTTGGTTACTTTTCTCCTCAGACTTGGTCTTCTTCTCATCAGTTTGTTGCTTTTTATTATTGAATCTGAAATTCTAACCTTTGGCTTTTCTGTTAACATTCTTCAGAATCTTGTTGAATTGTTTTCCTAGCAACACTAGAGCTTCTGATAAGTCATCCTCATCAGACTCTTGTTGATCATCAGCTTCAGCATTCACAGTAAAAGATATACCTTTCCCTTTCTTATCAGGCTGTTTGCAGAATGCAGTCTCAAAATTTAACAAAGACCCAATCAGCTCCTCAACCTTCATAGCAGAAATGTCATGAGCCTCCTCAATTGCAGTGACCTTCATGTCAAATCTTCTGGACAGGGACCTGAGGATTTTTCTGACTAACTTCTCATCAGTCATCTTTTCTCCAAGTGAATCAAAAGAATTTGCCATGTCCAGCACATTCATGTAAAAATCCTGAATAGATTCTTCTTCCTTCATCTTCAGGTTCTCAAATTTGGTGGTCAGCAGCTGCAATCTGGACATCTTCACCTTAGAAGTTCCTTCATGAGTGGTTTTCAGAATTTCCCAAGCATCCTTAGCCACAGTACATTGTTTGATAAGTCTGAACATGTTCTGGTCCACACCATTAAAGATTGCATTCAAAGCTTTTGAATTTCCCAGAGACAAGTCATCTTCAGTTCTGGTCCACTCCTCTTCAGGCTTCAAAACTCCAGTTTTGTTACCATCTTTGTCCAAAAACTCAGGATGTTCCCAGCCTTTTATCACAGCTTTCCAAGTCCTGCTGTCAATAGACTTTAGAAAAGCACACATCCTTGACTTCCAATACTCATAGTTTGTGCCATCTAGTAGGGGTGGTCTATTGACATAGCCTCCTTCTCTATCCATGCTTGCCAGAAATAAACTCCTCTGGATCTCACCCAAATTACCGGCAGGGTGCCTGCTCTGATGCCAATTGAAATTCTGGCCAGGCAATACCTAAGAGAAACTAACAGGTTCTGAACCAACAGGTTCTGAACAGAACTTAGCACAACAGTTTGCAAAACAGAGTACAAACAAAAACACACACAGGCAGCAAATTAAAGTGCAGGAAAGTAAAAAGGCACAGAAGTTTGTTAACCCAGTTCGGAGTAAACACCTCCTACTCTGGGGGATACCAATCCAGGAAGGAAATCCACTATTGGATTTAATCCTCAAGACTCAGACACTGACTCCCAGTTCTTATCCCAAGCAATTAACCTCCACCTAGTCAGACTTCTACCCAACTCTGAGTAATAGAATCCACAATCTTCCTATTCAAGTAACTAAACCCAGTTACTGAAACCCTTAACCAAAAACACTCTGTTTTTCAGAAAACTTCAAAAACACAAAGACTTCATTCGTACCTAAAGGCTTAGAATGAATTACAACTCAATCAAACACCTAAACCAACTCTAACAGAGTGGTGCACAATAAAGCTAAAAGCTTAAAATCCTAAGACTCAATTTTCTGATCTTAAACTCTATCAATCGTAAGTCTTGAATAGCAGCAGCCCTCCTCCTTATATAGCCTTCAGTCTTGCAGCATAAATAACAAACAAATCTTCTGATTTGATTTGTTACTGAAATAAGATTGGTCCAATAATGTAACAAATAAAACTGTATCCAATCTTTGTATCTTTAAAAGATTGTATCAGGAAAATACGTGTTTCCATAACAATAAACCAAATCTTCAATAAATCTTCTCCAAAACAATCCAGCATTCTAGAACAATATGCGTGGATAATTCCTTGTTAAATCTTGCAAAGATTCGCACAGGAATAACATGAAAATAACCAGCTTCTGATGAAGTCAACATAAGTCAACGCTGGCATCAGAACCTGAATTCAGCTTCTGAACAGCTACAGTGCTTCTGATGAGGCATTCAGCTTCTGATGTGATTTTGAGCTTCTGAATGGCTTCAAATGAGAAAACTTGTAACTGAAGAAATGTTCTACATATGGAGATGCTTCTATTCAATATCTTGGTTTTGCCAAAACATGCAGCCAACCCAAAAGACTCAACAAAGAACAAGATCGAAGAGGATTACCTGGATTTAAATGTCAGCGAAGGATTGAGAATGAAAGCAGGCTTCGAACAATCTAAAAACGGTAGGCGTGGCGATCTCCAAAGACAGGAACGATTTGGAATGACGAAGGACGATTTGGGAGAGAAAACGGAGGTGAGGGAAGTGAAGGGTAAAGGAAATCTGAAAGTGGAGGAAAAGTATATCCGTTTCAGTTTGAAGTACAAAAGCCTGGGAAAACGCGCAGATGATGTCACTTAAGTGGGCACGATTTCCAAGAGCCGTTGCGATGCAAACACATCAGCGAGAGCGAACGGTCGCCCCATTTCAGCCGTCGGATCTCACTAGGGTGCCCCCTAGATCTAAACCTCAGAGAGAATCACGCCCCATGTTGGGCTAGTTCTGGCATGGCGGCCTGAGCCACTCAATAATGTCACCCTTTTTTGCACAGTTTAAATCACTTCGCCTTGTTCCAAAGCTCGTGCGTTGGGCTAGCACCCCCAAGGCCCCAAAAACGCGTGGAGCTAGTACCCATGTTGGGGTAGTACTCATAAAAGCTTCCAATATTCAAGGGGCTACAATATATCGGTTGGTATTCGCTTTGCACACCCAGTAATTTAAAAATTATCACATAGCTCCATTTCCAGTAAGTCTCACTTGCTGGGCCAAACATCATAGACAGATTCCCAGTGACAGTTTAATCACTTCGCCTTGTTCCAAAGCTCGTGCTTGTTGGGCTGTGGATCGTAGATCTTACCATTTAGGCCTTAGAGTCCTAAAAATAGGGCTTGGACCCTTAGAGCGAGGCCGGGCGCCCTCTAGAAGGGCACACAGCCCACCTGACAATCCTATACAATTTTAGGGAACTCTCATAAAGGCATCCTCTAGGGGCGTCCTCAGCAGCCTGTAAGGGCACCCTAGCCATGGTTTTGGCCCTTTATGATTTGGGCCCAAACCCATGGCCGGATAGACCCAAATTGGGACTACAAATAGTAACCTTGGGATCATTCTCAATGCATGACCTAAACAGACCCTGAAAACCCTAGTTTTCCTAGATTGTACTCACAGCCAGTACAATAGGTATATTACTATTACTATTATTATAGCAGTTGTATATCTGATAGATGATGTTGGTTGGTCACCCAAAAAAAATTTAGTGACATGTAATCTTGGAAAGTCTATAGTTTGTTGTGCTACTAGCTTTTGATGCTCTCTTGCTAAGCTTGTTAAAAACAGCTGCATAATCAACAAGATAAATCTGTTTAGTCTTAAATCGTGCAGGAACAGGCACACACATGTTTTCTTTATAACTCTAAAGGGAGAACAGATATTTACCCTGCTTTTTGGAAAAAGCTGTTTAGCTCATCCCATCTTTGCGTTGGTGTCACCCTTGAGTGAAACCAAACATATCATTAGGGTTCAAAACAAATGGATTACAAGGTTGCTTACTATCTTCAGTTCCATATGTGTCCTTATCTTGCAAAATGCCACCCAATCTAATTTTCAAGGGTGAAAAGGCTGCAAAACATTCAAAGGCAATGATACCTTAATAAGCTCTCAAAACAATAGTGAATTGATGTGAGAATAAGTTGCTGTGAAAATGAATAACAGATATGTGAATTTTGTCTTACCTCTTACTACATTTAACAAAATATTATTGTTGAGGTCCTGCATGGGATGAAAATTATAAGATGTAAATTATCTCTTTAACTTTTAAACTTTATAGTTTCAAGAAAGCAATCAAACTATACCAGATTAAGCAGAGAAGCATGATCCCAACTGCATTTTGCATAGTCACATTTCTGAGGCGGCCACCAATCAAGAGTTGCGCACACAAAATCGTTATCAATCCTTCCAATGAATGCTCTTCCATGAATTTCAACAACTCCTTCTATACCATTCACTCCAACGAAACCGAAGCTTATACTAAGTACATCCATAAACACATACCCAGAAGCATTTTTTTATAACCCATTTCCTGAATCAATCAAGCAAATTAAGAACTGAAATAAGGTCCTTAAATTTTCATAAAAAAAAAATTATTATTTAAAGTCTTTAAAGAATGTCTTTAGGGAATTCATTAGCATTTGCCTTTAATTTATAATAAGATTTACAGTTGTCGTAATGAATTGAGTGCAAAACTTGTGTGGTCACAATCACAAATTTAAATTATCTAAGCTTACACGCATAAATGGAAAAATGTACAAAGAGAAAAAAAATCAATTTTATTTTTATTTGTTGTAATGATTAAATAATGTGCATTTTTGTGTGTACCTAAATAGTTTTAATTAGTAATTGTAATCATACAAGAATTAATTATGAACTTAATAGTGCAATGGGATATGCAAAACCAATCAAAATTCAAAATTCTAGTGCTTAACCCTCCAAACAATCTAACAGTTCCTTTAGCCTACTACTCCCCCGTTATATTTAGGTTGTGCGTGGTTTTTTAAAAATAATTAGTTTTTTTGACAAATTAAAAATAATTAGTCTTATTGATTTTAATGATAAAATTAGTATAATTTACTAAAATATTCTTAGAGTTTTTTTTTACGAATCATTAGTGATTGTTGTTAACGGAGTGGTTAAGTGGAGTAAAATTTATTAAATATGAGTATATTAGTGGGAAAAAAAGCATTAAATATTGCATTGATATTCTAAAATGACAATTATTTTGAGACAGAAAAAAGTACAAATGAAACACTTTTTATGATTCTAGGTTAGTTTATCTTAAAATGTAAAATTTGGGTCAATATTATTTGATATTTGGCCTAGTTATTTATTTTATGTAAGTTGTTTTAGTCTTAAAATTGTATAATTATTATTTGTCTATTTACAAATATTTATGGTTTTTATGGAGATGAAAAATTTAATTATTTGTTTCGTATGATTTTATGAGTCTAGTCTACGTAGACTCCATAAGTTTGCCTCGACTCTCGAGTTTGACAATCTTGGTTCATACAATATATCTATAAAAATGCAATAATACGACAAAATAGTAGGTTTTAATTGAAGTATAAAAGTGGTTTACATTGACGGCGCGCTCATATCCTTTAGGTTTTGTTTGGGGGTTTGGAGGGGAGGGGAATGGAAAGCTTTGAAGGGTGAAAATATAGGGGAAAATGATAAAATCTTTCACATTTTTGAAAGGGTAATTTTTTAGAGAAGGATAAATTAATATTTATGATTAATATATTTTAAATTTTAAGAATATTATAACTACTTAGATTAAATTTGAAGAATTCATGTAAACTTTCCAAAATCCTCCTCCAATACAATTTTTGAGTTCTCACAAATGAGAAGGGTTTTGAATTATGAAGAAAAATGAAACTCTAAAGTATTCCCTCCTTTATTTCTTTCACTCGCTCCTATTTTTTTTCAAATCCCTCCACCCCCTTCCCCTTCAAACTCGCAAACAAGCCTTAAACTCTTATTTTATTTTGCTTGAAATATCAAAGGTGAAAATTGCTTGATAAGACACTCTGGTGTCAGTCGCAATAGAGGAAGCAGATGCAAACATCCTCTTGACAAGAACCGTAACTTGCAAGCTCCTCCTTGCACTTTGTATTACACAAATCTTTAAAACATTGTCCTTCTTCGAACCATGTTCTACTAGTACTAAGGTCCCATTCACAAACTCTTGCTTCCACCTCTACGCATAAAAAGAAAAATAGGAAAGCAAATTAGAAACTTAAATAAGGCTAAGAATTGAAAAAACATGAGAGAATAAATATAGGTTACTTAGATATAGTTTGTACCCCATATAAAAATAAGGAGAATGGCAAGACATAGAAACATGAAGACGTTGTAGAATTTATTCGCACAGTAAGTCATAATTTCTAAACGTAAATAATGTTCACTACAAAAGATACCAACAAAATGTTTGTGTCAATGTATGTGGAGGTAAAAAAAACTAGTTGAATTTATAGCACAAAAATTTTGCGAGCCGGATTGAGATATTCAATTTATTATTACCAATCTACTTTAATCCATCCATATAGTTTTTCTATGAGACTAAGTATGACAAAGTTTCCAATTAAAAAGTATGACAAAGCTTATTGGGCCGAAAATTAAAATAAAATTTATTATTATCCATTTGTTTTAATTCGGCCGAAAATCAAAATGTTACTCCCTCCGTCCCAAATTGTATGACGTTTTGGGCATTTCACACGTATTAAGAAATATAATTAATTTTGTGTGGGAAAGAGATATTATGAGTTGTTTTACAAAATTGTCCTTAATAAATGGTATGAAAAAAATAAATTAAAGAATTGAAAAAATATAGAGTAATAAATAGCTAAGGATATAATAGGAAAAATAACATTAATGTTTCATTGGTATTGTAAAGCGACATATAATTTGGGACAAAATTTTTTTCCAAAGCGACATACAATTTGGGACGGAGGGAGTAATATTTTATCAATACATGTGAATATGCACTTATAGTCTGCCTAAGAGTCAAGACATGGGATACTTTATTAGGCCGAAAATCAAACAATTTGGAAATGCACATGTCATACGGAGTAATTGTTTTAAAGATTTTATTCATAAACTAGTGTAAAAATATTTACACCGTCAATCAATGTTATTGTCATATCATTGCCATGCTTTATTTTACTCATAACTTTTAAAGTAACATGTGTGATTGGTTGTGAATTATAATCGAGTGAGATTTGTAACTACTTCAATGAGATGTTAGATGGAACCTTCATTTGAAAGATTACCAAAAAATTCCCTGCCTTATCGGTTATCAACGCGACACTTATGTTTTTCCCAATACATGCAATAGAATGTTATGGAAGGATTATGAGGAGTTTTTGAAGCAAAATTTTTCTACCTGCATTTCAATGTTGAAAACCACATTACAAGGCATGATAATCATCATCCTCTTACAAAAAATGATAATCATCATCCTCTTACAAATGATTTTTCAAAAAAAAAAAATCATCCTCTTACAAATGAAATGTATCATTTTCCTCTGCATTTGTATCTATAGATGAACCAAGTTCCACATCTTAAATTTGGTACTCGTGAGGTATTGATTGATGAAGTTAATATAGAGAAGAGTTAGTTAGTTAACTTGCACTGCAAGTTAACCTATCATAACTGTTTTCTAATCACAGTTAGTTAGAGAAGTAACTAGAGTTAGTTAACAGTTAGAAGGTTACAAGTCCTATATATAATCTTCACGTACTACTTGTAAAGTTCAGCTTTTGTGTAATACAATAATGAGACTAAGTCTTTCTTATTCCTTGAGCTTTTCTTCTCCATTAATGGAGTTTATCTTCCAGTTTTCACATGGTATCAGAGCCCTGTAATGGGGTTCTGCCATGATCGCTACGTATTCTTTCTTCTACTTTCTGAACTTTTGAGTTCTGATTTCTCTTGATTCATCACTGAATCAATTTCTTCTCTTTTCCTTTTCTTTTGTAGATTCACATTGGATCTCGGTGCTTTCTATCTTCTTCTTCTTCTTCTTCTTCTTCTGTCTTCTTCTTCTTCTTCTTCGTCTTCTCTTCTTCTTCTTCTTCTCTTCTTCTTCCTTCTTCTTCTTCTTCTTCTTTCTTCTTCTTCATTCTTCTTCTTCTTCTTCTTCTTCTCTTACTTCTTCTTCTTCTTCTTCTTCTTCTTCTTCTTCTTCTTCTCTCTTCTTCTTCTTCTTCCTTCTTCCTCTTCTTCTTCTTCTTCTTCTTCTTCTCTTCTTCTTCTTCTTCTTCTTCTTCTTCTTCTTCTTCTTCTTTCTTATTCTTCTTCTTCTTCTTCTGTCTTCTCTCTTCTTCTTCTTCTTTATGCATCATGTCTGTGGATAGCACTGCAGGAAGTGTTAATGGTGGCCATCTTTCCTCTCAGCAAAAGGGATATCAAAATGATACATTAAATCCCTATTTCTTGCATCCTAACGAAAATCCCAGTCTTGTTCTTGCTACTTCGTTATTGAATGTCACTAATTATCATTCATGGTCTCGTTCTATCACTGTGTCTCTTCGCTCTAAACACAAACTGCACTTCATCAATGGAGCTTTACCTCGTCCTCTTGATGAAGATCATGACTCAATTGCTTGGGATCGTTGCAACGCTATGGTTATTTCTTGGCTTATCAATTCGGTTGAACCTGAAATTTCTCAGAGTATTTTGTGGATTGATACAACATCAGAAATTTGGAAAAACTCAAGGATCGTTTTTACCAAGGTGATGTTTTTTGTATTTCTGATATCCAAGAAGAAATTTACACCTTGAAACAAGGTGATTGTTCTATCTCCTCTTATTACACCAAGTTGAAGAAATTATGGCAAGAGCTTGATAATTTTCGACCTATTCCTGGTTGTTTATTGTATTGATGATTGCAAAGCTGTAAGCAAGATGCGTAAGTATAGAGACAGTGATCAAGTTATTCATTTCTTGAAAGGTCTTAATCAACAATATTGTGCAGTTCATTCTCAAATCATGTTAATGGAACCTCTTCCCAATATTGGGAAGGTTTACTCTTTACTTGCACAGCAGGAGAGACAAGTTGTGACTCCTCTTGATGAATCCAAACTGCTTGCAGCTGCTCAATTCTCTCCAGCGTATGATAGAGGCTCTATGTCTCATGGAAGAGGAGATAGACGTGGAAGAACCTCTTATGGTAGAGGTAAAGGTCCCAGAGTATGTTCTTATTGCAATAAGAATGGTCATACAGTTGACACTTGCTGGAAGAAACATGGATATCCCCCACATCTTCAGCAAAATCCCTTGGTTAATAATTGTGCTAATACTCATTCCAATGAGGATGATTCTCACTCTGTTGCTAATGAAGAAGAGAATCTTGATTAAGATAATGGGAAATTGGTTTTTACTCCAGAGCAGCACAATGTAGTACCCCAATTTTGTCCTAAGCCTTTTAAAACAAAAATAAAAAAAAATCAAAGAGGGAGAAAAAGTCAACAAAAGTCAACAGAAAAGTCAACATTTCAAAAATGATGACTTCGCACTGCGAAGCTCCCTTCGCACTGCGAAGTCTGCGATTTTTCTGCAGATTTTTGGTGTCTTTGATTTAATTCCAGATTTTGTTGCACATCATTTGCATATTTATTTTAATCAGCATTCATGGCTATTTGGGCCAAGCAAAACCTGAAATGAGAGACTTGCCATTAATGCCAAGGTTGGAAGTTTTTTCTTCCAACCTAGCATGTGACAAGCAAGTGGGCTTGCCCTTGGGCAGCTCTTGTTGTGTTAAGTGCCTTAAAGTGGTTAAAATGCTTATGTAATTTAGGCACTTATGTTACTTATTTCACAAGTTATCATAGGATAAGCTCTTAATTTATCATTAAATATCAAAATTGTGATCCTATGCCTTACCCCATGTTATTATTGCAGGAAATTCATGCTTGAACATGCTGAGCAAAGAAAATGAAGTTTTGATCAAAACCATCGCTAGAAGCGCAAGCTTCCTCGCTACAAGCGAGGATAGGCAGGGATTTTGAAGACTTCATCGCTTCAAGCGCCAGATGCCACGCTTCAAGCGAGGATAGGCAGGGATTTTGAAGACTTCATCGCTTCAAGTGCCAGATGCCACGCTTCAAGCGAGCCTAGGCAGGGAAATTGGAGAGTCCATCGCTACAAGCGATGGACTGGTCGCTTCAAGCGACCAAGGGCGGTTTAAGGCTCCATGCTGACGTGGAGGATTCCCATTGGCCACCAGACTTCCTCGCTACAAGCGACCAGCTCATCGCTTGTAGCGAGCGTGCAAAGTTTCAGTTTTATAAAAGCTTTTAGCTCATTTTTTCTGGATAATCAGTTGGAGAACTTTGATAATTTTTACTTCCAATTGTTAGGATTGCTTTAGTAGTAGTTTAGGACTTAGTTAATAGGGCTAGAAGTAATGATCTTCATGGAGCAAAAGGATTGAATTGTGGAATCAACCAAGGGCTTTGGGAAATCAAGACTTTGGGTTATGATCTTCATCTTTTCTCTTATCTTTTGTATAGTTGTCATGAAAATGAGCAACTAACCTCCCTTTGTTGGGATTAGAGGTAATCTTTCTAGCTTTGATGTAACAAATGATTATGTGAATATATGATTTAGCAATTTAAGTGTTTATGAAGTTATTCTTGCTTTTCAATCTCATGCTTGATTCAAATGATATTGACAAATACTTTTGAATCTATGTTTAAGAATAATCTTCTATCAAAATAAGAAAATCTAGAAATGGATTTGGGTTTTGATAATCGCACTAAGTTTCGGATCGTAATGCTTTCGGATCGTTTGATTGATTGGGAAATCGTCGATTAAATGATACGATCGATCTCACAATGTCATTTGGGAAATCAATGACGTTGTCGAGCGATACGTGATATTTATGCTAAAACGCTAAATTCATATGCATGATTCATGAATTACATTCTTTGCAAGATTGATGAACTCTGATTCCAATGCTTTTATTCCCTATTACTTGTCGTTTTAATTCCCGCATTTACATTCCGTCATTTTATGAAACCAATAGTACAAACCTTTAACTCAAAACAATATCGATTGTTGAACGGTTCGAAGTAACGCACCTAATCCCTGAGGAGACGATAATTGAAAATACTTACTTTTGTTGTATGAAATACTGCTTCATCAAAATGGCGCCGTTGCCGGGGATTAGTGTTTTGTTATTTTGAGCATCGCAATAATTGATAGTGTTTTGAGTTTTTGTATATATCTTGTTAATATTATTGTACATTATCAACTGTTTGTGAATTAACCCTCTTTGCAAAGCAAAGAAAATTTCCTTGTTAACTACTTTGTTTCAGATTCTCAACATTGGAACAAATCATGGCTGATCATCATGATTATTTCAACTTCTATGATCCATTCGAGTATGATACCTATCAACAATTTCAACAATATCCGTCTGAAGAAGAACAAATGGCAAGAACGGAAAGCACTTTGAATTTGTTCATGCAACAATCCATGATCAACATGCAAAATACCAACCATAGATTGAGGGCTTTATCATGCCAATTGGATATTTTGCAAGTTCAAGTCAATTTCCTATCAAGAGTCATGGATGTTCAGACCAACAATCAATCCGTTTTGGAATTCGGAGAGATTGTTGAAGACGATATTGATGAGAGTGAGGAAGAGACGTTATTTGAAGGATGTGGTATAAGGACATTAATGGAAGAATTAGAGATACCACACAAGGATGAACTTCCTCAAGCCAGGTCAAATACTGAAGAGGCCAGCATTGTCGATAGTGAAGAAGTGATGGATATTGAGAAGCCGGAACAGTTTCTTGACAAGGAAGAAACTTCTAAGGAAGAGGGGATGAAAGTGAGCAAGGCAGAACTTGAACGTGTACAAGATTGCTTTTGTTCCTTGCTCAGCTTATTCTGGATAGGGAGGTTATGGACCCCACATCAGCTGTTCTGCAAGTTCATGGAATTCCTCCCGCAGCAAAGGAGTACAAAAGCTGATGTGCTTTCCGTCTCATTCTGGCCACCCTAACGAAAAAGGCGTCGAGCTAACGACGTAAAACAAGCGCTTGTTGGGAGGCAACCCAACTGTGTAGGTTTATTGTTTTTAATTAGTATTTTAGCTTTGAATATCCATTCATGCATGTAGGGATAGTGGCAAGGGCTGAAAATTTAAAATTTCTGTTTACTGTCATGGTCGCTACAGCGATGGATCTCATCGCTATAGCGACGAGCTTCAGATTCTGTCGCTATAGCGACGCATATTTCGCTTGTAGCGATGAAACCAAATTCTGACAGTACAGTTTCCAAAGCCACTTTGAACCCTTCTGTACTTTGGATAATCATATTTTGGTTATTATATGTTTAAGTATTTTATGCTTTATTTAAATTTTGTCATTTATTTTTTTTGAATTATCCCAACAATTTGGAAAGAAAGATTCAAAAGCCAGTGCTTGAGCTTAGAATCATCTGAGTGATAATGATTGAATGAGTGTTAAAGCGCGCAGCTAAGGTACTCGTTTTCTTGTTTTTCTAGGTATATTCTTGAATGTGAATAAGTTCTTTACACACAAGTTAATTTATTCAGTTTTACGCAAGCACTTGTTTAGTTTTGAACCAATTTAGAACTAGCCAAAATGTGAGGTATCCTCAACCATTGTATATATATGCAGGAGACCAACATTTCATGTTTAACTCAGTTAGTTTATGTTAAATCTGTTGTTGTTTTAATTTGTATAAAAGCATTGAAATGATCAAGGCAATTTTTTGAAATTAAGTGATGTTTTCTTTGCATAGCAAATTGAGTGAAATACTTGACCAAATAAACCTACCCTGTGAGAAGTGTGAGTATCTGTTAACCCCTCTGAGCCTATTGAATCAGAATTGTTAATTGTGAACTGTCAATTTTAATAAGCTCAATTGCTTATTTAAATTGCCGGAGTTTGTAAAAAAAATTCAGTTCATAGTTAACTCTTTATTGAATTCTGATAGTTGTTTTCTTTTGAACCCTTATCCATCGTTTTTATTGACCTTTGCCATAATGATAAAGGAACATTCGATTAGGGTGTCATTGAACTAAGTTGGGGAGAAAGGGAGGTTGTGTTTATGTCAATGTAATGGTGAATGTTGATAATTGATCTTGACAACAAGAAAAAGAGAAAGAAAAAGAAAAAAAAAAAAGAAAGAAAAGCAAACCAAGAAAAAGAAAAGAGAAAAATGAAAAGGTTTGCAATAATTCAAAGAAAAAGTTGTCAAGATCAATCAAGAAAAGAAAAATATGAAGTTCACCAAGATTTGTATTGGAAAAAGGAGGAAGTTTGTAAATAGATTGAATGTTCCTCTTGCTTGGCCATTTGAATTCAAATATCCCACATATGACAATTCTTTTGTAACCTAGCCCAATTACAACCCTTAAAGACCTTTTGATCAATGCCTTTTATGCTTTTAGAAATGATAATTAGATGGACACATAATTTAATTGGAATGTTATCATGTTTGTTGGATGAGTGTTCATACCCTCACAATAGATTTCAAATTGTTCATATACTTTATATAGAAGTGTGTTAGGTTTGGTTCAAATTTAAACATGTTGCTTGTTTAGGATTGTGTGATTTGATTCTTTGTGTTTAGAACTAGTTCACATTTATAGTATGTATCTTGTTTAATGAGAAACTGAACTTTAGCTTGCGCAATCACGTTGAATCATTCATCTGACACTTATTTGCTTCAAACTTTTGATTCTTTTGCATTCTTGCTCAAAGCCATGGTTTAAGCTTGTTTCCTTATTTGTTGTGTCCTTTGTTTGAGGACAAACAAAGATTTAAGTTGGGGAGTGTGTTAAGTGCCTTAAAGTGGTTAAAATGCTTATGTAATTTAGGCACTTATGTTACTTATTTCACAAGTTATCATAGGATAAGCTCTTAATTTATCATTAAATATCAAAATTGTGATCCTATGCCTTACCCCATGTTATTATTGCAGGAAATTCATGCTTGAACATGCTGAGCAAAGAAAATGAAGTTTTGATCAAAACCATCGCTAGCTAGAAGCGCAAGCTTCCTCGCTACAAGCGAGGATAGGCAGGGATTTTGAAGACTTCATCGCTTCAAGCGCCAGATGCCACGCTTCAAGCGAGGATAGGCAGGGATTTTGAAGACTTCATCGCTTCAAGCGCCAGATGCCACGCTTCAAGCGAGCCTAGGCAGGGAAATTGGAGAGTCCATCGCTACAAGCGATGGACCGGTCGCTTCAAGCGACCAAGGGCGGTTTAAGGCTCCATGCTGACGTGGAGGATTCCCATTGGCCACCAGACTTCCTCGCTACAAGCGACCAGCTCATCGCTTGTAGCGAGCGTGCAAAGTTTCAGTTTTATAAAAGCTTTTAGCTCATTTTTTCTGGATAATCAGTTGGAGAACTTTGATAATTTTTACTTCCAATTGTTAGGATTGCTTTAGTAGTAGTTTAGGACTTAGTTAATAGGGCTAGAAGTAATGATCTTCATGGAGCAAAAGGATTGAATTGTGGAATCAACCAAGGGCTTTGGGAAATCAAGACTTTGGGTTATGATCTTCATCTTTTCTCTTATCTTTTGTATAGTTGTCATGAAAATGAGCAACTAACCTCCCTTTGTTGGGATTAGAGGTAATCTTTCTAGCTTTGATGTAACAAATGATTATGTGAATATATGATTTAGCAATTTAAGTGTTTATGAAGTTATTCTTGCTTTTCAATCTCATGCTTGATTCAAATGATATTGACAAATACTTTTGAATCTATGTTTAAGAATAATCTTCTATCAAAATAAGAAAATCTAGAAATGGATTTGGGTTTTGATAATCGCACTAAGTTTCGGATCGTAATGCTTTCGGATCGTTTGATTGATTGGGAAATCGTCGATTAAATGATACGATCGATCTCACAATGTCATTTGGGAAATCAATGACGTTGTCGAGCGATACGTGATATTTATGCTAAAACGCTAAATTCATATGCATGATTCATGAATTACATTCTTTGCAAGATTGATGAACTCTGATTCCAATGCTTTTATTCCCTATTACTTGTCGTTTTAATTCCCGCATTTACATTCCGTCATTTTATGAAACCAATAGTACAAACCCTTAACTCAAAACAATATCGATTGTTGAACGGTTCGAAGTAACACACCTAATCCCTGAGGAGACGATAATTGAAAATACTTACTTTTGTTGTATGAAATACTGCTTCATCACCCTCCCAAGTGACCTGTTAACCACCCCAAGGTTGCCAGCCACCTGCTTGAAGACTTTCCTCCTGCTTGCTCCCCCAAAACCAGTCAAACCAGCTGGATTTTTCACTTGAAAAAGCCATGAGTGCCTACCCTGTTTTTGCAGCAGCTTTTCACCCTCTCACACCAGCCATATGTAGCCTTTTGCATCCCCCAATCTCTGCACATCACAGTGCACGTTTTTATTGATCAACCATTGAGATTGCAAGGACTGATCCCCAAGCTTGGCCAATTGCAATCCAACACTATTTCATCATCATTTCTATCTAAAAACCTTTGAATTTGTGGCTGAAATCAGGCTGAGTCTTGACCCTTGGCACAAGGCAAGGTTACCTCTATCCATTAGCATTAAATGCAAAGGGATTTAGCGTGATCCTAGCCCACAAATCAGCTGGATTTTGGGGATTTCCAATGATGAAATTGATTTGGTTTTGGCCTATAAATAGAGATGCAAGGCAAGCATTCAAAAAAAGAATTCACATAGCATTATTCTAACCAGGAAACACTACTCATAAACACTTGAAACACTTACAAACAACCAGAAAACCAGCAAAGCACTAGCAAAAACCAATTCCAATACAAAGCCTCACAAAGTTCATTGCTCATCACCAACATTCAAAACCTTTGCAAGAACCTTCAACCAATTCAAATCCATTGCAGCTGGAGCTTTGCGAAGGATCTCTGTAAGTATTCTAAGTACTGATCTTGCATTTACAATTGTGTTTGCATCTTAATTTTGGTCCAAAACCACTTGGTTCTAAAAAACCCCCTTTGAAATCCAAAGAAATCCCAAGGTTTTCAAAACATCAAAACTGGTTTGTCCAGCCTTTTTCATCCCAAAAACTCAAAGCTTTTCACTCTCCTAAAAGGTCCTGAGTGTGTTCAGAAGTTGTTTCTGAACAAAAGTTCAGAAACAGCTTCTGAACTCAAAAATTCGCATTGTTCGCAGTGCGAAGTCATGGTCGCAGAGCGACCATGACAGAACTCAGAATCTGAGTTTAGGTGCCCAAATGGCCAAATTTTTGAGGTTCTAGCCCAAGAGCTCAGAACCTAGGAGTTTTAAAACCCATATTTTTCAAACCAGTTCAAGGATTTTGCATAATAGTGGAAAATTCGCAAGTTCGGGTAACACTTTGTGGATAACTTGCAAAACAAGTTATGTTCCCAATCTTTCAAAACAACTAGAACAAACCAGCTATGTTCATCATTTTCAAATTAAAACTTGAACAATAAATATTGTTCATGATTTTCAAAACTCAAACGGGAACATACGCCGAATTCGTTCGCTTTTCAAAACCGTTCGCAAAACGAGCCGAACTTGTGCGTTTTCTAGCAAATTTGTCAAAACCTCTTCATTTTGGGTTTCAAACCAAATGTTTTGATATACTTTGGGATTTCTAAAAGAATTCTACCCAAAAACTTGAATGAAAAAGGGATGGTGTAACGTATGTCTCTCCATTGCCCCGGTTGTACGAATGCGTGACGTATGTCTCGTCGTTCGGACAATCGTCATTCCTTTTTTAACGTACCCAACCATAACCAAACCAAATCTTGGCCCCTTGTGGCCAATCCGAACCTTTTGGTCCCCCGTGGCCACTAGATTCCATCCCTCGACTCGTTTGAGTCACTCGGTCAATGTTCGACTCGTCCGAGTCCATTGTACCCGTTCTTGATCCCAGTGGATCAATCGAACAACCCCCCGACTCGTTGGAGTCCCCTCGGTCAATGATTGACTCATTTGAGTCCATTGCGCCTCTTTTGGTCCCATAGCGACCAACTCGAACCCTTTTAACCCACCGGACGTACCTTTTAACATTCTAACGCGATTCGTGAACAAACGCTTAATAAGTCTCCCAAGCGCGAGCATACAAGCTATACGCTTAATAAGTCTCCCGAGCGCGAGCATACAAGCTACGTTGAATCGCAAGAATTCGGTTAAAACATCGTCCATTTAAAATTAACCAACACATGTACGTTTTTCTACCAAAGAACTACGTACGCTTTGAATTCTCCGACTACCGGGAGATACGTAGGAGCAAGATCGACATCTTGTCAAGCGCAATAATAAAAAACTTTCTTTTTTCCCTTTCGTTTGTTTTTATCCCTTTCCCCCCTTTTAGTACATTTTCTTTTGACATAGATAAGCATTCGCGCAAAACATTTAAAAACAATTTAAGCTTTAGCCAAATAGAAGGTTCCCGTTGAGTACAACGGACGTGAGGGGTGCTAATACCTTCCCCTTGCGTAACCGACTCCCGAACCCGACAATGGTTGCGATGACCAGTCCTTTTCCTCATCGTCAAGGGTTTTATTATCGTTTCCCTTTAAACAAAAAAAAAACTTAAGGGTTTATCAACGTTCCCTTTACACAAAAACTTTGGTGGCGACTTCACAAAAGGCCCTCCGAGCGTTCGAGGACGTCCTCGGAGGATTTGCGCGTTTTTTAAACGAGGTGCGCACACACAAGGCTT
This sequence comes from Medicago ruthenica, assembly GCA_018208015.1. Classification (NCBI taxonomy): domain Eukaryota; kingdom Viridiplantae; phylum Streptophyta; class Magnoliopsida; order Fabales; family Fabaceae; genus Medicago; species Medicago ruthenica. Next base: position 90,780,687 of record CM031378.1, on the reverse strand, counting down.
TGATAGCTCTTCTCCAAGGTTCATCATCATCTTCTTCTCATAGTGTGATTCACCTCACCACTAAACCTTAAGGTACAGGCATCATCTGTACTTTACCTAATATACCTAAAATTGAAACCTTTATTCTTGATAGTGGTGTTACTGATCATGTATGTTTTTCACAAAAATTATTTCAATGTCTTAAGAAAATTAACCTTGTTCACATCAAATTACCAAATGGTTCATTAGTCACCACTTCTCTTGCTGGCACCATAGTCTTTAATCAAAATTTTTACCTCAATGATGTTTTGTATTTACCACAATTTTCCTTCAATCTCATTTCTGTTCCCAAGCTTACTCAAAGTATTAAGTGCCAACTAATTTTTGAAAATGATAAATGCATCATACATGATACCTACTCACAGAAGATGATTGGTACAACTGAAGTGAAACATGGGTTGTATATGCTCACTGAGCCATTAGTTAGTCTTGGTCAAGTTCCTCTTTCCATTTGTAATAATGTAGCTTCTGTCTTAGATATAAACAAACATTGTAGCCTATGGCATATGAGGTTTGGTCATCCCTCATTGGACAAACTTGTTGAGATTAATAAAAAATTTCCTTTTGTTTCTGCTAACAAATCTGATTCTCTTTGTGATACTTGTTTTTATGCAAAACAAAAGAGGCCCCCTTTCCCTTTAAGTTCACATATTTCTGCTCATAAATTTGATTTAATCCATATGGATATATGGGGACCTCTTTCCATTCCTTCCATGCTTGGTTATAGATATTTTTTGATTGTTGTTGATGATAAAAGCAGGTTCACTTGGATTTATCTCATGAGACTAAAATCTGAATTCCTACCTTTATCAAATCCTTTGTTCTTTTAGTTCAAAATCAATTTAACACTAAAATAAAAACTATTAGAACTGACAATGGTGTTGAATTTCTACTCAAAGATTTTTATAGTCAAAATGGTATTTTACATCAATCTTCTTGTGTTGGTACACCTCAGCAGAATGGCATTGTTGAGCGCAAACACCAACACATTTTAGCTGTTGCTAGAGCTCTATTATTTCAAGCAAAACTTCCTAAAAAATTTTGGGCTCATGCTGTCAGCCATGCCATTCATATTATTAACATATTACCTACTCTTTTCTGTTGGTGTAAGCCCTAGAGGCCAATAGTTTATGTTAAACTTATCATATGTATTATGACTTTTATTATTAAATAAAATATGGTTTTCTTTATTACACTCGTTATGAAGTTAATAAAGTCCATAGAATAGTTGGTTCATGTGATGGAATATTAAGTGTGACTTAATTATGAGATTACATCAACAGAAAGAACACTATTCTTAAAAGTATCTGTAGTCAAGCTTTAATATAAATTGGGATAATAATAAAGCGTGGAGGCTATTATGTAAGTAGACTGATGACCGTATCTCATAGGTCATGAATACGAGATATTAAGTCTATACATAGGTATGAGTATTAGGAGTAATATTTATACTGGATTGACCCATCGTGAGAATACTACATAGTATGTTATGAAATCGTCATAAGTTATTCTCATAATGATAATGGTGTATATCACTCTTAGACCTGAAACCACTGTGATCCCTAGATGTGGACTCAAGTGTTTTATTGCCATTCAAACGTTATCTGTAACAAGATAACTATAACGTTGGTTAATGGGCACTCGACGAAGCATGTTGAGGGACATGAGTGTCCTAGATGGGATTTGTCCCTCCTTCATAACAGGAGATATATCTTTAGGCCTCTTGATGAAATATGACTGGAAAAATGCATGGCCATGCCGAATTAAGTCAATATGAGATATTGGACTTATTCGTTATTCAGTATATTTCGGGATCAAGAAATATAAATATTGAGCTATACAAGGGTGACACAATCTATGTCTTGTGTTCAATAAAGATATTAGGACATAGGAGTAATCGTACACATAGACATTATCATGGAAAAGGTTTCGTCAGATCACTTGACATTCTTGTTACTTGGGTAGCAGTGATGTGTTGCTAGATACCGCTCACTGTTTATAATATTAAATATAAGATTTAATATTATTGTCAACGTTACAAGAACCTATAGGGTCACACACAATAGAACGGTCAAAAGGAGAAATATAAGTAATACTTATAAGATGGGGTGCGTTTAGCAATTGATGCTAATTAGTTAGCGGAAGCTGATGGGTTAATGGGCTTACGGAAGCCCAATAGCGATTACTGATTTCAGAACACACAAGGAGCTCTATAAATAGAACTCCCGTGCTGAAATCAGACACACTTTTTCGTAAAACCCTAAAGCTAAAACCGAAACCCTACTTTTCTATCACACCTCTGATCGCTTGGCTAGCACCGGGAACCAGAGGAAACTGTTCGTGTGGACGAGTGGAGGCTTTGCTTTCTTGCTTGGTTGTGATCGAGGAAATCGTTTCTGCACTACAAGAGGTAACAATTCCATCACTGATTCATGTCAAATTCTAATGATCCAAGGAAAGAAAATCGAAATTTTAAATTTCCGCTGCCTTATCTATATCGATTTTCCTTCAGTTTCCTCTCCAACAAATCACCATTTCAGGTTTTACGTGATTGTTTACCTGACATAAAAAATATGAGAGTATTTGTGTCATGACCCTATTAACGGCCATGACCGGCGCACAGACTAATATTCATTAAACAATAATCTAAGTCTGGTAAGCCTAACTTTAAATATACATATTTTTACTAATACACGATCTACCAAAAATTTGACAGAGTTTCCTTTGTTTTCCCAACATTTCCAGAATATTTACATATCCCTGTTTTATATTCACAGCAAAATATCATCCAACAATATTTACATTACCCATATTCCATTGTTTTCATGTCTTCAAAAAGACGATAGTTACACACAAGTGACATTTCACATTATACTACATAGAGCCCAAAATATCACACATATCATAACCCAAATAGTTGCGCCATACTGAAGTCATTTCATAATGGCCACTACTAGAGATAGAGGCCTACCAAAAAGAAGCAAACGCTTTGAACTATCTACAATTATCAAGAGAGACTTATCCAGCAACTTCTGAATCTGAAAAAAATAAATAAAAGAAGGGGGGGTGAGTCACATAGACTCAGTGAGAGCATAAAATACCAAGTAAATGGGAAGGAGAAACAATAATTCGCACGAACGAAAAAAAATAGAGTATAAGAAAATTTTACAAAATAAAACTAACTTTATAAATTAGATATAGGTTTTATGTTAAAACTCTTTTGTAAACTTTGAGATTTTCATAGAAACAAGTATTTCACATTTCTGACTTAAAGTTTCATATCACTAACTTTACGTTTTACTATGTGCACATAGACCACATTATCTCTTCGTTGTGGCGAACGGTAATTATATTTAGACCACATTATCTCTTTGTTGTGGCGAACAGTAATTATCTTTATACCACATTATCTCTTAGTTGTGGCGAACGGTATACTATGAACAATTTAGTTCATAGGCTGCATTGTCTCTTCGTTGCAGCAAACGAAGATTATCTATAATTTACTATGAGCATGTTACTCATAGGCTGCATTATCTCTTTGTTGCAGCAAACGGATAGGAAGTTTTCAATAGAAATCAAAACGTAGTTTTAAAATGATTTATTGCTAAAATCAATTCATATGATCAACACTTTCTTAACATTGATATCATATAAAATCTAATTCACATTATCACATAAATCTTGTAAAAATTATTCACTCTCATTACTTTGCATAACCATTAAAATCTCGTCTTTATTATTTAAAAGCCAATAACATATTTTGAACGAAATGAGATACTTTTTTTTTTCAAATAAAGTATAAGTTGTTTCTCCCAAAAACAAAATTATAACTTAGAAAACTTGTCACAAGGTAAATTAGCTACTCACAACTATGAAGATTCAAGTTCGTTCCTAGCAATGCCTTTCGGAACGGCCACCGGAGCGATTTCCACCGAATCTGAACATTATACAATCATTATAACTCTTGAGAAAACTTATTTGAGACTAATTTAACAATAGATAGAATAATTTGGTAAAACCCCCAATTTTCTAGACTTAGGGTTAAAAAGGAAACTATGAAAATTTAAATTATTCTACATATACTAGTTTCTACTACTTATCAAAGCCAGATATCATCTCTAAATTCCATAATTTGTAAATATTTACCTCAAAGAACATCAAAATTCAAACCATCCATGAATGAGTATTTCAATTTTTCACTTCATTCAAGCTTGTATTCAAAATAGATGAAGGACATGTACATGATGGAAATGAGGAAGTGTAGTGAGATAAAGGAAAAGAAAGTTGGAATAGAGGGATGAGAAATGGGGTGATGAAGGTTTTGGGGGAAAATGGAAATGGGGTTACGGGAGAGAGAAAAGAGAGAAAAGGTTTTGTGTTGTGTTTTTGTAATGGTAAGAATGAGAATACGGGTCTAATAAAACACATACTGCCACCTTTTTTTTTTTAAAAAAAAAAACCTCTAATAATATATATTATTTTTATTAATTAAATAAAATACCATTCATTTCATTCTTCTCCCCTTTAAAATAATTCGTCCTCAAATTACTATGATTGCACTAACCTTGGGCTTCAAACAAATGAGGATACTTTTCACGCATAATCGATTCTGGCTCCCAAGTTATCTCTTCACCACTCTGTCCTTGCCAAACTACTTTCACTGAAGCAACATCTTTGGAGCGTAATCGTTTTACACGTCTATCTACTATGGCTCGCGGTTGTTCGGTATAGCTAAGATTTTGATCAAGTTGCACTGTTTGATGTTGAATAATATGAGAAGGATCATGGACATACTTCCGAAGCATTGATACATGAAAAACTGGGTGAACACCCGAGAGATCTGGTGGAAGGGCTAATCGATAGGCCACTTGACCTATTTTCTCTAAAATCTCAAAAGGTCCAATGAACCGGGGACTTAACTTTCCCTTCTTGCCAAATCTTAAAATACACTTCATCGGAGAAACGCGTAAGAAAACATGTTCTCCAACACTAAACTCTAAAGGTCGACGTCTTTGATCCGCATAAGATTTTTGTCTGCTTTGAGCAGTGACCAAACGATCTTTTATTACTTTAACCTTTTCAATTGCCTCTTGAATTAAATCAGGACCCACAAGTTTAGACTCTCCAACTTCAAACCAACCTATTGGTGATCTACAACGACGTCCATACAAGGCTTCAAATGGTGCCATTTGGATACTAGATTGGTAACTGTTATTATAAGCAAACTCCATCAAAGGTAAGTATTGATCCCAACTTCCTCCAAGGTCTAACACACAAGCTCGAAGCATGTCTTCCAAAATTTGTATTGTTCTTTCAGATTGAACATCAGTCTGAGGGTGGAAAGCAGTGCTTAAATCCAACCGAGTTCCTAGAGCTTCTTGAAAAGATCTCCAAAAATGAGCTGTGAATTGGGGTCCACGATCAGATATTATAGATAACGGTACACCATGCAAAGACACTATCCTCTCAACATAAAGTTTGGCATACTGAGCTGCTGAATAGGTAGTTTTCACCGGTAAGAAATGTGCAGACTTGGTTAATCGGTTTACAATCACCCAAATTGAATCAAAGCCTCTTAAGGTTCTAGGTAACCCCGTCACAAAATCCATAGTGATCCTTTCCCATTTCCATTCTGGTATCTCAATCCTTTGAAAGAGTCCGGCAGGTTTCTGATGCTCTGCTTTAATTTGTTGACATATTAAACACTTCGATACAAATTCAGCTACATCTCTCTTCATCCCTTCCCACCAATAAACCTTTTTTAAGTCTTTATACATTTTAGTAGAACCTGGATGGACAGTATAAGAAGAATTATGGACTTCCTCCAAAATTATCTTCCTTAAATCATCAATATTTGGTACGCACAAACGATTGTCAAGACGTAAAATTCCCTCTGAATCAATTTTGAATTCAGAAACTTTTCCTATTTTGATATCTTCAATAATCTTTCTCAAATGAGGATCTTTCTCCTGAGTCGTCTTAATGTTGTCCACCAATGAAGAACGAGCTTGAACATTTGCTAAAAGTGACACTGTATTAGTGGTTTCGAACTTAACTCCACTAGCGACAAGATTCTGAAATTCCTTCACTATTGGTCTCCTGATTTCAGCTATATGCGCAAGGCTCCCCATAGATTTTCTACTCAAGGCATCTGCAACCACATTTGCCTTTCCGGGATGATACAAAATTGTACAATCATAATCTTTCAAAAGCTCCATCCATCGCCTCTGCCTTAAATTCAAATCTTTATGTTCAAAAATATACTTAAGGCTCTTATGATCAATGTAAATTTCGCATGTCTCACCATTTAAGTAATGCCTCCAAATTTTAAGAGCAAAGATCACTGCTGCCATTTCAAGGTCATGTGTAGGATAATTTTGTTCATGTCTTTTAAGTTGTCTTCAAGCATAGGCAATTACCTTCCCATGTTGCATTAACACACAACCAAGACCAACTCTAGAAGCATCACAATAAACTACGTAACCACCGCCACTTGAGGGCAAAGCTAACACCGGAGCAGATGACAAACATTCCTTTAGTTGTTGGAAACTCTGTTCGCATAAGTCATTCCATTGAAATGCAACATGCTTTTGTGTCAATCGAGTCAAAGGGGATACAATCTTAGAAAAATCTTTGATGAACCGACGATAATATCCAGCAAGACCAAGGAAACTACGAATCTCTGTTACCGATGTAGGTCTAGGCCAGTTTTGAATTGCTTCCACCTTTTGTGGATCCACACTTACACCATCTTTAGACACGACATGACCCAAGAAAGCCACACTGTCTAACCAAAACTCGCATTTAGAAAACTTTGCATATAGTTTATGTTCTCGTAAGGTTTGCAAAGTTAGCCTTAAGTGTTGCTCATGCTCCGATTTACTCTTGGAATACACTAAGATATCATCAATGAAAACCACCACAAATTGGTCCAAGAACGGCTTGAAGACTTGATTCATCATATCCATGAAGGCTGCAGGAGCATTAGTGAGTCCAAACGACATAACCAAAAACTCATAGTGACCATAACGAGTGCGAAATGCTGTTTTAGAAATATCTTCACTCTTAATCTTCAATTGATGGTACCCTGATCCCAAATCAATCTTTGAGAAGCATTGAGATCCTTAGAGCTGATCAAATAAGTCATCTATACGAGGTAAATGGTATTTATTTTTCACTGTCACCTTATTTAATTGTCGGTAATCAATACACAATCGTAACGAACCATCTTTCTTCTTAACAAACAACACTGGTGCACCCCAAGGAGAGCAACTAGGGCGAATAAAACCTTTGTCAAGAAGATCTTGTAATTGTTCTTTCAACTCCTTAAGTTCAGCTGGACCCATCCGATATGGGGGTATAGATATTAGTTGAGTTCCAGAGATCAATTCAATGTTGAATTCTATCTCCCTATCAGGTGGTAAACCAGGTAATTCATCAGGAAAAACATCCGGATATTCACATACTATGAGAACATGTTCAAGCTTCATAGGAGTGCTATTTACATCTCTTATCATTGCTAGATATGAACAACAACCCTTTCTCAACAACCTTTGAGCTGCTATTGCTGAAATTAAGTTACATGATGACAAATTTTGATTACCTCGATAAGTGAAGGTTGGTTCCCCTGGTATCTCAAACTTTATTACCTTATTGTAGCAATCTAATTTGGCATGACTAGAAGCCAACCAATCCATGCCTAATATCACATCAAAATCTACCATATTAAGTTCAACTAAGTCTGCTGGCAAAGAATGACCTTCTATTAGTATCTCACATGATCTATATATTGTTTTAGCTAACAAAGAATCACCCATAGGAGTGGCCACCATCAGAGGCACGCCTAACAATGATGGAGCACTCCCTAAACAAGAAGCAAAAATGGGAGATAAAAAGGAATGTGTAGTTCCAGGGTCAAACAAAACACATGCATCTTGAGAACATATAGAAAGCATACTCGTCACAACAGCATTGGATGCCTGAGCATCTTGACGAGTCAAAGCAAACACACGAGCTTGTCCTCCACTAGCCTGACCTTGACCTCTGGCCCCTGATCCTCTGCCACCACGATTAACGTTGTTAGATCCTTGCATTCTAGAACCCCCAGGTTGTTTCTCTCTAGTTGTTGGTGGTGTCATGTTGCTAGAAGAAGGATGACCGGATACCGTAGGACAATTCCTTGCATAGTGTCCCATCTGACCACATTGATAACACCTGGCTGACAAAAGTCTACACGGTCCCGTGTGAGACTTTCCACATGTGGCACTAGCATTTGTAGTCGTAACATAAGGCACTTGATGTTGCGTAGTTCCTCGACTATGAGCTGAGCTAGCTGTGTGACTACCTTGAGTAGTTTGTGGATGTCGTTGTCCTTGTTGACCCCAACGTCCTTGATTAACATCATTACTAGAACCTTCACCAACAGGACCTTTATGGACACCGCGAGATGCCTCAGAATGAGACCTCTTGCGTGTATCACGAGAAGTCCCACCTTTGTCTCTATTACCCCGCTCAATAGTCAAAGCCCTATTTAAAGCTTGCTCATACGTCACATCCCCATGTCCTGCAATAGCCCTAAACAAATAACTCTTCAAACCATCTACAAATCTTTGGACTCGCAATTGTTCTGTGGCCACCAAATGCGGTGCATATCTAGAAAGTCGCATAAATTGTATGTTGTACTCCATTACTGTCATCTGATCATGTTGCACCAGGGTCTCAAACTCTCTTGCTCTGCTGTCCCGAACACTTTGTGGTAGAAAATGAGCCAAAAATCGTTGAGCGAATTCATCCCATTCCAGTGAAGATGAACCCGCCGGTCTAGCAAAGATCATGGTTTCATACCACCCTCTAGCTACATCATGTAAGCGAAATGCAGCCAATTCAACCATTCTAATTGAAGAACAACCCAAACCTTTACATAACCATGACACATCATCTAGGAAGGCTTGTGGATCCTCCTGAACATCTGAACCACTAAACATTGGAGGATTCAACTTCATGAAACTTGTCAAAGAAACTTCAGTTACTCTAGGGTGAACAATAGGTTGCTCTTCTTGCACTACTTCTTGACTATGCTCAGAATCTACTTGGTTTTGTTCAACTTGTGGTTGTCCTTGTTCTCCAAATCTATTCGCTATTTGTTGTACTACTTGTTGAACATTTTGCACATCAGCCGCTAATTGAACTAGCGTGGGGTTTCCGCGTCTAGCTCTAAGGACCTCAACCTCAGGAATAACACCAGGCCCTCCACGTCTCACTTGAACACGGCGCCGACCAAGACTGCGAGTTCTAGAGGCTCCTGGTTGAGGTTGAGTGGGTGCCACATTAGGAGCTGCCCTTTTAGTAGACCTATTTCGAGGCGGCATCCCAACCTGAGACAAAAATAGAATTTAGAGACAAGACATGATTACAAGTACCTAAATAAATGCCATGAAGCCCAGATACGGATACGGGTACGGGTACGATACGATACGGGTACGCGGATACGTCAAAAATTTCAAATTTAGGATACGATACGGCTTAGATACGTTTACAATTATTTTAATATATATATTAGACATACACGCACATAAAAAATAAATAGCATGAAATCTTAAAACTAATTACACCAAGTCAAACTATAATGGATCACGATTCACCAACTAAGATAGTAATTCTTTAAACCAAAACATACCATATAAACAACTTGCACTATAAAGATACCAAAGTAGTATGAAGATAGTCGCCCTTTTCAAGTCATGGCCAGTATAATGATCACAATTTACAAAAAATAATACTTGTGATCAAAATACAAATTAGAGTTTTGTCTAAATCAAAATATGTTTTGACCCCTATATTATAATTTATAATTCACATGTATAATAAAAGTATAAAACTAGTACAGCAAATGGTTCACAAAAAAAAAAAATTAAATAAACTCATGTTGTATTTTTAACACACGTATCCCGTCCGTATCCTACCTATTAAGCCGTATCCCGAATTATTTATCCGTATCTCGAACGTATCCGTAACGTATCCCGTATTTTTTTAAATAAAACTTAAATTAAATCATTCGGATACTTCTGGGATACGTATCCGGGCGTATCCGCGGCGTATCGGTATCCGATACGTATCCGACACGGGTACGACACCATTTTGGAGTATCCGGGCTTCATAGAATAAATGACTTCAGTATGATAACGAACTGTCATAGCTTCTTGGTTGTAAGTTGTGCCCGGGTACACAAATTACAAACAAAATTCTATAACAAATCCCAGACAATGCAGCTATAGGACCTATTAACCGGGCTCTGATACCAACTTTGTCATGACCCTATTAACGGCCATGACCGGCGCACAGACTAATATTCATTAAACAATAATCTAAGTCTGGCAAGCCTAACTTTAAATATACATATTTTTACTAATACACGATCTACCAAAAATTTGACAGAGTTTCCTTTGTTTTCCCAACATTTCCAGAATATTTACATATCCCTGTTTTATATTCACAGCAAAATATCATCCAACAATATTTACATTACCCATATTCCATTGTTTTCATGTCTTCAAAAAGACGATAGTTACACACAAGTGACATTTCACATTATACTACATAGAGCCCAAAATATCAAACATATCATAACCCAAATAGATGCGCCATACTGAAGTCATTTCATAATGGCCACTACTAGAGATAGAGGCCTACCAAAAAGGAGCAAACGCTTTGAACTATCTACAATTATCAAGAGAGACTTATTCAGCAACTTCTGAATCTGAAAAAAATAAAAGAAGGGGGGGTGAGTCACATAGACTCAGTGAGAGCATAAAATACCAAGTAAACGGGAAGGAGAAACAATAATTCGCACGAACGAAAAAAAATAGAGTATAAGAAAATTTTACGAAATAAAACTAACTTTATAAATTAGATATAGGTTTTATGTTAAAACTCTTTTGTAAACTTTGAGATTTTCATAGAAACAAGTATTTCACATTTCTGACTTAAAGTTTCATATCACTAACTTTACGTTTTACTATGTGCACATAGACCACATTATCTCTTCGTTGTGGCGAATGGTAATTATATTTAGACCACATTATCTCTTCGTTGTGGCGAACAGTAATTATCTTTATACCACATTATCTCTTCGTTGTGGCGAACGGTATACTATGAACAATTTAGTTCATAGGCTGCATTGTCTCTTCGTTGCAGAAAACAGAGATTATCTATAATTTACTATGAGCATGTTACTCATAGGCTGCATTATCTCTTTGTTGCAGCAAACGGATAGGAAGTTTTCAATAGAAATCAAAACGTAGTTTTAAAATGATTTATTGCTAAAATCAATTCATATGATCAACACTTTCTTAACATTGATATCATATAAAATTTCATTCACATTATCACATAAATCTTGTAAAAATTATTCACTCTCATTACTTTGCATAACCATTAAAATCTCGTCTTTATTATTTAAAAGCCAATAACATATTTTGAACGAAATGAGATACTTTTATTTTTTTTTCAAATAAAGTATAAGTTGTTTCTCCCATAAACAAAATTATAACTTAGAAAACTTGTCACAAGGTAAATTAGCTACTCACAACTATGAAGATTCAAGTTCGTTCCTAGCAATGCCTTTCGGAACGGCCACCGGAGCGATTTCCACCGAATCTGAACATTATACAATCATTATAACTCTTGAGAAAACTTATTTGAGACTAATTTAACAATAGATAGAATAATTTGGTAAAACCCCCAATTTTCTAGACTTAGGGTTAAAAAGGAAACTATGAAAATTTAAATTATTCTACATATACTAGTTTCTACTACTTATCAAAGCCAGATATCATCTCTAAATTCCATAATTTGTAAATATTTACCTCAAAGAACATCAAAATTCAAACCATCCATGAATGAGTATTTCAATTTTTCACTTCATTCAAGCTTGTATTCAAAATAGATGAAGGACATGTACATGATGGAAATGAGGAAGTGTAGTGAGATAAAGGAAAAGAAAGTTGGAATAGAGGGATGAGAAATGGGGTGATGAAGGTTTTGGGGGAAAATGGAAATGGGGTTACGGGAGAGAGAGAAAAGAGAGAAAAGGTTTTGTGTTGTGTTTTTGTAATGGTAAAAATGAGAATACGGGTCTAATAAAACACATACTGCCACCCTTTTTTTTTTAAAAAAAAAAACTTCTAATAATATATATATTATTTTTATTAATTAAATAAAATACCATTCATTTCAATTTGGATCATTATGTTTTGCCACTACTCTTTCATCTCATTGAAAGAAACTCTATTCTAGATCAAGAAAATGCATTCATATTGGTTTTAAAGATGGTGTAAAAGGTTACATACTTTTTGATCTCCATTCTAAAGAAACTTTATATTTTTTGAACATATATTTCCTTATCAATCTAGTATGTCCAATGATAGTGTGCCTTCCACATCTGCTTATGCTCAAGTTTCTTCTTCTTCTTCTTTGGATGATTTTTTTTGATATTACTCATACCTCCAGCTCTCCCAACACTTCTATATCTGTCAATACTGATACTCAACTTGCATCTTTACCTCATACTTTTAATACTGATACTTATAGTCCATCTACATCTTCTTCTTTACATAACTCTGCATCTTCTGTTGCATCTCCATCTCCCATATTACCCACTTAGAAAATCTACTAGAAATATACATCCACCTACATATTTGCAAGATTATCATTGTACTTCTCTCACTAATACAATCCATTCTTCACTTCATGCTGATCCATTATCCAATACATCTAGTAAGTATCCTCTTTCCAATCATTTATCTTATAATCACTTGTCTCCCACACACAAATATTACATTCTCAACCTCTCTGTTATCTCTGAACCCTCATCCTATGAGGAGGCTATGGGTGATGAACATTGGAGGTTAGCCATCCAAATTGAGTTAACTGCTCTAATGAAAAACAATACCTGGAATCTTGAAAAACTACCTCCATAGAAGAAAGCTATAGGATGTAAATGGGTGTTCAAGGTAAAGTTACATGCTAATGGATCTGTGGAAAGATATAAGGCCAGATTAGTAGCAAAGGGGTTCACACAAACAGAAGGCATAGACTACATGGATACTTTCAGTCCTGTAGTTAAAATGACAACTGTTAGAACACTTATTGCTATTGCAGCTTCTCAGAACTGACCCTTATTTCAGCTTGATGTCAATACTGATTTTCTTCATGGTGATTTGAATGAAGAAGTCTATATGCAAGCTCCTCCTAGCATGTCTCTACCTCAACCTGATTTGGTGTGCAAGCTTCAGAGGTCCTTCTATGGACTTAAGCAAGCTAGCAGACAATGGAACACCAAGCTTACTGAGACACTACTTTCATCAGGCTATATTCAGTCTAAAGCAGATTATTCTCTCTTCACAAAAAGCAATTCTTCAGGTTTCACTGTCATTCTTGTATATGTTGATGATTTAGTCTTGGGAGGGACAGATGCTGATGAGATTCAAAATATCAAGACTTTACTTGATAATAAATTTAGCATCAAAGATCTATGAACTCTCAAATACTTTCTTGGTTTTGAAGTTGCTAGATCACACAATGGAATCTCTCTTTGCCAAAGAAAATATACATTGGATCTTCTTCAAGATGCAGGCCTTCTTGGTGCTAAACCTTGTTCTACTCCAATGGAACCTCACCTTCAATTACATAAAAATTTTGGTGACTTATTGTCTGAACCTACAACATACAGAAGATTAATTGGAAGACTATTATATCTGACTCATTCAAGGCCTGAGATATCTTATGAAGTAAGCAAGCTTAGTCAGTTTCTGGATGCTCCAAGGACTGAACATATGCCAGCTGCACAACATGTTCTCAAGTTCCTTAAAAATGATCCTGGCAAGGGTCTCTTTTTTAGTACTTCTTCCTCTTTAACTCTCAAAGGTTTCTCTGATTCTGACTGGGGAGCTTGGCCTAATACTACAAGATCCACTACAGGTTTCTGTTTCTTTCTAGGAACATCTCTCATCAGTTGGAAAAGCAAGAAACAAACAGTTGTTTCCATATCATCTTCTGAAGCTGATTATAGGGCTTTGGCACAATCAACTTGTGAAGGTCAATGGTTACTCTATCTACTGCAAGACTTCCTTGTACCTCATCCTTCACCTATCATCATCTACTGTGATAATCAATCAGCATTACATATAGCTGCAAATCCTGTTTTTCATGAGATGACAAAGCATATAGAGATAGACTGCCATGTTGTACGAGATAAGATTCAAACAGGCATGCTTCATCTCTTACCTGTTTCTTCTAAGGAACAAGTAGCAGACATATTAACCAAATCTCTTCACCCTGGACCTTTCAACACTCTACATCACAAGCTTGGTATGATTGACATCCATTCCAGCTTGACAGGGGATGATGAAGTTAATATAGAGAAGAGTTAGTTAGTTAACTTGCACTGCAAGTTAACCTATTATAATTGTTTTCTAATCACAGTTAGTTAGAGAAGTAACTAGAGTTAGTTAACAGTTAAAAGGTTACAAGTCCTATATATAATCTTCATGTACTACTTGTAAAGTTCAGTTTTTGTGTAATACAATAATGAGACTAAGTCTTTCTTATTCCTTGAGCTTTTCTTCTCCATTAATGGAGTTTATCTTCCAGTTTTCACATTGATTACATAACAAACTTGCTGATTAATGACTTGTCCATTCTATTTCTAGGCTTGCTAGAGAACCACCTTCAGTGCCACAAGTTTCCTCATTTTGACTTGAGTTCTCATTGGCGCATGTTTTTTGTAGTCCAGGGTAAGGATGAAGAAAATGTTCAAACAACCAAACTCTAGTGGAGAATCACCACATACAGCTTTAAAACAACCTTAAATAAGGCCCATGCATGGTTGTCCTATAAAATTCAGAAAAGGCACACAAGTATTCTCTGCATCCTCAAAAGTGCATTAGTTTAGTTTTTCTTATTTAAGAATTTCAGTCTTTCAGTTGGCCAATTCATGTTGAGGCCTTCTGAAGTCTGGATACTCTAAATTGTAGGAGAATAATGTGTCAGAACTGATCCTCTTAAGAGTGTGTTCGGATTGATGGTTTAGGAGGGGAGGAGATAACTTACTTTTTTTGTAAATTACGAACAATATAAGTTATAACTTATACAGTTAAAAATATGAAATTGACATAAAAAAATACAGTCAATTAATAAAAAAATCAAGTAACATGGCAGAGTTAAAATTGAGAGGAAAATGATAAGTTATAAGTTTTAAACTATAAGTTAATTAGATTAGCTTCCCTTTAAAAAAATGTTAATTGAATTAGCTTATCAAAATAAGTTATAAAGCTAATAAAAATAAGCTATAAGCTTCAGAGAAAAAAAAATTTACCGAACAAGTTTTTTTTTCTTCTATATGAACTTGTAAGCTATAAGCTCAAAGTCTGACATTGCCAAACAAAGCTAAAATATACCTTAATTTAGATGAAAACTCTACAATTTTTGTTATGATCACAAGCATCGTTTTGTAAATTATGATCTTATAGTTATATAATGGTTAATGTTTCTTTACAAGTGTTCTGCATCTAATTATATATACTCATCCGTCCCTTTTTATAAGATTACTTTATAAAAAAAAATTGTTCCAAAATATAAAACTATCTACAAATTTTTAGATGCATTTATTACTCCTTTTCCAAATACACCCTTCATTAATATTATCAATATACCTTGAAATATGAAAAGTTATCATTAAATTTCTCTATAGACAAAGGGTAATTTGGTAATAGTAACACACATTTATGACAAATTTATTACTTCAAACAATTTTCTTAATATCCGCAATTTTTGTAAACTATTCCTATAAAAAGGGACGAAGGAAGTAAGTTTTTTCATAAAGTTTTGATATCGTAACTAGGCCACAATGTATCTTGAATTTCAAGAGTTTTCCGTATCCGTGTTGTATCCTACAACGTATTATGTATCACGGTCCGATTCTAATCTTGAAGATATCCTATTTTCTCAAATCCTTAGTTAAAAACTTTAAACTAAAGTGTATCCAAATTTCCCAACCCACCAAAAAAAAAAAATCCTCTTCACCTAAGTTGTCTAGGACTAGCTCAAGATTTCTACTTAATCCTAGATTAAATCATAATATATTTTATCAGAGGGATTGGAGCCAGTACAAAATATACTTGTTTTTAATTGCATCAGACAATTCTCTATATTTTCTCTGAGGGTATAACTAATATTGTTGGGGCTATACCTGGAATTGTAGGTGTAGCCCCTCATTGAATATCTTCTTGATATAACTCATTCATGAAGTGTAAGTTGTCAGTTGTTGTGTTTGGTGTTTGTGTTTGTACTTTATAGTATTGATAGATTTTTCCCCATAATATGACACATATCATTCGGTATTTGATTTGATACTCATTTTTATACTATGTAGATATCACTATGTCTATATGCAACGTCAATCTTCTTCAATTTGAGTGGTATATTACTATTATATTATTATGTTTCTGTTGTAGTATATCATAGCAGTTGTGTATTGTTAAAAAATGATGCTGGTTGGTCACCAAAAAAAAATGTAGTGACGTGTTGTAATCTCAAAGTCAATTATTTGTTGCACTACTAACTTTTGATGCTTTGGTTTCAAGTTTCAACCATATAGAAGACAAATTTAACGGTGTCAACCTTTTTTAACTCATTAATATCTCACCAAACTTCCATGCACTAATTTTTCATCCTTTTGTTCTGTCATATATGTCTGTAACGTTAGTTGAAAGATAAACTTGGGTAACGTACACATGCCTCTGATTGATCTCCGTGGCACTCACTTGTCGATTAAGGATCATGGAGTGAACTTGAAATTCCATTTCGTTGATTTTGTTTCCGACATAGATAACCTAAGATATCATCGTGCAAATACAAAGACTAATATCTTGAAATGACTGATATTCATTTAAGTGGTTGACATCTACCAAACAGTCGACACATGTTCCTCATACGCACCAACCAAAGATCAAACTCCTAATCAAATAATTAAGAGACCTAAGTATCTACCATTTGTGTCACACTATACCGGTTTTGTTGAGTTTTTCTTATTAAAAAGGAAAAGAAAAAATATGCCTGAAAAACTTATTACAACTGAAATTGACTTGAGCATTAAGGAATCAAACATTAAATGTGTGAGAAAATGACTCACTACCTAAGGCAAGAAACTGAATGTCACTTTCAATTTATAATGAAATTTACAATTGTCATAATGAACTGAATAGTGCATTGGGATTTGGGATTATGCAAAACCAATCAAAATCCTAGGGCTTCGCCCTCCAAACAATCTTACAGTAGTACTTTTCTTGTATTATACTGTGTTTAATTTTCTTATCAATCACTAATGAAACCGATTTTCGGTTTTGCCTAGTGCCATTGAGCTAACTAGCTGCAAGCTTTAACAGCAGCATCTGGTATATGAGCAAATACAATAGAAAGAGGCCTAACTGTTATTGGCTTTGAAGAATCAACATATATAGGATTCAGTAAAGGAATATCACCAGCTGAATTTACACTTAGAATGTTTCCATTTAGTACCATAGTTTGGCTATGTAAATTTCCATCCTTTGCTGTTAAATGGTACTCTCTTCTTTGTGATTCTCCCACATTATGAGGGGATGGTTTCTTGGCAAAATTTAAGGCCACTCTGGCTTGAACAGTGGTGCTATTGTCCAAATTGAGAAACAGTATTGTGATTCCCTTCTGTAAGATAGTATCATCAAATCAGATATCACAAAATAACATAGCTACCAAAAAATCATACCTTTTTAAAAAAAAATGACAAACATTAGTTGTTAAATAATCATTTGAATACAAGACTTCACTCACAGATTCCTTTGCACAATGTGCATAAGTTCTGATCTTCTTTGTTCCATAGAAGGTAGTTGACAGGACACGTCCTCCCATGAGTCGGTGCCAAAGAAGAGCACTGTAGGAAAGAAATCAAATAACCCTATTATTTTCACAAAATAGCATTATGATTTATGAATTTACTTCAAACGGGACCCGTAAATTCAAAATAGGACCTTTCTCAAAGTTGCAGGCAATTAATGAAGCATGACAGACACTAATGCAGAACCGAATTAGTTGAATATTAATTGTGATATATCATTCTTCAATAATGAAATTCAATTTCACTTTTTAGTACCTATAATAATCTGGATTTGGCATGAAAGTAGTGGTATTCAATAAACCATAGTTTCCTCCTATCAAAGTCTGTCTGCAGTATGTTCTTGTGCCATAAGTAGCTGACATGCCAAATTGATCCAAATACCTGTATTTGATGTGATTATCAGAGAAAACGTTAGGAATTCCTACTGAATACTGATATTTTGAAAAATCACGATTAGTTACACTAACCAAAAGCTGTTGACAAATGCATCAGACACCAGATGATGACCACTACCCCAAGCCCCTCCAGCTTCACCAACCCATGCTTTAGCTGAGGTTCTTGAACTTTGAAGTACATTTTTAAGGCTGCTAAATGTGTTAGCCTCTTCATCAAGATGGGTTGGATTGAGAATATGTTCAATCTAAGTAGGGAATGGGATCACCTCCTGTATGCAAGTAGCTTTCTGTTATAGTCGAATTCACGGTAATTGGGAAAACATGTGAAAGTTTTATGCTGTTTTGTTGGAACATACCTCCTCCAAGGTTATAAATGTGGTGGGTGACCACATTTGTGGATTCATCCGACTTGTTTAAGAATTCCTTAAACCAATTTGCATCAAAGAAGCCTCCAGGTGCAATGATTAGTGGTTTTGGCTTTACCCCTCTATATACATCTTGAACTATCTTTCTTAAAACAACTACATCAGAAGCATATTGATCTGCAGCTACCCTTGTTCCAATTCCATGTCCACACAATTCATTACCTGTCCAATAAAAAAGCTCCTTGTAAAATTTCTATTTTTCTTTTAACCAAAAATAACTGCAAATATTTATATAAAAAATTTATTTGTTGACAAATGGCTATTATCAATTTCAAGTGAACTCATGGCTTTTTCGATTTCCAGTCTAATTGTGCCAATAGCAGATCGTACTTTGACATTTTTAAGCAAGGAAACATTTACTTACCGAATTCCCAACCATGAATAGTGTACTTCTTTGCAACAGTATAACGTATAAAAGACTCGGCATTAGTGTAGTTCCAAGGTCCAACAGCAGAACCAGATTCAAAAGATCTTCCAGCAAGAGCGTTTAATCCAAATATAACATTAACCCTGAAATATACCTACCATTAATTAATGGTAAACTTGATAAAAACAGTTGCCAAATAACACAAGTTGAATTTGTTTAGTCCTAATTCACGCGTAGAAACACAATTTCATTTTTGTTTTTTGACAATTCTAAAGGGATAGAACTGGTTTTTACCCTGCTTTTTGGAAAAAGCTGTTTAGCTCATCCCATCTTTGCATTGGTAAGCACCCTTTAGTGAAGCCAAAATCAACCTTTTCTTTAGAGCTCGGAACAAATGGAGTACAAGGTTCATTACTATCTTCAGTTCCATATGTGACCATATCTTGCAAAGTACCACCCAATCTAATTTTCAAAGGTGAAAAGGCTGCAAAACATTCAAAGGCAATGATATTATTAAATTATTGTGAAAATAAATAACAGAAATGTGAATTTTCTCTTACCTTTTATTGCATTTAACAAAATTTTGTTGTTGAGGTCCTGCATGAGATTAAAATCATAAAATGTAAATTATCAACTTAAACTTTACCAACTCTATTAAACATTCCTAAGGCATAAATGAAAAGTTTATGATATCATCTCATCATTATCTGGACAGAAAACACTAAATTTGTTCTCCACAATTAATTAGTTTATGATAATGATTTTTTACAAGAATCATTTAGCAACAAAACTAAGACACCCCAAACATTAGCTTCTTTTTTTGGCAGCAATGAAACATTAAAAAAAAAACACTTTTTTAACAGATTCAGAAATGAAACTATACCAGATTAAGAAGAGAAGCATGACCCCAACTGCATCTTCCATAGTCACATTTCTGAGGTGGCCACCAATCAATAGTTGCACAAACAAAATCATTATCAATCCTTCCAATAAAAGCTTTGCCATGAATGACAACAACCCCTTTCACAGCTGAATCATTTCCTATGCAATTCACTCCAATGAAGCTGAAACTGAAGCTTACCAAGTACATCCAAAAAAACATACCCAGAAGCTTTTTTTGATAACCCATTTCCTAAAATCAATTAAAGTTAAGATCTTTATGGTTTTTTCATAAATGGGTCAACAAAACCAGACTAAAAAAATGAAGTTAGAGGTTTTGTTACTCTGCTGTAGTAGCAGAGGTTTTGTTTTGTGAATGGCAAAAACTTTGTAACAAGGAAGTTGTTTGTTATGTCTGTACAATGGCCTGCTGCAAAAGACAGTACAGTTTCATGTGTATTTTGCTGGCAAAGTATTTGGTATATTTATATAAACAATGTGAGAGTGAGAGACTCTCTCTCACTCATAGTCTCAGGTTGGAAATAATCAAATAACTGTTTTTATCGCCGTAATTTTTGTAAATTAATGCATTGATTAAATGATTAGTTATATGTTGTTCCAAATTAGCATTTGGAAATTGTGACAAACTTGGTTTTAACTTTAAGAGGAGTTAAAGATTAAAGCATCCGCCTAATCTGGGGTTAGCATATTCTTTTAGGTGTAAAACATATATTTCTACGTGCAATTTAGAGATTAATCTATGAAATCGAAAAGTTAAAATATTCTATATTTTCTCTCTTTATATTTCCTCTTTTATTATTGTAGTTTTGAAGAGTTTTTAGAGTGAAGATTTTTTCCATTTTTTTAGAGGATTTTTGCTTGAATTTTGAAGTATATATTAAATATTGAATCCATCAAGTGCCACGTTATTGTATTTATATTCTCAAATCTAGAGTAATGAAAAAAATGTCACATAACGTATTACTGAGAGCTTATGAAAATAACTATAAACATTGTATAAGTTTTTTTGAGGGATAAACACTCTGTAAATTGTTTTCATATAGACTCTTTTAAAGACTCTCACAAATTCTTACATCAAAGTTTAAATAAGTCGATTCATACTTATTCCTATTTTATTATAAGAAAACTTATATTTCCTTTTTGAGAGGATAAGAAAATTATCTTATTTAAATACAATTTATTTTATTGCTCATTTCAATTTTAGACTACAAACACATTGTGCATTGTAGTATTGTTTTTATTATATTGACGTTTCTATTATCACTTGTACTGCTCGTTGTTTTTTCACACATTATTTAATATTCCTGATATTTTCCATTTTCTAAAAGACTTTTAGTTGGAGGAATAAAATCGGTTTCCCTCCTTTTTCTCTTCATACTTTTCAATTCTATCCATATCTACATATGACCTTCTTTTGGAAGCAAGTATGGCTAGAAACATTAATAATAGAGCCTAACTCAATGTGGTGGTGCTTGTCGCTGTGGTGGGGTAAGGATATTCTTTTTTGAATTGAAAGTACAAAGTTGGTTAATTAGTCCACAAGAACACTTCTCTTTTTCAAACTAAACGAAAACAACAGTATGAGCACTGACATCATGATACAAAGAACAGAGATGTTTACTCATTAATCTGCAATCCGCTACTCATGTCTTGCATTCATGTTTGATTTTTCCTCATAATTCTGGTCTTATTTAATTCATATATAGTCGAACCTTTTTAATTTAAAAATTTAGATAGTCCTATTTTTTGATCAAATGGCATAATGATTATATTCACACAATTTTTTAAGAAGTGGGAAATCTAGGCTTGAGCATCGCCCCTATAAATGATATATTTGATAGCTACTAAGTGAATTACACTTACGGAACAACTTAGATAATCATGCATTTTTATCAAATAATTGGAATTTTTAATATATTTGATTTTTCAAAATTTATTTGTATAACCAGACATCCTTTATATTGTAAAAGAAAAAAATGTATCATACAAATTACAATATACATAAGGTCACATCTATAGTGTATAACTAACATAAGTCTTGTATTGTATAATACATAAATTTGTTTTCTTCAGTTGGATCAACCAGTCTCATCATTGAATCTTTCAAACAAAAAAAGGTATCAACATTGAATCAAATGATATGCGTAAGACCTATCGATCAAATTGTGAAAAACAAACTTATACATACATTAAGCAAATTTTGTACATGTGAATGTATAAGTTTACTAAAATATTCAGTCGTAGAAACTCTATATATCAATTAACCATGATAATTTAAACATTAATGTTTCATCATGACATGTATATCAATATGGTAATTCAACCAATGATTTTTTATATCAATATTAAAATAAAATAAAAACAGTTTATTATATTTACTTTACCACAAATGGAGGACGGGTGTTCATAATCCTCGTTTAGGACTGAAAGTCGTAATAGTTTGTAATGTAGTTTCTGCATTTTTTGTGTGTTTTATTTAGTTATTATTTTTACTAAATTAGATTTATATATGTCAATCATGCTTTTATTATTTTTTATTTATTTTAATATATTTTCAGCTTATATATATTAAAGAAAATAGAGAGGTGGCGTTGTCATGGTTGTGATTCAGATGGGTGCATGTCGGCGAAAAGAGAGGCGTGACAACTACAAAAGTGATGAAAAAAGAAGGGGATTTAGTTTCTTTCTAAAGACATCCAAAGTAATTGTAAGGACTTGGATTAGACACGCTAACCGTGTCACGTAGTATTTCGACTTGGTCGTCTGATCTAGATCAACAGTCAAAATTGGTTCATTGTGTGAAATTGACTATGTAATATGAATCATATAATTCCCTAATTAGAATTGAGATTGTTTACGGTATGAAACAAGGCAACTATAATATCTACTTAAACATTCGAAAATATATTTTTTTTTGAAAAAAAAATAAGGCAACTAATATTTTTGTCATTCATGGTGTTGCTTAATATTTGATATATAGGCAAGCACACAAAAAATTTAAAACCAATAAGAAAAAAGAAATGCAATAATGGATTATAATCAAAAGCAATTAGTAGAATAGAAACATATGAAGAGTACAAAAACTTGCCTGATATCGTAGGTTGTGATTTATGAATGACGAATGTAGCTACGATCTGCAACAAAATAAGAATAAGTACCAAACAATATTAACAATTTGAGGCTGCAACAGAGTAAACAGAGATTAAAATATGGTGACTTGGTTTCAATAAATAACAAGAAAAAAAGAATATATTTTTCTAAAAGCTACAAGTAGATTAAAATAAATATCTGAAGGACATAGACGTAACGTAACCTAAGAAAAAAGAAAATAAGAAAAAGAGTGAGGGAAAAAAGGCAAAAGTTACACACACAAAAAAAAACTAATTAAGTTAAAAAGTATTATGAGAATCATGCTCTAAAATGAACATTATAAACATTTGTGCGTTTTAGATTTTCAGATTTTTTATTTTAAAAAGTCTAGATGAAAAATCATGATAGATCGAGAGAAATATTACAACTATATGATCAATGTTATATATGAAAAACTATGAATACATATTTAAATCAAATCTACAAAGATTCAAATACAAAAAATATTGAGTAAAATATTTATAATAAAAAAGGTTAGTTATAAAATATGAAAAACCTGTTATAAAAAATATTAAGTAATAGCCACGATAGAGTATAAGATGGAAAAAGGAGAACGTATATAAAGTGAGAGAGCAAAAAATGAAAGATGAAAGACGATGCAAGAAAATTATAGTACCAAAAGAAAGAGATGATGCAAGAAAGTGAAACATGGCCACAATTAAAATAACAAAAAAAAGTGACAGTGCGTGTGTAATGGATAACAGGCTGATTGGGACACTCCATAAATAAATTAACATGGTTTCAAATTTTAATATGGATTTTCTTAGGGGTAAATTTTAATATGGTTCCAAATTAATTTCTTAGACTTGCCTATATTTATTTATATAGTAATTTTAAAAATATAGTATAAGTTATTATAAATTAAATATATAAAAATAGAATAAAGCAACTTTATTAGTTTTGGAATTTAATTGTGTTTTATATGAGCTAAAACTAGTTTAAGAATTTAATTAGATTTTTGGAATTTAAATAGAATAAATCACCATTTGGAATTTTCAACAAAAAATCACCATTTTTAAATAGAGTATTTAACTAAATAAAAAATCAATCACCATTTTTAGCTAAATCACCATTTTTAAACCATTTGGAATAAATCACCATTTTTAAACCATTTGGATTATTATAAAATCAATCAATCACCATTTGTAAACCATTTGGAATAAATCACCATTTTAAATAAAATCAATCACCAATTGGAAATTTCATTTATAAAAAATATGAATCACCATTTGGAATTTATTAAAATGAAAATAGATTTTTTTTGTGGTTAGAATGTGATTCATTTAAAATTTTGAATTGGTTCCTTAGAAGTTTTGAAGTAAATGGTGCAATTGTTTATAATTCGATGAATTGAAAATAGAAGACCAAGAGAAAGAAAGCAGAGCTGGTTTCAGATTCCAAGAAGAGAATGTTCTAATATTGCGAAGTTCCTCTTATGAAGAGATTCTAAATCCAAATCCAAATTCATAAAAGTCTTTAACAAAGCCAAGAACAAAAACCCTAGCGGCAATTTTCCCTCAAATTTTATTTAAAAAATCGATTTTGGAAAACATGGGAGTTGAACTAGGGTAGACACAGCTTGTAACTCCTATTAAAATAAAAAAAAATGTATTTTTATGTTAAAGCTTTAAAACTTGGCACATGACTATGCCAAAATAAACCTAAAACTCAAGTTTTACTTCTATGATATTAATAACAATATTATATAGATAGCATATTGAAAGTAAAAATAAGATTACATTGTAAGAATAATATGATTATGCTTGAATTGTCATTTATAAGTAGCTTATTTTTTGCTTTTTTCTTGTAACAATGAAGTGAATGACAAAATCTATGACGTGTAAGTTCATGGTGAGAGCTCAATTTTGTAAACCGTAATATTAAAGGTTGAAGTTCAAGTTTTCATATGACAGATGTAAAATGAATATTTGTGTCATTTTTATGAATGATAATTTTTCCTTCTCTAATATTATCTTTTATTAAAAAAAGTGATTAAAAAACATTTAAGCTTCCAAATTAAATAAATAGTCAAGTGCATTTGATGGCTTAACGGGGGGCGGTGTTATAGCATGTGCATTTGAGTGAGGAAGGCTCAACTTGATTGTTATACGGCAGGATTATCATATTGATAATTTGGTATTAAGATTGAGACATACTGTGTTGCTTTTCACTTGTATTATAATATAGATTGGTCCGGGCCAGGTAACGTTTTTGTATATTTATACACACAACTGTTTTTAAGGAAAGTGTTGATAGTTAAGGTTGTTTTATTACTTTGTTTTCTTGCAATACCATAATGTTCTTATATCTATACAATTACGCTTCCCTTTGATTTTTCTGTGATATTTTCTTTTTAATTTTCTCGATACATATACTAAGCTATGTATTTCGTTTGGTAGTAAAAAAATGATCAGAAGGCATGCATGCTAGTCCAAGTGATGGGTATTCTGGTTTTCTTTAAGCAAAATATTGAGTTTGTGAGTGAAAGAAATTAATATTTGAAGATCTTTACTCCTAGGGGTCCATCTGACTCTAGTCGAATTAGTTGAGGTTAAATGTGATTCTTTTTTCATTTTATTCTTTTCAATAAGAGAAGAAAAATATTATTACTCCTTCCGTTCCTTTTTAAGTGTCTTTAATTTGAGTGCGGATTTAGCGTTCTTATTTAACTGTCGTTTTGATATTTTAAGGGTACATTTTGAGATTTGTCAATTATACTCTTTGTCAATTACTCTTATCTTTTTTAATAAAGCTAATAAATGCTATATAGTATTTGGAAAACAAAAGTTTGTTTTTTTTTTTTAAACAAAGTTCGTTTCTTGTTATCTTAAAATTGACAATTGTTTGTTATGAGAGAGACAAAGTGTGCAAAAAAAATAGGAATTTGTTGGAGAAAAATATACGAACTAACAATTGTTTGTTACGAGAGAAATATAACATATTAAATTTATTGGAAAGAGAAAGTGTGTGCAAAAAAATAGGAATATATTGGTGGATTAAAATAAGGGTATAATAGAAAATAAAGGTGCAAAAATACACTTAGCTAATTTGGTGTTAATATTTCAAAACGACACTTAAAAAGGAACAGTGAAAGTATTTATTTGAGATAGAAGGAGACACTTGGCCAATAGGGTTGGGAATAGGCTAGGCTGAGCTAAGCTTTGCAAGGCCTAAGCCTGGCCTACCAAATTTTTTAAGGCCTAAGCCTGGCCTGCGACCTGTCATAGGCTTACTTTTGAGGCCTGAGCCTGGCCTTCTGAAAGCCTGATAAGGCCTGCTAGCCTGTTTAAAAGCCTATATCATATGAACATCTTTAAGTAAGCAATGTGATCTAAGTTTAAATAGACTAGCGAACTAATAGATCAATTAGATTAAACTCTCTTTTAGTAATCAACATGAGTTTTTAGGGAATTTAACTATATATTGCATCATATTTCAATTCTAGTTTATAATAATACATTTGTATATGCTAAAAATTGATGTATACTAATAAACTTAAATTACTAACTAATTTATATTTTAATTCAAAGTACAAAATATATTATAATAATAAATAATATTAATCATATTTACTTAAATAGGCCGGCCTAATAGGCTTAAGAGGCTTTTTGAATGGCCTGTGCCCTGTCCTTTTAAGCTAAATAGGCTTCTAAAAAAGCCTAGGCCTTCTCTATTTAAGAAAAAAGTCTGGCCTGGCCTGACCTGTCGTAGGCTAGGTCGTAGGCCCCTGTAGGCCGGCCTGGCCTATTCCCATCCCTATTGGCCAAGAAAAAAAGTTATGAATGGCCAAGAAAAAACAATAAGATTGACAATTGAATAAACCACACCAAATTAGTCTAGGGCACTTTTAAATAAGTCTTTGAATTTATGCGTATTTTAAAAAGATCTATGACTCTATTGAACTAAATTAGTTTTTATATTTCGCCACTTGTTATCAATTAAATCTTTATATTTTAACAATTTTCTATCAATTTAGTATTTATATATATATATAACTTACTAATTTTTTTATGCGATATTTAACTTAACTTGTTAATTTAGTCTCTTATATACTCTCGAAATGATTAATATCAATAAAATTTGAGAGACATAAACCAATTTATAAAATATTCATGAATTTAATAACTTTTTATAAACACTTATGAACGAATTTGATGATTTACTCGCTTCAAACTCTTAATTATACATGGACCGTAGATCTCACCATCCAGGACTTGAGATTCTAAAGATAAGGGTATGAACCCCTGGAATAAGGCTGGACGCCCTCTAGGAGGGCGCAAGGCCCACTTTACAGTCGTAAATAGCCCTAGGTGACCTTCCTAAAGGGCACCCTCTGGGGGCGCCCTTAGAAGTTCACGAGGGCGCCCTAGCCATGGTTTTGGCCCTTTACGACTTGGGCCCAAAACCATGACCGGGTAGGCCCAAAAGAGGCTACAAATAGTAACCTTGGGATCATTCCCAAGGCATGACTAGTATAGTCTCCTTCAAATTCGTTTTTGTAAGTGCATCTAAATGCATGCATGCCGCGGTGATTGCACGACAATTTTCAAAGTAATGACTGAAAATTTTTTTCAAATGATTGACTAACTTAACGTTAATATAATTCTCGAACAATGAATTGTTTATTATGTGTATATAAAATATTTTGATTGTAATTACCTTTTTGTTTTCATTGTTCTTGTTTTGAATAACTAATTTATTATTCTTTAGAACTATTAACAAATACTTCAAAATATGATCCTATACATTATTTCATCCGTCACACAATAAGTGGTTTTTTTTTTTATAATTACATACATATTAAGAAATGTATAGATGAATGAGAGATACTGATAATTATACTAAATTATCTTTTATCTTGTATTGACATTTACCACTATCATAAATTCATCATAGTTGAGTATATTGACTTTAATATGATAAATATTAATTTGATGGTAGAATTAGAAAACATGTAATTATAATTCCTTTAACAATCAGAATAATCATTCATTTTAGGACAATTTTTTAACAAATATGCAATTACGTTTGTGCATTCGCAACTGTGATATACCAAAATCAGCTTCTACCAACTCTCTCATTGTGAAAATGAGTTCAAAAGTCAGTATATATAGGCATATAATAGATGAGTCAATAAATTTTTTTTTTGAAGTAATTGACCAGTAAATGTTAATGCACAAACGTAACTCTTCAAAATATCAACAAAACTGGGGTCCCACCAAACACTAATTCCTCAAACGGTGCCGTGTTCACCAAAAGTATGTTAGTAGAATAAAGGCGCATACACACATGCAGCTTAAAGGATGCAGATTTCTGGAACCGGCCGGTTCAAAATTTTTAACTTGTAGATGAAGAGAAAGTGATAAGCACCACACCAAATGTATACGAGATTCTGAATTTGAATTAAATCTTACGGATCATATTTAAAAAATTTAATTGGTAGGGACAATATTATATACTATAATAGTTTATATAAAAGACACATTATTGGTTCGAGAGGAATCAAGACTGGGGATTTCACAATTCAAAGTGCTTATAATTCTTAAAATTCTAGAGCTCAGCCCAACGAGGAAGATTGAGGCTTAGGAAAGCCCATACAGCCTGTTGGATGGTGGTATCTCAGATTGAGAATGATTTTAAAAGGCACTTGTAGAGTAAATCACGGGGATCAACGTGAGACATAGCACCAGATCCAAACACACATTTAACATTTATGTTGATGGCGGCTCATGAGCGGTTGTTCACTAATTGTCGTAGGAGTAAATGGGGTGTTGGAGCCTCTCCAACATGCTATAGATGTGACAGAGATGATGAAACCATTATTCATGTGTTAAGGAATTGCCCCTTAGCAATCCAAATATGGATAAGGTTAGTCCATTCGAATCAATTCTCTAATTTTTTTTTCCTTTTGATTGCAGGGACTGAATCTTCAAGAATATCAATCATCAATTGTATGGTATTCAAACTAAAAAATGGAGAACAATTTTTATGGTGGCATGCTGGCAAATATGAATGTCGAGGAACTAAACTATTTTTTAGGATGACTTTCAACGCCCAACTGACCACACTTAC
The DNA here is from genome assembly GCA_018208015.1 of Medicago ruthenica. Classification (NCBI taxonomy): domain Eukaryota; kingdom Viridiplantae; phylum Streptophyta; class Magnoliopsida; order Fabales; family Fabaceae; genus Medicago; species Medicago ruthenica. The sequence goes on along the minus strand of CM031378.1, from coordinate 90,751,410 downwards.
AAGATTCTCAAGATGGTTGAAGATATAGACAAATACACCTAACATCATCTGAATGTTCGCCAATGTGACACTATTTTCATTGGTTGGAAAAGATCACGGGAGGGGTGAGTTAAACTTAACTGTGATGGAGCCAACAAAGATTTGTTAGGTCCTGCTGATTGTGGTGGACTCTTTCAAAACTTAGGTGGCAGATGAATCAAGGATACTCGCAAAAAATTGGAACATGTGACGCTCTTTACGTTGAAATGTCGGGAATGTACTTAGGAATGCAGCTTGCTTGGAGACAACGTTTTCACCATCTTTGCAAGTGGAAAGTGACTCAAAAACTTTGGTTGACATGATCACAAGCAAAGTTAAAATTAATGGCAAACCACCCACCTTGGTGCGCCGTATACAAGAGCTTTTAAAGTTGAACTGGTAGGTGTATTTCAATCATACCTGGGGGAGGGAAATAGAAGTGTTGATTGGCTTGCTAATTTTAAGTTTTCTTTGGACTCTTTTAATATTCATGCTATGGAGATCGACTCCTCCCGGTGGGACCTTAAGTCTTCTTTTTTATGACATTTATGAAACTTACACGCCTAGGAATATTCGTGTAACTTTTTAGTACCTTTTCATTTTTGAGCTAAGCCCTCTTTACTAAGAAAAAGAAAGATACATTATTGTATAAGTGATAAAAATAATAAGATTATAAATTTAGGTGTTAATATAATAACAAAGTTATTATTGTTGGAACATGTGTGGAGGTGTTAAAATAATAATATAGAATTTGGAAATTCAAATACAACAGTTTGAAAATCCAAAAACAACAATTTTAAGACGTTTCCTTCTATCATACAAGAAGGATAAAAGGCTATAGAAATACATCTCTATACTGAACACGATGAAGTGCTTGTTGTTATAACAACAACACTAAGAAATTAACATATGCGACTTTGAATCTATTTGAAATTTATTTTCAAAAATTAGAACCGCACTGTGAATAAGTAACTCTAACTGCCAACAGAATAGGAACCCCAAAATGGTCATATAATGAAAATCAGCAACCACCATCAAGAAATGACACCGATTCACAATTTATTTTTTACAATTGTGAGAAACCAGGTCATATGTCCCTGTAAGTATATGAACAAGTAAATTGTTGCTTCGCTGCCTAACCTAACTAAAAAGAAATTCACTGATATGACTAGTTAAATCAATCTAGTTGGTGAATTAAGTGAATGGTGGATAAACATTAACGCCTCACGTCATGTTTGTTATGATTATGCTATGTTTAAAACATATGCTACTGCTGAAAATAAGAAAGTGTTGTTAGAATATTCAAACATCACTAAAGTTGTTGGCGTTAGAGATATGGAGTTACCATTTGAGTTTGAAAAGAAAATTATTCTCTAGGACGTGATGTATGCTCCAAAAATATGAAAGAATCTGAATTTCAGATTTCTACTGAATAAGACTGAGTTTACTCAGACTTAAAGAGAGACTTGTGTGCCATGTATTCTTCTTGGGAAATACAACACCACTAAAGGAATTGAAAATTATTTCAATAAGAAAATCAATATTTTCGTGGTGATAGAAGCACATAATCCCCACATTTTCAATGAGTTTTATTTAGAGTACAAACTTATTCATGAAACAACTACATCTTATTATCATGAATTGAACGATAAAGCTGAAAAGAAAAAACTTAGAACCCTTATCGAGCTAGTTGTTTAAATCATGCTTAATTTTGGTACTGTAGCTCATTGGTGATGGAACTTTTATTAATTGTTTTCTATGTGCTAAATAGAGTACTTAAGTCTAAGAACAAAATTTCTACTTATGAAGTTTTGAAGAAAAGACAACCCAACTTGTCTTATTTTTGAACTTGGGATTGTCTAACCTATGATTTGGATTTTGGACCCCAAGAGAGTTAAACTCACTAGTAGAGCATATGAATGTGTGTATTCATTGGGTATGCTATAAATAGCGAAGCATATAGGTTTTATGACCTAAATACTAAAGTGATCACAGAATCAAACGATGCCGCCTTCTATGAAAATAAGTACCCCCTGTAAATTAAAGAATAGTGGGGGCACTAGTGGGGGCAAAATAAATTCCCCTTTTATATTAAGAACTAGTGGGGGCACTACATCTGATCACATTCCGGTAATCAGAAATAGTTATGAAAACATCGTACGAGATGTTATAGAACCTCAAAGAGGTAATAATGTAAGAATTGCTAAAGAGTATGAAGCTGGTTATATGGTTTATACATTGGAAGAAGATCCATTAAGCCTTACAGAAGCTATATCCTCATTGGATGCTGAATTATGGCAAGAAGCAATAAACGATGAAATGGATTCTCTAGAGTCTAACGAAACATGACACTTAGTTAACTTACCTCCTGGTTGCAAACCAATCAGTTGTATTTGAACTTTGGAAAAAGAAACTAAAACCTGATGGTTCGGTTGATGAATGCAAGGCTTGCCTTGTAGTCAAAGGTTTTAGACAAAGATAAAAATATAGACTTCTTTGACACCCATTCACCAGTCACTATCATATCCATAAGGGTATTGGTCCCTTTAGCCGTTGTTCATAACTCGATAGTACACCAAATGGATGTGAAAGCTCCTTTTTTTAAAATGGTGAACTAGAAGAAGAAATATATACGGAACAACTTGAAGGTTTTGTGACTCTTGGATAAGAAAACAAGGCATGTAAGTTAGATATTTCTTTGTATGGTTTAAAACAAGCTCATATGGAATAACATGGAAAATTTGACAAACTAAAGATATTGAATGAGTATAAAGTGAATGAAAGTGTCAAATGTAAAAATAACATTTGCACGCTCATATGTCTCTATGTAGATGACTTGCTCATATTTTGTTCAGAGATTCATGCTATAATTTATGTGAAATCATTGTTTATCAACAACATTGATAAGAAAGACTTAAGAGAATTTGAAGTAATTCTTAGTTTCAATATTACTAGATCAGAAAAGAGAACATTTTGGATCAATCTCACAATGATGAGAAGATCTTAAGGAAATGTAATTATTTTGACTGTAAACTTGCAAGCACACCTTATGATCCAAGTGTAAAACTCTTCAAGAACACTTGAGATGGTGTTAGACAAACAGAATATATGAGCATCATTGGATAGTTCTTAGTTATGTCACTGAATGTATTAGACCCGACATTGCTTATGTCGTGGAACTCTTATGCAAGTTTACCAGTAGACGGATGAGAAGCATTGACATGTTATTGAAAGAGTCATGAGGTGCATTAAAAAGACTATGACTCTAAGATTACATTATGAGAAGTATCCTATTGTACTTGAATGATACAAGATACAAAATAGAACATCCTTCAAATGAGTCTTAAGCTACCAGTAGCTACGCATTGAGCATCATTGGCCGAGTTGTTTGTTGAAACAGATGATATTGACTCAACCCACTATGGAATGAATCTGAGATGAGAACACTAGAGAAACTAGTGAAGAAGCAAGTTGAGAAAATGCTTGCTAGTTGAGAACCCCTAGTGGGTGAAACCGTTGCTAGTAGTGTTAATACATTGTGATAGTACTGTAGCTATTACAAAAATTGAGAATCGTTATTACAATGGTAAGAGACGATAATTAAGGTACAAACACATAACAATTAGAGAGCTAGCTACTCTCAAAAGGAACGGTTAAAGTAGATCATGTATGTACTGATGAAGAATTAGTTGATCCTTTGGCGAAAGGAATAACTAAGAAAGTCCTAAACACATCCAATAGGATGGGACTAATGCCTAAGGATCATGAGTGATGGTAACCCAACCTACATGACTGGAGATCCCAAGAAATAGGTTTAATAGGTAATAACAAGTCATGAGTTATAGAACATACTATGATAAAACTAGAGAAGCATGATTCCTGCATCAACAGAAGGATGATATAATAGAAACTCTTAATGAGATCTATATTCTATGTGGAGTGGAGTACATGGCTACATAAGTATTCTTGATAAAATCACCTATACGAATGTGGAACTGAGGCCGATTCCTATGGGATTTTGAGGCAGAATACCTAGAGCGTTCGTTAAAACTGGGATAGACGTGCAGGGTCATAAACGCACGGGCTTTTAGAATACACCTTAGGAAAAGGTTTGTGTGCGGACTCTATGTCTGAGATAGAGTTCAATGTTGTAAGCAACTCTTGCTAAATCAGAATAGTATCCGTTATGCAAAGGTTCAAGTTGTAGGCGACACCTTTGTTTATTAGCAACCTTATAGAAACATCTTTGACGTTATTATTGAAACCATTTTTAAAATTCAAGTGGGGGATTGTTGGAACATATGTGGAAATTGAGTTAAAAGACTAAACACAAATTCCAACGTTGGGTAGAACTAGTGTTGTGTGAATTGAAAAAAGTGGAAGTCCCACATCGGATGAAACACACACATTAGTAGTGTTTATATAGTGGGGGTGTACCCCTAAGAGGGGGTACATAATTATGTGAACGAAATAAGCAATAGAGAAAAAAAAATATTTATATATTTTATTATTTTGGAAATGTTAAATTAAGTAATTAATTTAATCATTATTAGAAAGTGTTTTCTTAGTCCCCAAGTTTTGCTAAAATATTTTAGAACGCAATCTAGAATATTTCGGAACACAATCTGAAATATTTTGGTATGCAATTTAATATATTTTGGTGCACAATCTGAAATATATTTTGGTACATAATATAATATATGTTTGTACTCAATATAATATATTTTGGTACTCAATTGAGATATTTTTGTACTAGATCTAATATGTGAATTACTTAACCCCAAAGTAATGTATTACTTGTTCCCAAAGTTTCTCACTTATTAGTTGTGAATTCTCTCTATAAATAGAGAACTCACATAGTGCATTCTACACACCAAAGAGTTCTATTGAGTTATCGAGAACTCTTTCTCTCTTCTCCCACTAGCTTGTGTTAACGAGTTATTATTCTCTTATTCTACTTTTTATGTCCCTTCGAAATTAAGAGTGTTCTTAAGACCATAGTCCCTTTTCGGTTTATTGTCCCTTTGGAATTAAGAATGGTCTTAAGAGTATAGTCTCATATTTGAGTGGTTAAATACCACATTGACATTTGGAGATGTTAAAAGTTAGAATGGTGGTAACAACATATTTGAATGGTCACAATACCATAGTAGAGTGGTCATAGTACTATAATTGATTGGTTTCACTATTAAAAGAGTGGTCTTAGTACCATATTGGAGGTGTAATTCTCGAACGGTTTTCTACTAGTTAACCACACAGTTGTAGCTAGGCTGCTAGGCTTGTTTTGTCCTGGAGGCGGCGTGGTTGATAGTCTGCCTTGGGCAGTGCCACGGAACGTCTTAAAAAGAGAGTGATCTGGTCGTAACTCAACCTAGTAACAACTTCAGTAGATATTCTCTTTCAAAATAGAATTTTGAAATTCAAATAAAACAGTTTGAAAATCCAAAAACAACAATTATTGAGAAAAAGTTTAGAGGCCGCGAAAGTGTTAATTTAAACTTTTATAATATGAAGCATTTTGATATTAAAAATCGAAAATTTTATGATTAATTAAATTAAAAAGTATATTTGAAAGGAATAAAAAATGTAACAAATCCACCCCCCTCTCTCACACACACACACACACAAAAAGTAGCAAAAATAAAGTACTCTATGCAAAAGAATTTGCATTCCCCCGTATAGCAGTTAGTTTTATTTTTGACATTCAGAATAAGATAGTTAAAAGCTACCATGCTGCCTCAATAAAAAGAAAGACAAAAAAAAACTATGTGTTTGTTATAAAATAATATAAAAGGACAAAATCAAAGATGAAGAAGGTGAAAGCTTTGTATATTATTATCTTCAAATGTGTATCTTTACATCAAAACATGAGTCCTATTTATAGGATACAAATAAGCAAGTGAATGATCACATGCAATCAAAGACCACTAGCAATTCATTCACTAATGAGAGTTATAAGAATTTGGAAGATCAAGAATGGACATCCACCAACATTATTATTCATAACACTCCCCCTTGGATGTCCATCAAGGATATGCCTCATTAAAACCTTACTAAGAAAAAACCTTGTAGGAAAAAAAATCGCAGTGAAGGAAAAAGAGTACAATATCTGATATATCTGCCTCGTTAAAAACCTTACCATGAAAACCCAGTGGGAAAAACCATAGTGAAGGAAAAAAGAGTGCAGAAAATCTTTATTTCTCCCCCTCAACCATATAATCATCTCTGAGACGATGATATCAATCTTTTGTACCAGCTGCTCAAACATTTTACTTGGGAGTTACTTTGTATATTTAGATCACAACTCTTCTGAAGATCATATGTGAAATAGAACTTTGAAAAAACATGTTTTTGTTCTATCTCCCTTAATGTATCATTCTTTCAACTGAGCAATGCACATGATATTATATTCATAAAGGATTGTTGAATTCATTCTTCTGGAAGACAAGCTGCAAATTTCTTATTCAATCATATGTTGAGGCAAAAATCCCTAATTAATTTTAAAGATAACAAACCCTAAATGATTAAAGGATTAATGGACTTTGATTAGTTTCTTGGTATTTAACTTGTGCTCTTGAGTGATTAATTAAGACAGGAACAAATACCAAGATACAAGGAATCAAAGAAAGAACTTTGTCATAGTTCAGAAAGTTGAACTCAGTTCAGAAACTGAACACAGTTCAGAATGTTGGACTCAGTTCAGAAGCTGAACACAGTTCAGAATGTTGGACTCAGTTCAGAAGCTGAACACAGTTCAGAATGTTGGACTCAGTTCAGAAGCTGAACACAGTTCAGAATGTTGGACTCAGTTCAGAAGCTGAACACAGTTCAGAATGTTGGACTCAGTTCAGAAGGAAAAATGAAGTCCAGAAGCTGAACATAGTTCAGAAGCCAAAATGAAGATCAGAAGTTGCAACACAGTTCAGAAGGTGAAATCCTGTTCAGTAGCAGCAATGTTGATCAGAAGCTGAACACAGTTCAGAAGCTGATATGCAGTTCAGAAGGTTGTTTACAAGTTCTGAAACCTTGCAATAAAGCTGCTCATACACCAACTCAGAAATTCAAGAACATGCATACCACACGTGACATAAATAAATGTCCAAGAAAAACAGAGTTGCATGGATCTATCAAGCAATAAAGGCATCTACAAAATGAATGTCAAAAAGGATATTCAATGCTCATTTAAGACTATGAACATTGAATTAACAGGAATATTCCAAAAGGGAATATCATCCTAGATAATCAAACTACCTCACTTCATTTATGTTTCACTATTAGGATTTGATTACATCAAATGGAAGTCTTACAAGTCATCCTAAGTGAAACAAAAAGGATATTCTGAAGTTCAGAATGTTCAATACAGCACATGCTTTAATTCTGACAAGCTACAGTAAAGCAGTTGGAAAAGTTAAGCAAAAAGCCAAATCACAATCTCAAAGTCAGAATCCATGAGATCTTGACACCTAAGGGGTTGGTACTGTTACAGATCAGCAAAATCCCCTAAAGCATGGGCATGAAGTGATGGTTCCACTTTCCTCTCTCCTGCACACAATCCAAGACTGATTTGCAAAGCTCTTGGCACAGCAACATTCTGATGCACTGCACGCATAAAACAAGAAGTTCATCAGCAAATCCAGAAATTCATATGTTCATTCATACATGATGAACCCAGATGAATTTCATCAAGAATGCAACAACATTCTGAAGTACTCTCAAGAACAGAACAACATTCTGAAAGTCAGAATGTTCACCCAGATTTTCAAGTAAAAGTCAGTGGGGCCCAGGACACATGGCACAAGACCATTGGCCACCCTCCAACGGTTACAAAAGGCCAAGAACTCTATAAATAGAAGTGGAAGGCTCAGCATTATATACACAATTTGCAAAGCATACAAGAAAACATTAACAAAGTGTTTGAAGCTTTAGCATCTCAAATTGATCATCACTATAAGTGTAAATCAATTCTCTCTCCCCCTCCTCTTCTGAAAGTTCTCTTCTTAACCTCACTTCTTAAATTCTCCAATCAATTGTAAAGAGCAAGTCTCATCTAGTTTTAAGGGTATTAAAGTCTAGGTTGAGCAGTTTAGTACAAAGTCTGGTGTGACTTAGTACAGAAGGTTGAGAGCCTGCTGAGGCTTAGAGAATACAGGTTGTAACCGTTCCAAGTGGACAAGATTGTAAGGTGCAGGATTTGAGAGGGTATCTCAAGCATCATAGTGGAAAACTCTCACAAGATTGTGAGGAGTGGATTAACCCACATTGGGTGAACCACTATAAAATTCTGTGTGTCTTTCTTCTCTCCCTATACTCTTTATATTACTGCATACACATCACACACACAACACTTAATTTAATTATCTTATTCTGCAACTGACACTTCAGAACGTTCTGAAGTCTGTTTAACTTTGTTCTTCCAAGAAACAACTTGAGAAGTAATTTTTAAGTACAGGATTTGATTTTAAAAAGGGTCACAATTCAAACCCCCCCCTTTCTTGTGACTAAATTATCTACTTCAATTGGCATCAGAGCTTTGGCTCTAAGGGTTTGAACACTTACACAAGTGTTAGAGAAAAGATCCAGGAAGAAGTATGTCAAAAGCTAAGTATATTACAGAAGGAGGATCAGCAAACAGACCTCCATTGTTTGATGGCACAAACTACTACTTTTGGAAAGGCAAGATGGAACTTTTCCTCAGATCTCAAGATACGGACATGTGGGCTGTAATCTCTGAAGGAGATCATGTTCCAATGAACAGAGATGGAGGTATAAAAGAAAAAAGTGCATGGACACCAGAGGATAAAGCTAAGGTATTACTAAACTCTAAAGCTAGATTATTTTTATCATGCGCACTAACCATGGAAGAAAGTGAAAGAGTTGATGAATGCCAAAATGCTAAAGAAGTATGGGACACTTTAAAAATACACCATGAAGGAACATCTCATGTCAAAGAAACTAGAATTGACATTGGAGTCAGAAAGTTCGAAATCTTTGAAATGAGTGAAAATGAAACTATTGATGAAATGTATGCTAGATTTACAACAATAGTAAATGAAATGAGATCTCTTGGAAAGATATATTCCACTCATGATAGAATCAGGAAAATATTAAGATCTCTTCCAAGCACATGGAGACCCATGGTCACAGCTATTACCCAGGCCAAAGATCTAAACTCTCTGACCTTGGAAGAACTCATTGGTTCACTGAGAGCTCATGAAGTCATACTTCAAGAAGACAAACCAGTGAAAAAGGTAAAAACTCTTGCCTTGAAGGCCTCCCAAGAAACATCATCAGCAACTCAAGATGATATGGAAGAACTGGATGAAATAGAAGAAGTCCAGGAAGAAGAAGCTGAAGATGAACTTGCACTCATCTCCAAGAAAATTCAGAGAATGATGATGAGAAGAAATCAGCTCAGAAAGAAGTTTCCCAACACTAACACTAACAAAACTGAGACTGACAAAAGTCAAGTCACCTGTTTTGGATGCAACAAGCTTGGACACTACAAGAATGAATGTCCTGATCTCAAGAAACAGCAAAGGAGACCTCCCTTCAAAAAGAAAGCCATGATCACCTGGGATGATCTAGAAGAGGCAGAACCTGAAGATGAGGAAGCCAACCTGAGTTTGATGGCTAAATCAGAAGATGAGGAAGAGGTAATTATCTATGAACCTAACTCTGTGCAAAAAGAACTTGAAAGAAAAATTGACAGTCTTATATATGATTCAAATTTTCTATCTAACAAATGTCAATCATTGATAAAAGAACTTTCTGAACTAAAAGCTGAAAAAGGTAAACTTCAAATTAAATATGATGAATCTAGAAAAACCATACAAACTTTGCAAGACTCTCATTTTAAAATGTCTGAACAACAAAGAGAGCTAAATAAAAAGCAAAAAGGAATTTTGTCTAAACCTTCTGAAGTTCAAAAAGAAAACATTCTTTTGAAAACAGAAGTTGAAGGACTAAAAAATGATCTCTCACGTTTTATAAAATCCACAGAAACCTTTCAAAACATTCTGGGATCACAAGCTGGAACAAATGAAAAATCTGGATTAGGATTCAAAGATCCAAACAAAAATCTTCTTAAAACTGTTCTTTTGCCAAAAGAAACTGAAATAAAAATGAAGATAAAATGCTCATACTGTAACAAGCTAGGGCATCTTGACTCAGCATGTTTTCATAAAAAACATTTTGAAAAAAATAGATTAAATAATCTTAGCTCAGAACGTTCTCATCTCAATAGATCAGAAAGTTCACAAAAGGCTGAAAAGGCTAAGAAGATATGCTCTTACTGTAACAAATCTGGTCATACAATAACAGAATGTTACAATAAGAAAAGATCTCTTAGAAAGACTAACCCTCAAGGACCCAACATTACATGGGTACCTAAGATTTTGTTCATGTCAAGTGTAGGCCTCCTCTCAAAATGCAAAGACAAAGCCATGGTACTTGGACAGTGGCTGTTCAAGGCACATGACAGGAGATAGGAACTGCTTTCTAACCTTTGAAAGTAGAGATGGAGGACTAGTCACATTTGGAAACAATGACAAAGGCAAAATCAGAGGTAAAGGAACAATAGGTAAAACTAACTCTGCCAAGATAGAAAATGTTCAGTTTGTAGAAGGGTTGAAACACAATCTACTTAGCATAAGTCAATTATGTGATAGTGGTTTTGAAGTTATTTTTAAACCCAACATATGTGAAATAAGACAAGCCTCCTCTAAGAAATTAATTTTCTCTGGATCAAGGAAAAAGAACTTATATGTTTTAGACTTAAATGAAATTCCAGCTGAATCATGTTTTATGTCTCTTGAAAAAGATAAGTGGATTTGGCACAAAAGAGCTGGTCACATTAGCATGAAAACCATTGCTAAACTTTCTCAACTTGATCTAGTTAGAGGATTGCCAAAGATTAACTTTGAAAAGGACAAGATCTGTGAAGCTTGTATTAAAGGAAAACAAGTTAAAAGCAGTTTTAAAACAATTGAATATATTTCAACTCAAAAACCTTTAGAGCTTCTTCACATTGATCTCTTTGGTCCTGTTCAAACTGCAAGTCTTAGTGGCAAAAGATATGGATTTGTTATTGTTGATGATTTCTCAAGATTTACATGGGTGTTATTTTTAAAACATAAAGATGAATCATTTGAAGCATTTCAAAACTTTTGCAAAAAGATTCAAAATGAAAAAGGTTCTAATATCATATCTGTGAGGAGTGATCATGGAGGAGAATTTGAAAATGCTTCCTTCAAGACATTCTTTGATGAATGTGGTATTACACACAATTTTTCTTGTGCAAGAACTCCACAGCAAAATGGAGTTGTTGAGAGGAAAAATAGAACCTTGCAAGAAATGGCTAGGACTATGTTAAATGAATCAAATGTTGAAGATTACTTTTGGGCAGAAGCCATCAATACATCTTGCTACATTTTGAATAGAGTTTCAATAAGAAACATTCTAAATAAAACCCCATATGAATTATGGAAAAACATCAAACCTAGCATATCTTATTTTCACATATTTGGTTGCTACTGTTACATTCTGAACACAAAAGAAAAATTGGGTAAGTTTGATCCTAAATCAGATAAAGCTATCTTTTTGGGATACTCTACAACATCCAAAGGTTATAGAGTGTACAACTTAAAAACCCAAACAGTTGAAGTCAGTATGCATGTCATATTTGATGAATATGATGAACCTTCTCAACTCCAAGAAAAGGAAGATACTGAAGATCAGACACTTCAGAATGTTAACAATCAGAACAATGTAAGTTCTGTAGAAAAAGAAGATGATCAGAATGTTCAGGACTCATCTCTACAAAGCCCTCCTAGAAGTTGGAGAATGATAGGAGATCATCCTGTAGATCAAATCATTGGAAACACAACTGATGGTGTAAGAACCAGAATGTCCTTTCAAGGGAACAATATGGCTATGATCTCTCAAATGGAACCCAAGTCAATAAATGAAGCCATAATAGATGATTCATGGATTGAGGCCATGAAAGATGAACTGTCTCAGTTTGAAAGGAACAAAGTATGGAACTTGGTTCCAGATGATCAAGGAAAGACAATCATTGGAACAAGATGGGTGTTTAGAAATAAACTTGATGAAAATGGCAAAGTTGTCAGAAATAAAGCAAGGTTGGTTGCTCAAGGATACAACCAACAAGAAGGTATTGACTATGATGAGACTTTTGCACCAGTGGCAAGGTTAGAAGCTATTAGAATCCTTCTTGCATATGCTGCACATAAAAGCATCAAACTTTTTCAAATGGATGTTAAAAGTGCCTTTTTAAATGGATTTTTAAATGAAGAGGTTTATGTAAGTCAACCTCCTGGCTTCATAAATAAAGAAAAACCTAATCATGTTTTCAAACTCACTAAAGCACTTTATGGTCTTAAGCAAGCTCCTAGAGCTTGGTATGAAAGACTTAGCACATTTCTCATTAACAATGGATTTTCTAGAGGAAAAATTGATACCACACTTTTTAGAAAAACTCAGAACACAGATTTGCTAATAGTTCAAGTCTATGTAGATGATATTATTTTTGGTTCAACCAAAGAGAACATGTGTGAAGACTTTTCAAAACTCATGCAAAGTGAATTTGAAATGAGCATGATGGGTGAACTTGGTTTCTTTCTTGGTTTGCAAATCAAACAATTTCCAAATGGCATTTTCATAAATCAAGAAAAATATGTCAAAGATATTCTTAAAAAATACAAAATGAATGAAGCAAAGATAATGGCCACTCCCATGCATCCATCATCCAGCTTGGATAAAGATGAAAATGGAAAATCAGTCTCTGAGAAAGAATATAGAGGCATGATAGGATCATTGCTTTATTTAACTGCTAGCAGACCTGACATAATTTATGCAGTAGGATTATGTGCTAGATTTCAAACTTGTGCAAAAGAATCTCATCTAACTGCTGTAAAAAGGATCTTAAGATACCTAGTAGGTACTACTGATCTTGGTCTTTGGTATAGAAAAGGCTGTAGTTTTGATCTTGTAGCCTATTGTGATGCTGATTATGCTGGAGACAAAGTTGAGAGAAAGAGTACAAGTGGATCTTGTCAATTCCTAGGACAAGCCCTGATTGGATGGTCCTGTAGAAAACAAAATACCATTGCACTCTCTACAACAGAAGCTGAGTATGTATCTGCAGCTAGTTGTTGCTCTCAAGTTTTGTGGATCAGAAATCAGTTGGAAGATTACTCACTAAGGTACTTAAGTGTTCCAATTTTCTGTGACAACACAAGTGCAATTAATTTGTCAAAAAATCCTATTCAACATTCTAGGTCTAAGCATATTGAAATTAAGCATCATTTCATACGTGATCATGTTCAGAAAAAGGACATTGAATTGAAATTCATTGATACAGAAAATCAATTAGCTGATATTTTCACAAAACCATTAGTTGAGGATAGATTCAATTTTATCAAAGAAAAATTGCTAATTATGAAAAATCCCAATAAAGATTGATTAACTGAATCACTAAGGGCCTAGGACAAACCCCCTTGAGTCATTCTGAATCACTTCAGAATGTTCAACAAAGCTCAGAATGTTCAAACAATGTTCAGAATGTTCCTCAGGATCTGGACGTACATCCTGTTCAGCATGGTTCTCTGAACTTAGAATATTCAGAAATTTTTTTTAAGTTAGTAAGTCACTCTCATAAAGTGATCTTTCTTCAAAAATCCCTCCATATCTCAGCATTAAATGCTTGTATTAGAGTTAATGTGTTAAAACCATTAACCTCCATACAAAAAGGGATCTATCAAATCAGCCACTCTCCTTTCTTCCTTCAAAACGGCTACTTTCTCTTTCCTGTATAACCACTTTTCAGATTTATCTTTTCCCATAAAACCACCATCATCAGTTTCTCTCTCTCTCCTCCTACACGTTTTTGTCTTTATAAACAAACCACCACTCCACTCAAACACATTCATCTCCACACCTCTGAACCGAAAAATTTCATCTGTCCCTTCGCACAAAAATTGCCATGGCCAGAACAAAAACAACCTCTCGCAACAATGAACAAGAACAAACCCCTGTTCCTCGTTCTGCTCCACCACAATTCCCAGAAGAACCTCAACCTCTGCGCACCATTCTCCCTGATATCATCATCTCCACCACTGAACCTTCTAAACCCAAAAAGCCTGTAACTAAACCTAAGAAATCTGCTTCAACTTCTCAACATCCCAGAAGGTCTCAGAGAATCATCTCTGGAACTGGAAAAGCCAAGAAATTTTCTACCTCCACGATCCTTCTCTCAGACTCAGAGGAAGATTCTGATCCAACCATCTCTCAATACATGAGGAAGGTCAAGACTTCACCCAAACAAACCTCTGAACCAGAAAAAGGGAATTCTGTCTCTGAAGAAGAATCTCAATCAAAATCTCAATCTGAAGAAGAAGAACCTTCTGATGAGCAGGAAGAAGCATCTCCTCCCAAAAAGCATGGAAAAGGAAAGGACATTGGGAAGATAACCTCCATTCTGAAGGGCAAAAAGGAAAAAGCACCTAGACCCATAAGCAGGGCTAAGTACTTTGATTTCGCTGACCTAAAGAAGAAAGGATGGAACTTATGTGAATACACTGATGCACAAGGATGGACAAGCTTTGTGTCACTTCAGGAACTCACCTACCCAGATTTGGTAAGGGAATTCTACAGCTCAATGGAAATCAAAACCAAAGATAGGAAGAAGACCCTCATTACCACTGTCAAAGGAGTGAAGATCAAACTCACTCAAACTTCCCTCTCAAAGGCTCTAAGAATCCCAAATGAAGGTAATGAACTCTTCTTCCCTTCCTGGTTTTCTGAAGCTAGAACAAACCGTGCCAATCTCATACTTGAATACACCAAACCAAACCTTCCTTTTAACTCCACAAATCTTACTGACCTACCCAAAATCTTTCACAATATGGTACGTCATACCCTGCTTCCTAGGTCAGGAACCTATGAAGCTGTGACTGATACTGATCTCTGCATCATGTTTCACCTCATTAACAAGAAAAAGTTGAACCTTTGCTTCATTATCCTTCAACACATGATTGATTCATGTATGAATCCCAAACAAACCAGTGCCCTAGTCTATGGAATGCCAATCACCCTTATCCTTAAGGACAACAAAGTACCTCTTGAAAATGAACAATGTGATTACACATTCATGAGGTTCACTGCAAAAACCATGGCCCAGCTGCACATCACTTCATCTAACCTTCCCACACCTCCAGCATCTGAAACATCTGGTTCTGTTAAGAGACATCAAGACCAGAAAGTCAGAAAAACAAAGAAGAAAAGGAAGATTGAGAAAGTCCAAAACCCTCCTCTAGAGGAAGAGAAAGAAGATGTTAACAATGTGGTTCAAGAGGAGCCAATGGATGAAAATCCCACAGAACATCAAAAGGAAGATGAATCTTCTGAAGAAACATTCCAAGAGAGTGATGATCCTGCCAAAGAAGCAACTCAGGAAGTTGCAGAAGATCAGAATGTTACAGAAGATCAGAATGTTGCTGAAGATCAGCATATTGAAGAATCTGAAGAAATGGCTGAGGAGGAAAGTCAGCAGGATAATGAATCACTTCTCAAAAAGAATGCTGAGCCAGCCAAAATTGCTGAAGAACAATCTCAGCAAGACATTGAAGGAAATGCTGAAGAAGGAGCTCAGCTGGAAGAAGGAGCACAAAAGACTGCTGAGGATCAGGACCTGAACGATGTAGCTGAAATCCTTGTCACCCACATGTTTAGTGACAATGCTGACCAGCTAGAAACTGGTGTTGAACAATCAGATGGAAATCAAGCTGGATTTGATCTCAACATGGAAGGGATCAACTCAGAAGATGGTGTTTTTGAGGACTCTCAGAAAGAAAATCCTGAAACAATGCCTGAAACTGAAGTACAGAATGTTGAAGGAAACATTCTCCCTGATCATACCACTCCCTCCATCTGCGAAGTCTCTGCAGATCCTGCTCCTATAGCTTCAGGATCTCTGCCTATTGAACAAATCCAACCTCTGGCTAACCAACCACCACCACCACTCCTAAATCAGTCTACTTCCACCATGGAGTCAGAAGCCATTTGTAGCAAGTTTCTGATATCCCCTCTTCACACTTCGCAAAATATCTCTCCTACTCCAGCCACACTCAAAACAACCACTCAACTACCTGATATTCCTACACTGTTTGCCTCCCTTGAAACCTTTGTCTCAAAAGAAGGTCACTCAAAAACAAACATGGATGCCCCCACTTCTGCTCCCACACCACAAATATCCAAAGCTGAAAAAATTGCTAGACGTTCTCTTAGGGTTGCAACTAAGACCCATAAGATTGCATGTGTCCTAGCAAAATGGACCTCTGAAGTTGCTGCTCCTGGATTGGCTATGAATCCTCCTGTGTTTGAAGACCCATCTGTCTTTGATTCTGAGCCTTCCTCAGATTCTGGAGACTCAACTCCCTGAGTGTCCTCCACTTATCCCTCCCTACCTTTCTTGCTGTTGACAAAAGGGGGAGAAGCTTTAGGATTTAAATCTTTAAGTTTTTATGTTTTAGGCCCAAGTAGGTCAGTGATCAATAGTTATTGGAGTTCTTAAAACTTCAACTTTTGCTTGATCACCTCTGTTTGCTAAGTTTTTGCTTTTGAACCATATATGATGTAATGAGCATGATTAATTAATGAAAAATGCATTTGGTTCAAAAATCTGCATCTCTTAAATAATGCCATGAATTATAAAAATAAGGGGGAGCTTTTAAAAATTATTAAAAACTCAATGTCATGAATTATAAAAATGAGGGGGAGCATAAAAATAAATTTCAGCTCTTAAACCTCTCTTATTCTTAATCAAAATCCATAATCCTAAATCATAGGTTTGTCATCATCAAAAAGGGGGAGATTGTTGAGGCAAAAATCCCTAATTAATTTTAAAGATAACAAACCCTAAATGATTAAAGGATTAATGGACTTTGATTAGTTTCTTGGTATTTAACTTGTGCTCTTGAGTGATTAATTAAGACAGGAACAAATACCAAGATACAAGGAATCAAAGAAAGAACTTTGTCATAGTTCAGAAAGTTGAACTCAGTTCAGAAACTGAACACAGTTCAGAATGTTGGACTCAGTTCAGAAGCTGAACACAGTTCAGAATGTTGGACTCAGTTCAGAAGCTGAACACAGTTCAGAATGTTGGACTCAGTTCAGAAGCTGAACACAGTTCAGAATGTTGGACTCAGTTCAGAAGCTGAACACAGTTCAGAATGTTGGACTCAGTTCAGAAGGAAAAATGAAGTCCAGAAGCTGAACATAGTTCAGAAGCCAAAATGAAGATCAGAAGTTGCAACACAGTTCAGAAGGTGAAATCCTGTTCAGTAGCAGCAATGTTGATCAGAAGCTGAACACAGTTCAGAAGCTGATATGCAGTTCAGAAGGTTGTTTACAAGTTCTGAAACCTTGCAATAAAGCTGCTCATACACCAACTCAGAAATTCAAGAACATGCATACCACACGTGACATAAATAAATGTCCAAGAAAAACAGAGTTGCATGGATCTATCAAGCAATAAAGGCATCTACAAAATGAATGTCAAAAAGGATATTCAATGCTCATTTAAGACTATGAACATTGAATTAACAGGAATATTCCAAAAGGGAATATCATCCTAGATAATCAAACTACCTCACTTCATTTATGTTTCACTATTAGGATTTGATTACATCAAATGGAAGTCTTACAAGTCATCCTAAGTGAAACAAAAAGGATATTCTGAAGTTCAGAATGTTCAATACAGCACATGCTTTAATTCTGACAAGCTACAGTAAAGCAGTTGGAAAAGTTAAGCAAAAAGCCAAATCACAATCTCAAAGTCAGAATCCATGAGATCTTGACACCTAAGGGGTTGGTACTGTTACAGATCAGCAAAATCCCCTAAAGCATGGGCATGAAGTGATGGTTCCACTTTCCTCTCTCCTGCACACAATCCAAGACTGATTTGCAAAGCTCTTGGCACAGCAACATTCTGATGCACTGCACGCATAAAACAAGAAGTTCATCAGCAAATCCAGAAATTCATATGTTCATTCATACATGATGAACCCAGATGAATTTCATCAAGAATGCAACAACATTCTGAAGTACTCTCAAGAACAGAACAACATTCTGAAAGTCAGAATGTTCACCCAGATTTTCAAGTAAAAGTCAGTGGGGCCCAGGACACATGGCACAAGACCATTGGCCACCCTCCAACGGTTACAAAAGGCCAAGAACTCTATAAATAGAAGTGGAAGGCTCAGCATTATATACACAATTTGCAAAGCATACAAGAAAACATTAACAAAGTGTTTGAAGCTTTAGCATCTCAAATTGATCATCACTATAAGTGTAAATCAATTCTCTCTCCCCCTCCTCTTCTGAAAGTTCTCTTCTTAACCTCACTTCTTAAATTCTCCAATCAATTGTAAAGAGCAAGTCTCATCTAGTTTTAAGGGTATTAAAGTCTAGGTTGAGCAGTTTAGTACAAAGTCTGGTGTGACTTAGTACAGAAGGTTGAGAGCCTGCTGAGGCTTAGAGAATACAGGTTGTAACCGTTCCAAGTGGACAAGATTGTAAGGTGCAGGATTTGAGAGGGTATCTCAAGCATCATAGTGGAAAACTCTCACAAGATTGTGAGGAGTGGATTAACCCACATTGGGTGAACCACTATAAAATTATGTGTGTCTTTCTTCTCTCCCTATACTCTTTATATTACTGCATACACATCACACACACAACACTTAATTTAATTATCTTATTCTGCAACTGACACTTCAGAACGTTCTGAAGTCTGTTTAACTTTGTTCTTCCAAGAAACAACTTGAGAAGTAATTTTTAAGTACAGGATTTGATTTTAAAAAGGGTCACAATTCAAACCCCCCCCTTTCTTGTGACTAAATTATCTACTTCATCATAGACCTCAACCAAACACATTTTCGACTTTCTTTTTGTAGTGCTAGAATTTCATTACGAGCATCGCACAAATAACCTGCATATCTAATATAACAAAGTAACAAATAATATACATGAATAATTAGCAAGGTACATTATTGTCTCTCAATTGAACTAAAATATGGTACTTTAGGACCAATTAGTTCTTCATTAATTACTAGAATTCTCAAACAATTATCGTTTACATCTAGTGACTTTACAATCATCAAAGTGCATAACAAATGTGATTTGCCCATCTATAACCATTTTAGCACATTTCTATATAAGCTTCATGATTCACAAAAGCGTTAAATTCTCAACTTGTAATCTCAAATAAATATATATCATTGCTACACATTTCATCTTAATTTCTTTTCTTTAAGAAATCAACTTTCAAAAACTCTTCAGGAGTTCTCAGATTTATTTTCAAATAGACGAATACTATCATTTTTATACCACTCTTTTATAAAATATTCCCTAAGACTATTATACAACATGTTTCAATATTTTTAGTTGATTAAGTAATCTCTTCGAGAATCTGAATTGTATGTCTCGATAAAATTAAATCCTTCAGGGAGTTTAATATAAAAATATAAAACAGGTTGTGTATTGTAACAAATACTTAATATATAAATTGAGTCTTTCATGTGGTACTAGACTTAATCAAGTATGATAACGTGCTTGAATTCACTTCAGGTGAATACATCTCTTGAAATTTAATAGTAGATTTTCACCAATACTTTTAAAAATAAGGCAAACTTCATATATCAATATTTCATTATTCTTTTTTTATTTTTACATCTTCAGAAGTATGGACTACTGGTCCAAAAACCATTCTCTTTGCAAAGCTAGTGTAATATCGCATCAAATTTATCTTTTCATTTAGTCAATCATTTTATTGTCTATAATCCTCGATAGACTTTGATTCATAATCCTCATTATCATTTTTACATATAGCGCCATATTTTATGAAAGAACATCGTCAACGTTGACTTTTATTTTTCGGTTCCATCGCATTTCATTCATGACATAATTTATCGAGATCTCTTTATTTACATAAATTTCAGGTACCTGATCAGTTCTGCTGGAACTAAAAAAAATAAATTACGTTAAACTTCTCTTTTGGAATTTTCATATCCTTTGTTTGTGGAACCGACTGCTCTACCACGCTTCAGGCGCAGTTGAGATTCATTTGCAAAATTAGATTATCCAACATGGACATCTATTTCGATATGAACATTAACAGCTGATATTTTGTTTGCTTAACTTTGCAAATAAAATTATATTTTGAACTTCTGGTTCACACTGATTTATATGAGGATCAAGTTGAGATAATAATAATTTATTTAAAATGATTTCATTTGAACTTATGGTTCATATATTCAGCTGCTTATTCTCTCTCCCTAATATTGGAAAAATAAATTCATCAAATGATAATCAGCTTACTGGGCTGTAAATAAGTCTCCAATTATTGACTCAATATACTTTATAATAGATGGAGATTCATATCAAATATATTTTTCCAATATTCTTTTACAAATCCTCTGAGCGCATTGTATTGAAGCAATTGAATCCTACACAACACATCCAAGAAAATGCTTATATGGAAAATATTAGCCTTATAAACCAAACATCAAATTGCAAATTAAGGGATGATCTGTATATGATAAATTGTTGGCATGATGCGAATCGATGTCTCATAATGCAAGATTTTATATTCCCAAGTACAAATTGAAAGATCTTATCTTATAAGTATTGATTGTACTGTTAACATTAGACGTCTAATGAATGGATCTTCAAGCCCATTTTTAGAAATGAACATATGTTACCGAATGTTCGATATCAATTTCCATATATGCTAAATACTTATCAAATGAGGAAAATGAGATGTTAGTCAAATACTCTCACAAACTTCTGGTTGTGAGTTAACAATAAACATATACTTGACCATAATTGATGCATAAATTAAAATTATAAAATATATACCTCGTCCACATGATTATTATGTGTGTATTGATTCATAAATATCCCCAAATGTGAGACTCATTTCCTCAAATTATCAACTTTCTTTGGGAATTAGTAATGAACAAAAGTTATTAGATTTGAAGAAACTTTTGGCTCTTCAATAATACACAAAAGTTATGAGACTTGAAGAAGCTTCTGGCTCTTCAATACATCCAAAAAAAAAAATCAACTATTTTTCTTCGCATCATAATATATTCAAGATGACCCAACCGGTCTTGCCAACAACAAACTTAATATGATTTTGTAAACTTCTGGTTTACAATAATATGTGCTTCAATTTCAATAATATAAGTGTAGTACAATTCAAAGGAAAAGACATGTAACATTTTCACTACACTTATTTTATTTATCCAAAATAAGTCTCGTAATATAGAGATATTCAACATCTTCTTCATTTCTTATTTCAATATGATATCCATTTAAAATGATATCCTTGAAGCTTAATAAATATCTATGAGACTTAGAGGAATATAATGCATTCTCGTTACGTAACTCTATTCCCCCATGTAACGTTATATTGGCTCTTCTAGAGCCTTCAATAATTTTAATTTATAGTGTCACAAATACTACTAACATTAGTTTCTTGTATAACTAAGTATATTATTTTCTTTTCTAATTGTTTATGTAGTTGCACTATCAACAAGACACCTTTAGATAACAAATTAACACTCACCGATAAAAGGACATTTGTGGAAGAGTTGACACATTCAGATACAATTTTTTTCATGCACTAGATTTTAGGAATTGAAAACTCGAGTTCTCGATTCAAGGGAACTTTAAATTAGTAAGGGTCTATCGAAGTTCATTGATACAAAATTCTATTAAGATATATCAGTGTTGTAGACTCAACAAGAAAAACACAAACCACTCGATGACACATGATGTGTTTTTTCTGCAAAAACTTAAAATGTAACTTATAACAAATGCGAGGATTATATGTATGGACTCATGGATCATATACATAAAACTAGGAAGTAAGCAATTACACTAATGTATAAAGTAATTAACCAAAAGCTCACACACAGAAAGGTAAAACTATGATGATTAAAATATATACTTTTCTTTAAGAAAAAAAAACTTTCATAAACTCTTTGAAAGTTATCATAATGTTTATGTCATCGGCATATATAACAAAATTATTTCTAAAAATTTTCATAATATAAAGGGACAAATTATGTGGAGCACAAATTATATGTGTTGAATATGCAAAGAGATGACATAGATGTCAATACCTCTAATTTGTATGTCTATTGAGAACTCGTTAGCAATAAAGATCATAATCATCAAAAGTCATAATAATAATCTCTCACTATCTTTACACATATCATATCAATGATAATATCTACTATATCAATTACCATAACCACAACATATATAAAAATAAATAGTATGAACTATTCAATCTAGGACTAAATTTCAATTTAACATGAGAAATTTCACAATTCCAGTCAATAACAACTCTTATGTTCAATCAAAAATGTGGTTACTCATTCAAAATATTCTTGATATTATTTCATACAAAAAATATTCTTAGTGAATATTTTCTAAATTTCGCTACTTCGGGAGCAGATTCAAGGGGCAAATTTTTTTTTCCAATTTTTCTTCTGTCGAACTTATACTAGGATCAAATAGATCTTATATATTTCAATTGTGAACAAATATCTAGTTCTTCAATAACTTAACCACAAACATCTATCGACAACGACGAAGGAAAATCACAAATATTTTTTTTTGCGTGCAATCCTTCACGAATGCTTGATGTTAATTATTAGTTCTTCTAGAACTATATCTCAAATCTTCATAAACGGTGAAAAAAAAAATCATTATTTGAGCAAACCTTCAGGGATGCTTTAATATTACAAGAACAAAATAGTTCTTCAAGAACTATATCACAAAAAAAATCTATATTATTTGAGCAATCCTTCAGGGATGATTCATTGTTGAATTTTTCCGAAATTTAACAAAAATAAAGATATGATAATTATATAAGTAAAAAAAAATTCAACAAAATTTATGTGCAAAATAAGAAACATAATCGACAAGACTACTAGTTTCACGAGAAACTAACTACGATACAGTAAAACAAGTATGTCATCGAATAAACATTATGAATGAACTAACAATACCATAAAAGCAGAGCTATCTAAGAAATCGTTTTTGACACACATGTAAACATTTGGTTTTTTTTTCACTTAAGTTTTATTGATACTAAGTGAAAATGGGCCAACAGGGAATACGAAACAGCACAACAACAAAATAACCATCATTAGAAAAGATGCAAGAGGCAATGAAGTATGATAACAATGTATTAAGAGCAATGTATCTATCCATTGTCGCATAATTGTAAAATTTACCTATGACCTTTTTTGTACAACATTGTATGCTCCAAAATTTTGAATTCAGTTGGTCAGAGTTTCGTGCTGATAACGTGTTATAAAATAATATAAAAGGACAAAATCAAAGATGAAGAAGGTGAAAGCTTTGTATATTATTATCTTCAAATGTGTATCTTTACATCAAAACATGAGTCCTATTTATAGGATACAAATAAGCAAGTGAATGATCACATGCAATCAAAGACCACTAGCAATTCATTCACTAATGAGAGTTATAAGAATTTGGAAGATCAAGAATGGACATCCACCAACATTATTATTCATAACAGTGTTAGCATAATTGAAGTATCATTTGGAAAAATTATGATTAATTTAAAAGCAAAGTACTATTATATTTTAATCAGTCAGATAGCGTGCGTCTCTCTCATTTCTACATGCCAAAACTGCCATTAATCTATCCATTATCATTAGTTTTGTTTGGGGTCTCAAAATTTGTTGAGCTGCTACAATAGCAAAATCTATATGGACATGAGGGCCATGTCCAACTCATACTCTTATCTATAGTAACCGATCACATGCATCACCCCGAAAAAATTCTAAAACTAAGGGGTTGATAGATTGAATGGTTGGTTAATTGGGTCCATTTTCTTTTGTTGCCCATTGCATTGAGTTCTAAGATATATTTCAATCATATCCGCAACTTGACACAACTTTTCTGCCTATGATGAATTGGGAGAGCATGATCTACACAATCAACTCAACTATGACAATGTTTGTTTCTTAGATTAGATAAGAAGGCATCATTGTTTGGTAAAGTATGAGGTAAATTTGGATCTGGGTTAGACACAGTAATTGCGCAACTCAATATTGTGTAATAGTTTGATTTGAATCAATAACACTGACATCGATTAATTATGTAAAATTTGACGTGTAATTTGAACCATCTATTCTTAAATCAACCGACAATTCAATCCAAACTATTTTTAACAAAAAAATTAAGGAGGAGCTATTTAAACTTGAAAGTGACATGAATTGAGACATGATCTCTTTTCTATCTTCATGTTGTCACCCACTACACCACATCCACATTTACAATAACAACAACAATATTTTATAGTATCTAAAACGTATATTATATAATTGCATGCCGTGTTTAGAGACCCATTATTTACCATTCTCTAGGATTAGCTTTTCTAACCTTTCACCAAAAAGGGGAAACATTAGTTGGAGCCCACGGATTTATTTGTTTAGTTTTATTTTTTATATACACCTTCCCTATAACAAACACACTAATAGTTTGGTGTTGAGAAAAATAATTAATTAAAGGTCAGTTACTAAAAAATAAAACTTGGCTTAGAAGGAAAATTGGTGTCAGACAAAATGCATGACTTGGCCGACATGGGTAACTGCAGTTCATGCAAATCTTGGTTTAGTTGAAGTTAACTTGACTTGGACGGGTTACGCTTAACCGTTACCTTGGGGAAATGGGACAGAAGGAAAGGGAAAAATTATTTAGGGAAGGTCCACATTAATGGTATTGGTATCTGACTTAGAAATTGTTCAACATATACCATTGGGTGATTTATTCAAAAATAAAACATTGGGTGGGACAAAATGGGGCTTTCAAGGAACGAAAGGAAGAACGATAAAAATGTATGGAGATTTTTCAGCTTTATGCTCGAGCATTGAAGCATTTGCTAAGAGATGTTGTGTTAAAACATTGTTGCACTGCCAAGTGCAATTTTTTCATTAGCCGGTCTCGAATATAAGAAAATATTCTCTTTTAAGGTTCATTCAATAAATAATATATCTAGTCTATAATATAAATCAGATACATAATTTATTCAGTGAACTTGAAAAATGAATCTTTTCTCATATTCGAGCCGGAGAGAGTATTAGCCTAAAATCTAGAGATGTCAAAAATGGGCCGGGCTATGGGCCGGCCCATTAGCCCACATTTTGGGGCCGGGCCGGACCTCAAAAAGCTAGCCCAAAATGCACTCGAGCTTTTTTGGCCCTAGCCCCTTTGGCCCATATAAAAATGGGGCCCATCGGACTTCGGGCCGGCCCATTATCTATATTTTCATTTGATTTTTTAAAAAAAACACTATATTTTTTGAAAAAATTATCAACTAATTTAAAATTTATTAATAAAAATGAATGAATTTAGCTCAAAGTTTTAAAATTCTAAAGTTTATAAATTATTAATTTGATTCAATTGAAGGAATAATCTAGAATTTAATTAATATTCAATGTTAATGTAAAAATTATTTGCAATTCTATATTCATCCAATCATGTTTTAGCAAAAAGATAATTGTTAGTAACTAATATATAAAAAAGAGTGAATAAATTAAAAAAGAAAACTAAAACGGGTCGGGCCGGGCCGGTCTGGCCCATGGTCCACGCAGGCCGGGCCGGGCTCTAAAATATGTGGTCCAATTATAAATGGGCTGGGCCGGATTGGCCCATTTATACACTCGGGCCTCTCGGGCTGGGCCGGGCCAGCCTATTTGACATCTCTACTAAAATCTCACAATTGACTTTCACATCAAGTTCACTGACGAGTAACTAATCACATAAATGTTACACTTAATTTTATGGCAAATTTTTGTTTACCCATCAATAAAAGGTGGGTAATACTACCCATGTTGAGTTGGTCCAATCAAAATAATGTATTTATATAACATTAAAAATAATAGAAAACAAATAAATAACTTTGATTGGTGTCAACCCAGTATGAGTTGTGTTACCCACCTTTTATTGATGGGTACTCAAGTTGTTACCTAATTTTATTTGTGTGTGTATGGTGGTGGGTAGGGGTGAGAAAAAAAAACAAAAAATGAACCGAACTGCTGAATTGAACCGAACCGCCGTGTAAAAGTTATGAACTGATCCATACTTAAAAGAGCTGTTATTAACGGAACCTTTTTGATAAAAAAAATCAAAACTGAACTTGAACCCAAATTGAACCAAAGACGTTGATTTGCTCACTGTGTTTGCTTTGTTGAGTTCTTTTACTGTGTTTGTTTGCTAATTTGTTCAGTGTTTGCTAGTTTGTTTGCCAAATTGAACCAAAATTTCATATGGGTTTCATCTTCACAATTGTTTAGCTACAATTAGTTCTTTCACTGTAGCTATAATTTGGGTTTACTTTTTGAATTTGTTATTGGCTCCATGGAATAGTGTGCTATGAATTGCAACAAGAGAATGTCTTAACATTGGACTGATTTAGCATAGGAATGGATGGTTTGATTTTTATCCTAATTTGTATGAGAGGCTGCGTTTAGCCTGGGAAACCAAGTTTTTCCCCACCATGGGAAAGCAACTTTTTAACCCTTAGATTGTTGAGGAACACGATTTTTATCATGGACTGTCTACACCAAATTTTTTTCCTTTCTCTTTTACACTCTTATATTTTTGTTTAGATCTGGAATACACGATTTTTATCATAGACTGTCTACACCATATTTTTTTCATTTCTCTTTTACACTCTTATATTTTTGTTTAGATCTGAAATTTTTTTCTTTTCTTGATCCGGAAACAATTGGTCGGATTATCTCGCTCGCGCGCACCGGTATTATAAGAGTGACTTAGAGGTTGAATTTTTTCATGATTTTTTGCAGGCATGTTTAGGACATAAAAAAAACATCGCCCACAAAAAACGAGAGTTTTCCGACAAGAGACGGATTAAATATGAATTTTTTACGCGCCAAAAACTCAACAACGCGAAACAACAAAACATGCACCTAGAAAACGAATTTTGAGCTGGTTTTTTGCAGACAGGTGTCTGCAAAAAACCAGCTCAAAATTCGTTTTCTAGGTGCATGTTTTGTTGTTTCGCGTTCTTGAGTTTTTGGCGCGTAAAAAATTCATATTTCGTATTATAAGAGTGACTTAGAAGTTGAATTTTTTCACGATTTTTTGCAGGCATGTTTAGGACATAAAAACAACATCGCCCACAAAAAATGAGAATTTTCCGACAAGAGACGGATTAAATATGAATTTTTTACGCGCCAAAAACTCAAGAACGCGAAACAACAAAACATGCACCTAGAAAACGAATTTTGAGCTGGTTTTTTGCAGATCCTCTATATGTATTTTTATAGAGGTGTCTGCAAAAAACCAGCTCAAAATTCGTTTTCTAGGTGCATGTTTTGTTGTTTCGCGTTCTTGAGTTTTTGGCGCGTAAAAAATTCATATTTAATCCGTCTCTTGTCGGAAATTCTCGTTTTTTGTGGGCGATGTTGTTTTTATGTCCTAAACATGCCTGCAAAAAATCGTGAAAAAATTCAACCTCTAAGTCACTCTTATAATACGGGTGCGCGCGCGCTCGCGGGCACGCGCGAGCGAGAAAATCCGACCAATTGTTTCCGGATCAAGAAAAGAAAAAAATTTCAGATCTAAACAAAAATATAAAAGTGTAAAAGAGAAATGAAAAAAATTTGGTGTAGACAGTCTATGATAACAATTGTGTTCCTGATTAATCTAATGGCTAAAAACTAGCCTTTCCCATGCTGGGGAAAAACTAGCTTTCCCAGGCTAAACCTGGCCTGTCTGAGATATAATGACTTTTGGGTGCAAATCTATTATGTATAATTCAGAATATTCCAGCTCTAAAAAAAAATTCAGAATATTCCACTATTGTGCAACAAATCTTGGCATAGAACACTGTTACATACAGAACTTCCCTCAGTTTATGTTTATGATTTCGTTGGTTTGTGTCGCGGTGATTTTCGGAGATCAAGCTATTGATTAGCGTTGACTCACTAATTTTATTTCACGACTGAACTTTTAATTTTTTAAAAGAAAGGTGGAAAAAAGTTCGAAATTACCACATTTTTAAAGATTAAGGGTTCGGGGGTTAGTTACGTTTAGGGAAGGTGTTAGCACCCTAAACGTTCGTAGTGCTCTACGAGAACCTCTTGATTTTATTTATTTATTTTGGCTATAACTTGCTTATTTCTTAAAAGAAAGAAAGGAATGAATTAGAGTAATGAAAAAAAAAAGTTTTTTGTATTTTTTATGATTTGGAAGGACAAGGTCCTCTGCCTACGTACCCGTGAGGGATCAAAACCTCGTAGTTCGGGGTAAAAATGACGGTTGATTTGTTTTGTGTTTTTTATTGGTTTTTTTTAAAAAAAGTTTAAAGATAAAATAAAGCCAAATGGCAAAATGAGATTGATTGGTGTTTTTTTAATTTTGAAAATGATTCAAGTATTGTTAAAGTAGATTAATGGTTATTTAAAGAAAATAAAAGAAAAAAAGGGACACTTGATTGAAAATCAAGGTTTGTTTATGAAAAGATTTTTTTTGTGATTTTTGATTATTTGCATGTTTTTGTTGTTTTTCTATAATTACCTAAGACTAAAAACATAATAAAAGCTAAACGTGAGGAATTTTCGTGGTGACGTTGGATCACCACGAAATCCCTTTGAAAATAAACTAACCTAATATTTTTTGTATTTTCTTTTGGAAAGCAAAATAAATAAAAAAAGAAATAAAAGACATAAAGCGGAATAAATAAAGTGAGTGTCAGTGCAAATTCTCATTTATATTTACATTGCTCTTAAATACATTCTAATAAAATGAAATGAAAAAAGACAAAATGATGAACAAAATAACAAAACTTGCAAATGCATTAAAATAAATATGCTAAGAATAAAAGAAAATAACAATGCATGAAATGCAAAACAATAAATAAATATGTCACATAAAAGTAAATAAAAAATGCATGGTATGCTGAATTATGAAGCATTAAAATGAATAATGGGGAAAAAATGCATGATACTTAACCTAAAGAAAACTACAAAATTGAGAAAATAAAATAAAGTAAAAAGAATGAAGAAAATGCAAAAGATAAAAAGAACAATAAGATGAAATGCATGGGGAATAAATAAAGGATGAGAAATGCAACAAATAAAAAGAAAATGCAAGGAAAAGAAATAAAACTAATAAATAAAAATAAGAGGAAAAGAGGGATGCAGTGAGCAGGAAAAGGTTGTAAAGAGGCGGTGCGGTTTTGCGTAGTGGTTGTTTGGTTGTGGGTTTGGCCGTGTGTGTGGCTTTATGTGGTTGTGGTATGTGGTGGTTCAGATTAGTGTTAGTGGTTTGTAGGTGGTTAGGGAGGAGGTTCGGATTGATTGTGGTGGTGGTGGAGGTGGCCGAGTTTGTGGTTTTGATTATGGATGATGATTGATTTTGGTTTTGAGAAATGGTTTTTGTGGTTTCGATTTGCTGGGGTTGTGATTAATTTTTGGTTTGGAAATAATTGTGGCTTGTGTACTGATGAGTTTTTCCTCCCTTGGTTGTTGGGGTGTGTGCCTTTATATACACATTGGGGTGGACTTTTGACAATAAGGAGACAAGGATTAAATCCCCATCAAATGAGATTAAAGTCATTAAATCACATATGTCAAAGCCATTAAATCAAACATTTGAACTTGACCTTTGACCTTGGACTTTGGATAGGTTTGATTAGCAATAAAGACCAAAAAAATAACCATTAAAAATAAAAACAAAATAGAATAAATGAAAAATAAAATAAAAATAGAAAAAAATCCGAAAATTAAATAATTAAAAAAGAAAAAAGATAAAAAAACTAAAGTAAAATAAAATAATAATAAAACTGAAAAAAGGTCGCCTTCGGAACCCTAAACGATGTATTTTAAAATACCTCTCTGTCGAAATTTCGTCTGAGACGACGAAAAATTCCGAACCAAAAAGGCGAGTAAAAAAAAGAATTTTAGGTCAAAAATTGGGGTATGACAGATGCCCCTATTTAAGTCTCTTCGTCCGGAGATTTGAAGATAAAATCTTTGATTCGGCGGGTCGAAGGGACTTAAATACAGAGTACGCCAATTCTGGACCTAAAAAAATATGAAATGCTCATGATGCAAATGCAAATGCAAGACGGCGAAGCTGACCCGACTGGGGGTAAAACAAAACAAAAAGGAAACCCGAGTTCGTTAAAGCAAGGGATCCGACTCCACTGGGGGATAACATAGTTTTACTGGGGAAGGAGTTGTCTACTATCGCACTAATTCAGAACGATAGCCTAACAAAGACAAAGACCGATGTTACCTACTATCGTGTAAATGATAGCTTAAAAAAGGTAAAAGAAGGAGACACTGTTTACTATCAACAAAGATGATAGCTTAAAGAAGACAGATGACATGTATTACCTACTATCGTGTATTGATAGCTTAAAAAAGGTAATAGAAGGAGACATTGTCTACTATCAACAAAGATGATAGCTTAAAGAAGACAGATGACACGTATTACCTACTATCGTGTATTGATAGCTTAAAAAAGGTAATAGAAGGAGACATTGTCTACTACCAACAAAGATGATAGCTTAAAGAAGACAAATGACATGTATTACCTACTATCGTGTATTGATAGCTTAAAAAATGTAATAGAAGGAGACACCGTTTACTATCAACAAAGATGATAGCTTAAAGAAGACAGATGACATGTATTACCTACTATCGTGTATTGATAGCTTAAAAAAGGTAATAGAAGGAGACATTGTCTACTATCAACAAAGATGATAGCTTAAAGAAGACAAATGACATGTATTACCTATTACCGTGTATTGATAGCTTAAAAAAGGTAATATAAAAAGAGACACCGTCTACTATCAACAAAGATGATAGCTTAAAGAAGACAGATGACATGTATTACCTACTACCGTGTATTGATAGCTTAAAAAAGGTAATATAAAAAGAGACACCGTCTACTATCAACAAAGACGATAGCTTAAAGAAGACAGATGACATGTATTACCTACTACCGTGTATTGATAGCTTAAAAAAGGTAATATAAAAAGAGAAACCGTCTACTATCAACAAAGATGATAGCTTAAAGAAGACAGATGACATGTATTACCTACTACCGTGTATTGATAGCTTAAAAAAGTTAATATAAAAAGAGACACCGTCTACTACCAACAAAGATGATAGCTTAAAGAAGACAGATGACATGTATTACCTACTACCGTGTATTGATAGCTTAAAAAAGGTAATATAAAAAGAGACACCGTCTACTATCAACAAAGATGAAAGCTTAAAGAAGACAGATGACATGTATTACCTACTACCATGTATTGATAGCTTAAAAAAGGTAATATAAAAAGAGAAGACCTTGCCTACTATCGGTGTGCGGATAGCTTAAAAAAGGCAGACAAAATATTTTACCTACTACCATTGTGAGGGTAGCTTAAAGAAGGTAAAATGTAAATGTCGTTCGGGATGTTGCCGAACTTGCCACTGACGACATGATAGGAGATAAAATGTCAGCTGCTCGGGATGTAGCCGAACTTGCCACTGACGACAGGATAAAAGGATAAATGTCAGCTGCTCGGGATGTAGCCGAACTTGCCACTGACGACAGGATAAAAGGGTAAATGTCAGCTGCTCGGGATGTAGCCGAACTTGCCACTGACGACATGATAAAAGATAAATGTCAGCTGCTCGGGATGTAGCCGAACTTGCCACTGACGACATGATGGTAAAAGGTATGCACAAGCTGTTCATTAAAGAACTGTCACTTGGCGAAAAGAGGGTGACATCTTTGGACCAGACACACTGGGGATGACACTTGGGGAAAAAGAGTTACAAATTGTTCATGATTGATTGACACGAAAAGCAAGACTCAGGGTGGTTAATGCAACCATGTATTGAATGATGTTATGTGCATGTTGTGTATGCATGAATGTGTATATGCATGAATGTATGAATGAATGTAAGACAATACGACTTGTATGACTGTATGGAGGATTGACTTGTGGGATAGTACAGCTGATGGACTTGATGAGACAATACTGGACAGGTAAGATGGAAAGTGGACCGACGACGCAGTACAAACACTCAGCAATCTTCATTGGGGGATGATGCCATTGGGGACATATCAAAACATTGACGGGGTAAGGCCCGATGTATGCAACAACTGGTGGGGAGTAAACACTTCTTGGGGGAGGCGTGTTAATCCAAAAACCTGGCAGAAGAACTGGTGTTTCTGTGGTCATGCTTTTTGTTTTTTTCTTTTTGTGAATCCCTAACTTTTGCCTGGACCGCCCTTTCGGGTTTTCAGTCCATCGGGAATATATTCTTTTTATATGCCCCTAATTTTTTCCTGGACCGCCCTTTCAGGTTTTCGATCCACCGGGACGCTCATTTTTGCCTAAGCCGCCCTTTCGGGTTTTCGACTTACCGAGCTCTTTTCTTTTTCTTTCTTTTTCTTTTAAGCAATTGACCATGTTCAACCTGCAGAGTTTATCCGTTCTCAGGACAAATGTCGACGCACACTTCACTTATTCATGAGTTCAGAGAGAATGTGTTTGTTGTTTATGCTTTCCAAGAAATATATAAAAAAGATTTATGATTTTGAAAAAAGTTTTGCTTCAAGTACTACCATCAATAATAGAAGAAATTTTATAAACCGAATAAATGGGAATTCCAAATAAAAGGCACAGGCTCAAATTCATTTTAATAGAGTGGTGGCCCGCCAATGACATTGCTCCATGGATCTCACAAAGTTTGGAAAATGGTAAATATAAGGGGAAGGTACATTGAACACAATAACCGCTATTCTCCCTAACAACTTTGAATTCCACTGTTTGGATGCTTCAGATTTAGAGTCTCTTTGACAGCTACTGTGCCCCAAGTGAGTCATGGCCAACCTGATGCAGTTACTTTGTCTTTTGATCCTTAATTTTTGCATAGACCGCCCTTTCGGGTTTTCGATCTATCAGGATGATTATTTTCTGTTTCATGTCTCTAATTTTTGCCTGGACCGCCCTTTCGGGTTTTCAGTCCACCGAGACGCTCATTTTTGCCTAAGCCGCCCTTACGGGTTTTCGACTTAGCGAGCTGTTCTTTTATTTTTAGACAAAGTATTTCTTGACTGCATCGGCGTTCACAGGACGGGGAAGCTCATAACCATCCATAGTCGTAAGAGTCATTGCACCACCGGAGAACGCTCTTTTGACGACATATGAGCCTTCGTAATTAGGCGTCCATTTGCCCCTGGAGTCCGGTTGGAAGGATAAAATCTTTTTTAGCACAAGGTCTCCTTCTTGAAATTCACGGGGACGAACCTTCTTGTCAAAGGCTTGTTTCATCCTCTTTTGATATTGTTGACCATGACACCAGGCGGCCATGCGTTTTTCTTCAATCAAGTTCAGCTGATCATACATACTTTGACACCATTCAGCCTGAGACAACTTGGCTTCCATCGGAACTCTCATTAATGGGATCTCGACTTCCACAGGGAGCACTGCTTCCATGCCGTAACTAAAGAGAAAAGGGTTGCCCCTGTTGAAGTGCGTACTGAGGTACGGTACCCATTCAAAGCATACGGTAACATACCAGTCCTGTAAGTGGCTACCATCTTCTGCACTATCTTCTTGATGTATTTTTCTTTTTTCTCTTTCTTGTTGTATTTTTTGTTGTTGTATTTTTGTTTGTTTTTTTTTTTGCAGATTCAATGGCACCATTCATCTGGAATTTTATCAGGAATATTGTAATGGCAGCTCCTCGGAACCCAAGTTAATCATTTCAAATGCTTCTTCATGAGGCTGAATGGCTTTCATGTCATACTAATAACCAATAGATCTTTACGGGAATCCCTTCATCCTCCTCCTCTTCAGCTTCGTAAACAGGGAACTCAAAGTCGGGAGAGAGCATAGGGTTACAGTGTTCAACGGGTTTATTGATGTTTAGTCTACATACGATTGATGATTGATTTTAGAAAATGAGTGAAAAATGCAGACCTTTTGAAATAAAATAAAATAAAATATTTTTTGGGTTTTTTGTGTTACCATTTTCCAGAAAAGCAATAAAATAAAAATAAAAGTCGTGAAAGAAACGACATTTTTTCATTGATAGTGGTAACTTGAAGACAAAAGTAGAGCCCTACATGGTTTCACTTTCGTCTCGGGCGGAACGAAATGATTTTTTGAAATGACAAGACAACGAAAACACATTACTTGGACCCATGAGTAACTGAGGGAATGTCAACAACGACCAAATTGCGGCATATCCTTCCTTGTGTTTGCACGACCACATCCATTTTCTCTCTTCTGTTTGCACGAGTATTGTAAGTGCGAGTCAGTTTGTAAGGTATGCGTCGGACCACTTTCTTTGACTGCGGCAGATTGATCTTTTGTGATGAAACAAAGGATGAGACTCGATTTGGAAACTATGAATGCGGTATGATGCATGATTATGCTTATGCAAAAAAAAGAAGGGTTTGTTATTGAGGGGCTTTGTTGAAGTAATTGTAAACATCATGGTTTGAACATTTCATTTGAGCATCAAGGCATTACAAAATAGTTCTTTTTTAGAAACCAAACCAAGGGACCAATTCAAAAGTCCTTTAGTGGAAGCTAGATTTTTTTTTTTTATAAAAAATCTAAAGACTCCTAACTTCCTTAAATTCAACAAATCAGGGCTCTCGGAGGTGTACTTCCTAGTGCTCCTCTATGATGTTTAAAAAACTTGTTTAAGTCCTTCGATAATTGGATGAAAAAATGTTTATGAATGAGTTGCATGCATGATTATGCTAAAGAACGGAGAAAACATGGTGAGGTTAAGTCCAAAATGTTGGAGTCAAGGGTAAACACGCCATTTGGTAAGGACTATGGTTTCATATGTACCTGTATCACGGGTTCTACCAAGTTCCCAAAGTCCTCAACCCCTTCCAAATATCGTCGGGTTACGAGATTGACTCCCGATCCAATAATACTTGTAAGAAAGTCTCGTTTGAGTGTAGTATCGCGTATCAACTAATTCAAGATTACTCTTGGTTAGCCACCGCACTACGTCCTAAAAGGCCAAGATGGGTTAAAGGCAACTAAAGGTCCTCAACTTCATAGGTCACTTGAAAATATCAATGCCGGACACGACTTACTCATGCCAACATAATAATACTTCCAAGATTCCTCCATTGAGTGGGGTTATCACATGTGCCACATCCGAAATTTACCCTCGGAAAGACACTTTGATTATACCACCGTCCTATCTTATGTTTCCCTCAAGTCCGGGTGTAGGACTTATCTCACCACTCACGTAAAAAGAAAAAAAAACACATAGGCACATATTTACAACCTTATTTTTATTTTAAGCAAGTTATAGCACAAAATAATTAAATAAATTCAAGTTAGGCTCAACCCTCTTAGGGAATCCCCAGTGAAGTCGCCATTTCTGTCGCGGTGATTTTCGGAGATCAAGCTATTGATTAGCGTTGACTCACTAATTTTATTTCACGACTGAACTTTTAATTTTTTAAAAGAAAGGTGGAAAAAAGTTCGAAATTACCACATTTTTAAAGATTAAGGGTTCGGGGGTTAGTTACGTTTAGGGAAGGTGTTAGCACCCTAAACGTTCGTAGTGCTCTACGAGAACCTCTTGATTTTATTTATTTATTTTGGCTATAACTTGCTTATTTTTTAAAAGAAAGAAAAGAATGAATTAGAGTAATGAAAAAAAAAAGTTTTTTGTATTTTTTATGATTTGGAAGGACAAGGTCCTCTGCCTACGTACCCGTGAGGGATCAAAACCTCGTAGTTCGGGGTAAAAATGACGGTTGATTTGTTTTGTGTTTTTTATTGGTTTTTTTTAAAAAAAGTTTAAAGATAAAATAAAGCCAAATGGCAAAATGAGATTGATTGGTGTTTTTTTAATTTTGAAAATGATTCAAGTATTGTTAAAGTAGATTAATGGTTATTTAAAGAAAATAAAAGAAAAAAAGGGACACTTGATTGAAAATCAAGGTTTGTTTATGAAAAGATTTTTTTTTGTGATTTTTGATTATTTGCATGTTTTTGTTGTTTTTCTATAATTACCTAAGACTAAAAACATAATAAAAGCTAAACGTGAGGAATTTTCGTGGTGACGTTGGATCACCACGAAATCCCTTTGAAAATAAACTAACCTAATATTTTTTGTATTTTCTTTTGGAAAGCAAAATAAATAAAAAAAGAAATAAAAGACATAAAGCGGAATAAATAAAGTGAGTGTCAGTGCAAATTCTCATTTATATTTACATTGCTCTTAAATACATTGTAATAAAATGAAATGAAAAAAGACAAAATGATGAACAAAATAACAAAACTTGCAAATGCATTAAAATAAATATGCTAAGAATAAAAGAAAATAACAATGCATGAAATGCAAAACAATAAATAAATATGTCACATAAAAGTAAATAAAAAATGCATGGTATGCTGAATTATGAAGCATTAAAATGAATAATGGGGAAAAAATGCATGATAATTAACCTAAAGAAAACTACAAAATTGAGAAAATAAAATAAAGTAAAAAGAATGAAGAAAATGCAAAAGATAAAAAGAACAATAAGATGAAATGCATGGGGAATAAATAAAGGATGAGAAATGCAACAAATAAAAAGAAAATGCAAGGAAAAGAAATAAAACTAATAAATAAAAATAAGAGGAAAAGAGGGATGCAGTGAGCAGGAAAGGGTTGTAAAGAGGCGGTGCGGTTTTGCGTAGTGGTTGTTTGGTTGTGGGTTTGGCCGTGTGTGTGGCTTTATGTGGTTGTGGTATGTGGTGGTTCAGATTAGTGTTAGTGGTTTGTAGGTGGTTAGGGAGGAGGTTCGGATTGATTGTGGTGGTGGTGGAGGTGGCCGAGTTTGTGGTTTTGATTATGGATGATGATTGATTTTGGTTTTGAGAAATGGTTTTTGTGGTTTCGATTTGCTGGGGTTGTGATTAATTTTTGGTTTGGAAATAATTGTGGCTTGTGTACTGATGAGTTTTTCCTCCCTTGGTTGTTGGGGTGTGTGCCTTTATATACACATTGGGGTGGACTTTTGACAATAAGGAGACAAGGATTAAATCCCCATCAAATGAGATTAAAGCCATTAAATCACATATGTCAAAGCCATTAAATCAAACATTTGAACTTGACCTTTGACCTTGGACTTTGGATAGGTTTGATTAGCAATAAAGACCAAAAAAATAACCATTAAAAATAAAAACAAAATAGAATAAATGAAAAATAAAATAAAAATAGAAAAAAAATCCGAAAATTAAATAATTAAAAAAGAAAAAAGATAAAAAAACTAAAGTAAAATAAAATAATAATAAAATTGAAAAAAGGTCGCCTTCGGAACCCTAAACGATGTATTTTAAAATACCTCTCTGTCGAAATTTCGTCTGAGACGACGAAAAATTCTGAACCAAAAAGGCGAGTAAAAAAAAGAATTTTAGGTCAAAAATTGGGGTATGACAGTTTGGTTCTTATTTCTGAAATGTTTACTTATGTAGGTTTAATGCTGAGAACAATTCATTTTTTTTAAAACAAAACAGTTCACCAGTTTGAAGAATCGGTTCAGTTCGGTTCGAATTAATTCCTTATAATTCGGTTCAGTTCGCACACAGTTTTGGTTCTGAACCAAACTTTGTCCATCCCTAATGGTGGGTGGACACATAGCAAGAGTTGACAATGTTTATAAAAAAAGAAAAGAGTTGAGAATATTTTAAATTGAACGGTTACCTAAATTAAGTTGTTCAACTAATTCAACAGGTTAGTATTTAAAAAAAAAAAACTTTAATTTGCTTGAACATAAAATTTGAACTTTAGAGTATACGAAAATGCCTATTTTACAAAAAAAAATAAAAATAAATAGTATACTCCTAGATCAAGATGCCAAGCTTCTGTGTGTGTAAATGATCTCTTTATAATACAAGATAGAACTAGATCGTCTATCCGTGCGGTGTTAAAAAATTACTTAAAATGCAATTTCATCCATAATACACACAGTGTAATTTTTTGACGAAGATGACCTTAATATTATCTTTCTAACATCATTGACAATGTTCATACATTCTAGAAAATTTCTTTGCATACGACATTGGTAGTAGTATCAATGCAATCACCATTTTCATCGGTTAACAAAATTTTCGAACCATTTCTTGACGTAACCCTTGAAACTGCAACGTACGATTAACCATGCAAGAAGACTGACTGTGAAAGATATATGCCAACCTGCTTAAGTGACTGCCCTTGACTTTTGTTAATGGTAACTGCAAAACAAACAGCTGTGGAAAACTGCCTACGTTGGAATTTAAAGGGTATTCTTGTATCAGAAGGTGTCAATGATAACTTCATCAACTATCATATATAGATAGTAAGTTAATGTAAAGTCTACCAATTGATCTAAAAAAAAAACTTGAATCACAAAACATGTTATGATCTACCAAGACATACCGCAATCATCGTAAGGACCATTCATATCTTCAACATTCTCGCTGCACTCTTTATAATTGAATTGATACTTATTTATAGACTTGACATTGCCTTGATTTTGGTAACCATCATTTACACTTAAAGGGTGCTTCAGAACATGTCTGCCAGGTGCAATTGGTGTAAGCTTTCGCAGTGAATTGTTACCGGAGACTTCTGAGAAGCTGGATGATGAAGTCATTATATTGGTGTACAAAAGTAATAAGTCTAAAGAACATAAAAAAGAAAAAAAAATCAGATTCATTAAATGACTAAAGTTTGCATGATCAATCCTTCCATTGGTAATATCAGAGAAATGCGATCTTGGTTGAATAATTTTGCGTCTCTTGTTCGGCTCCATGACGATTCTTGTACACACGGAAAACTATAACTAAGCTCAGCACGTACAAATATAATTGTTCTGTTCTATAGTTGAATTAATACACACAAAAGGGTTTGAGCACCGTAATCATTATTACAAACATATAATGTGACACACTATTTGAGGT
Source organism: Medicago ruthenica (assembly GCA_018208015.1). NCBI lineage: Eukaryota > Viridiplantae > Streptophyta > Magnoliopsida > Fabales > Fabaceae > Medicago > Medicago ruthenica. The sequence goes on along the minus strand of CM031378.1, from coordinate 90,712,319 downwards.
TTACAACCATACATCACGTTGAGCCCCGTACACATTTAATGTTCCAAATTTGTCTTGAGATGGAACATGTTTATAAAGCACCGTGGACATTAATGCACATAGACAATGCATGGGAAATACAAACTTATTTAATGCAATATTGGAAGATGAAAATGTTTCACTTAGGGTAAATTAGTGAATCAAGTTTTGGGGAAAATCTGAAATTCAAAATCGTGTTGTAAAGTGTGCAAACTAGATGGGAATTCAAAATCGTGTTTATATTGCTTTTCTTGAATCTATGGCTATAATCTTGAGTTTTGTTAGCCTGATAACCATATTTTGTATCGAACACCACACACATTTAATGCACCAGAGTTGAATTAATACACACAAAAGGGTTTGAGCACCGTAATCATTATTACAAACATTTAATGTGGCACATTATTTGAGTTCACAACCATAAATCACATTGAGCCCCCCATACACATTTAATGCTTCAAATTTGTCTTGAGATTGAACCTGTGTTATAGAGCACCGTGAACATTAATGTGCATAGACAATGCATGAGAAATACAAACTCATTTAATGCAATATTGGAAGATGGAAAAGTTTCACTTAGGGTAAATTAATGAATCATGTTTTGGGGGAAATTTGAAATTCAAAATCGTGTTGTGCAGTGTGCAAAGTAGATGGGAATTCAAAATCGTGTTTATATTTCTTTTCTTGAATCTATGGTTATAATCTTGAGTTTCGTTAGCTTGATAACCATATTTCGTATCGAGCACCGCACACATTTAATGCTCCAGAGTTTAATTAGTACACACAAAAGGGTTTGAACACCATAATCATTATTACAAACATTTAATGTGGCACACTATTTGAGTTCACAACCATAAATCACATTGAGCCTCGTACACTTTTAATGCTCCAAATTTGTTTTGAGATTGAAAATGTTTATAGAGCACCGTGGACATTAATGTGCATATACAATGCATTGGAAATACAAACTCATTTAATGCAATATTGGAAGATGGAAAGGTTTCACTTAGGGTAAATTTGTGAATCAAATTTTGGGGGAAATTTGAAATTCAAAATCATGTTGTGAAGTGTGCAAAGTAGATGATAATTTAGTGCATTAGACCTAATCAATTTTGGCACCCAAATTAGTAGGGTTAGGGTTTTCCATTAGAGTTGCAATGTTAAGTATGATTAGATATAATTATGATTAGATATAAGTATGATAGGGTGCAAGATTAAACAATAAAGTATATTAAACGATGAATAATGAAAGACAACATAAGTTGAAGTATGAAATAATAGAAGTCATCATCTTATTAAACCAAAACTCAATAGTTTTTTCCGATCGAAGTTGTTGCTGACAAAAAAGTACACAAGACTCTTAGACCAAACACCACAACATGTAATAAGGAAGTTGTTGCTGACATCGAATAAGGAAACATTCATAAAACAAAACAAAATGACAAGACTAAAAGTGATTCAGCTCCAAACATTCAAACAAACTTAAAGTAGTCTATTCAAAGCTAATGAAACTGAAACCTCCAAAATAGCACCTAAGCGCGAATCACCCTAAAGTAAAGTGTCTCGTTTCTTCCAGCATCTGGCGCCTTTCAACCAACATGCACCTTTCGTCAAGTAAATCCCCTACATTGCACCTTTCAACCAACATTTCAAATTCATTGTGGTTGGGATCAACCAATGTAGCATACCTATCAGTTTGATCACCAAAATCGTGACCAAACATGCTAGGAAGCATAACAACACCCTAAAAGAGGAAAAATGGTCAGTTATACATATAACAATGAAAATAATTGACAAAAATAAGTAATTGTAAATCAACAACACAAACTCGTATATTCAACGTCAAACTCTACTACGTATGATCGATATTTGACATGCAACTCACTGATGATCTTGTCTAGTTCAGTCATGGGGTTCGGATCCAATGGAGCTAACACAAAATCAATATAAACAATTTGTATAAGCAAAACATATATATATATATATATATATATATATATATATATATATATATATATATACACACATGCGAATCATCCAAAAAAATTGGCAAGGAAGGCATTGACCATACCTGTCAAGCAAGCGCATGAAAGTAGGGCTTGCACATTGGAATTCACCATTAACTCTTGCTTGATACGAGTGTGTTTTTGGATTGTGGTGTTGTTACCTGTGTTTTTCGACAAAGGGCATTTGACACAGTCACTAAGGTTTGTTTGGACACGTGGAAGAAGATGGAACTTTTAGTCTAAAAAGATTTCTGAAGTTGCACTTGTTCTCTCGACAGAATCGAAGCATCTAGAATTGGTCGAAGCATACATCGACGAAGCGAAAGATAGCTATATTTCGGAAAGTTTTCTTGACAAACTGTCAAAGATCACAGTTGTCGAAGGCGCAAGATTTGAATTTCAAATAGGTTGTTTTTCTCTGTTATTTAGCGTTATTAGCAGTTAGAAGTGTGGATAGGATTGTACAGTTATTTCCTTTAGTATAAATAAGAGTTTTCCATGAGGAAAACGGGGTCACAAAATCACTTACATAACATTCTACACACTCGAAGTATCCAAGTTACAGCGAGAAAAGAGTTACGAATCTTGTATGATCCTTGTGAACAACCTTTATTTTGAATCAACGCAATTTACTTTACTCTAAGTTAATTTTCTACAATCTACTTTTATACTGCAATTCCTTGTCGAAGAGTTCAAGCAACCGAACTTGAAAATTTTCTGTTTTCTACTTCTATTCGAAACATACAAAAATACTTAGAAAATGCGAAGATATTTGAACAAACTTGACACACAATGGCCTGAGATTACTGGTTGATCTCACAAGTAATAAATCTATAACCAGCGGTTGTTTACCAAAAATCAGGGTAAACAGGTGTATGACTATATATAGGTCACCTTCATGTGATGAGGTCACAATTCATGGAAAATATAACATCATTTAATGCATGCATGGAATAGGTAAAGGTTTAACCCTAAACCATTCCTAGGGGAATTTTGAATTTCATAATTGTGTTGTAATGTGTGCTTGTTAGTTGGAACAATTAGTGCAATAATTTAAAGCAAGGTTTGCGCCCAAAATCTAAAGATAGAGTTATGAAATTAGGGTTGCAATGTTAAGAAGGATTAGATAATAAGGATTCAATTCAATAATTTGCTCCCCTGCATGCCAAATAATTTACATTTTCCTGCTATAGCCACTAACTTTAAAAAACTGAACTATGTGTGATATAAATCACTATAAAAGCCAAGTACTACATAATTTATCTAAACGATAGTGTTAATTTTCTAAAAAAAAAAAAAAAACAATGGAGTGAAGTTTGATGATTTCCGACAATTTTTTTAGGTGAAGTTTTTTTTTTTGGTCAAATTTTTTAGGTGAAAGTTAATATAGTGAACTATGTTTATTGGTCCATTGTAGCGAACTAAAGAATAATCAATGATTTAATAATATACTGGAAAAATGTAACAGTCAAAATTGAATCTTTTTATTATTAAATGCATGATTAATTTTTAGTTTATGTTAACCTTCTCCATTGTTTTTAATGTAAAGTTTAGTATGAGTTAGATTTCACAAGATCGCCAAAAACATTTAAACTCACATAAATTAAATATGAAGTGTATCCTTACAACCTCAGTTTACGATTGTTGCTTGATTTGAACTCCTACACATAAACATACGATTTTTTTCCACCATATTGGTTTCTACGCACTCTATAGATTTCGGATTATATAATTTGAAAAGTGTAAAATACCCTCTAAAACACGTTAAACACCATCCATTTTTCAGATTTTATAATCCGAATAAGGTGCACGAGAAGGATGGAGGATGGGAAAACAAACGGTCTAAACATAAATTAATTAATGTAGTAATTCCTAAGCCCGGAATAAATTGTAATTGAATTTATAACACATTAACGAATAATGATCTCAAGTATTTGTTAGTAGTCTAATTCTTGGCACTTTTTCACAAAACAGTGTTCGTCATACTCCCCGATCATTATTATAAACATAAAATATTTTTTAAAAAAATTATTAAATAACTAATATATTTTGTTTATATTATTGATCAGATACATTAGTAATTCAATGAATCTAATTTTTTTTTATAAATGTGACCGATGGAATCCCTTAAAAGTAGAATTATAAACATAAAATATTTTTTAAAAAAATTATTAAATAACTAATATATTTTGTTTATATTATTGATCAGATACATTAGTAATTCAATGAATCTAATTTTTTTTTTATAAATGTGACCGATGGAATCCCTTAAAAGTAGATTTCATGATACTTCGTGTGCTTTTTACAAAAGATTATTCACCATATTAACCAACAAGCTCAACCAACACACACTCTGGCTTGAGATGGAAATTAAGTACACCCTTGCATGCTCTGATTAATCCAAGGCATTCCTGATCCTAAATATCAGGATCTTGCCCAAACAATTGCAGAAATGGTACGTGCAGTGAGTGAAATGGTAGCATGACTCTAAGAGCCTCGACAATAGAGACTTTTAATTGTGAGTAGTTAAACGAGTTTCATGTGTACACATCACTCATTTATATTTTTTTAATAAGAGTACTTAACAAGCACTGAATCACTCCAATGCAGCACCTTTGACAAAATTCTAAATGGGTCTCATCAATAAAGAAAGCATGCCAAACAAACATTGCAAAATGGTTAATTTAATGAAAAGTATTGTGGGTCTACTTAAGAATGAGATGCTTAAGTAAGACCATGAGTTTTACAAGACCCCCAAAAAAATTCTCCCCAATGAGGGTCTCCATTAGGTAACGGGTCTTAAATGGTCTAAGACTATCTCCAATGGTGAGATTTTAACCATTTAAGACTCGGTACCTAATAGGTACCCCATTGGGGGAAAAAAATGCGGGTCTTCTAAGACCCCATTCTTAAGTGGACCCCACACAACTTTTTATTAAAATAATATGTTATTGTTAGAATGTAAATGATGAAGAGTTAGTGGTGGGATCCATTTAGACTTTTTGTCAGAGTGTCTCCATTGGAGTGATTAAGTGCTTACTAGGTACTGTTATTAAAAAATTATAAAAGAGTGATGTGTACGCGTGAAACATGTTTAAAAACTTCAAATTGAGGGTTTTCATTGTGTATCTTCTTACACATATTAATGGGTACATGATATTTCACTTGCTTAAATCATGACTAGTAGCTTTCAAGATTTTTTTTTGCTACATTATTTCAAATGGGGGTATTCCAAACATCCAAATCGTTGGTTTTTTACTACTCAACATTTGATCTCATGTGTTCAGGTTTACACGTGTGATGAAAAGTCCTATGAAACCTCTCCATGTCTCCCTCGCAGTTTGTATGATTGAAAATGTTAAACATGTTATATTGTATGTCATCTAACTTATGACATATATTATTATTATTATTATTATTATTATTATTATTATTATTATTGCGTGTCCGTTTTTCCGCTCTTTTTATTGCGCTAACGTTTGAAAATCATGAACGGTGTTTTTTATGAAATTTTGATTTTGATTAAAAGTATAAATATAAATGTTTGTTACTTTCAAATTATAACAAACTAAACTAATCATGTTTATCTATTTGAATGACACCGACAATATAACAAAAAATATAATATAAATTCTTATCTTTTTAGTAACACCAACAACTATTATTATAAAAAAAATTGTTTAAGAATATAATTGGAATAATGAAAAAGTCAGCCCAAAATCTCTTATTTTCTTTATATATGGTATATAGTATAGATATACTTGATGTAGTTTGTTACACTTTTTTTTAGGATAAAAGAAAAAAATTTGACATATACTCATATCATGTTTGTTATACTATATATTTTGTGTACTAACAAAAAAAATATGTTTGTTACATCTTTTTTAATATTTGAATTCACTCTCATCCATTATCTTTTTTAAATGATAAGGAAAAAAATCACACATATACATTTTGTTTTAATATTTGAATTTACTCTTATCTATTTATTATATGTGTTATTTGTATTGAAAGTTGAAGGTAATTTTGGAAAGAAAAAAACCAGTCCAAAAGAGCCGAAAGATATTATTTTCTTTATATATATATATATATATATATATATATATATATATATATATATATAGATAGATAGATAGATAGATACATACATAATCTCATTTGAAAGTGTTGTTTACAATGCTACGCAGTTTACTCTGCTATTAATTTGCATTATTGTGTCACTTAAACGATAGAAAGCTAGTTAATGGACTACCAAATCTTATGGAATGTGTGTTTCAAAACAACAACAAAAAAACAAAAAACTTAAGGAAACTGTAGAGCTACATACTGATAGTATGATACCATAAAATATAATGAACTTGAAAATAATGGAAAATCATAAATAAACAAATAAATAAAAAGCTAAGCACATAAATTATAATGTTGTCCTCTAATTTGACTCTGAAAACATTCAATAACTTCATTCAACACATTTGTTATCAAAGGCTTGCAGGCTACCAAGCTTCTTTTTGCAAACAATTTCCGTAACTTAAGCAAGGAACGAGATAAAGCAATACTAACTCAAAACCACCCAAAAATACATTTGCAAACATGCAACTCTTCAATGTTATACTCTATACTGCTTTCAACTTTTTCTTCAAGTTTCAACAACTGAACACAATTTTGGGAGTTTCTTTCCCCTACCCTTCTAAAAAAAAACACGTTTCTCAAAGTATACTTCCAGATGGCAAAAAAATTGTGTTTTTCTAATAGTATACTTCCAAAGTGTTGTGGGAGTGGGAAAAAAAACTCCCAAATTATAATTCATTCAGTCACAACCATCGATTGCTGGATATGTTGCTTTCCGTTTAACAAAAGGAAATTAGTGTATAAGCAGTCTTCCTTGTTAGCAGAACACCAGCGGTTTGGTGTTTAGATTAAATCACAGATAAAAGAAGTATTTATCTGAAGTGACCCTAATCTTGGTAAATTCCAAATGTCTTTTGTTCCAAAATTTACATGCCATGATGTTCATGGTGAATATTCAATTAATCATGTTTCAGATGTCGCAATTCATGAACTTGTTGATCAAGCAAAAGAAAATAGTAAGAACTTTGTTACTGCGCCCTACTGATATAGTGATATATGATAATATATTCAGCATTACGACGACACAAGTGTTAGAACTGCTGTTCACTCCAAATTTATCTCTTATATTTATCACAATAATTATGTAACTTCAATCCTATCTTTTAAATCTTTAAAAGGTCAATGTCAAGCATAAAGCTCTAATGAGAAAATGTGAATTTGATTACCATCAAATTTGAAGGTAAAAATGACATAAACCAAGACAAGCAACGCCAATAATAATAACAAGGAGTGCATAATAATATATTAATCAGCGTTTGTTAATCTAAATGTCAGCCATAGGCAGGATGGATTGATAGGTCACAACATCCCAATAACTAAAAGTTACTAGAAAATATAAAGTGCTCAAAAGGCAGGAAGAAAACAATTTACCAACTATATTAACTCATTTCTTCTTCTTAGAAGGTGGCTGATCTTCATCATCATCCTCTTCTTCGTCTTCATCCTTATCTTCTCCATCATCGTTGTCATCGTCGTCACCATCGTCATCGTCATCGTCATCGTCACTTCCTCCCGCACCGTTTGGCACAGGATCGTCCTCAGGATCAGCATCTTCGTCATCTTCATCACCGGAGAAGTCCTCATCATCGTCATCATCCTCATCATTCACATCATCGTCATCATCCTCATTGTCATCGTCCTCGGTTTCACTGCCATCTTTGTTCTCTTCACAAGTATGGCTTCCTTTGGACAGTTGATCTAGAGGAAACCTAATAAAAAATAAAAACAAATCAAGATTTTTGGATTTTCGAAATTTAAAACAACAACAACAACCAAGTCTTATCCCACTAAGTGGGGTTGGCTCGAAATTTAAAACAATCACAAAAATTTGAATAAGGTATATATGTTTATTTTTACCTTCCATCCATTGGTGATATCAAATGATTGACACCAGTAAGAAGAGATCCAGTCTGGATAAAAAAACAAACAAGAATCTTTACTCGATGCAAATTAATCAATGTATAATGAAGAGAACGTTTTAGTTCCACCTATTGAAAAGTAAATTAGCAACAATGCATAGCACATACACAAATCACGATTAGACATAACTATATTGAGTTCAATATTGCGATTTGATTGTATTTATATGTGTACAGCTTCCAGCAAAGAAGCAGGTATGGAAATAGAAATTTCGTAATAGAGTTTGTAACAGTTGCAATTCCAACAAAAACTATCAGATTTCACAGTTATGACAATTGGCCATAAAGAACATCATGTATATAATTATAGATACAAAAAAAGGTAAAAGGTTTACTGTTTCACAAGCTGAAACTTCAAAACAAACATAAATGTGATTCAGACACAAACAATATAAGACCATGTTCTATATTACATGATGTAAATAGTAAATAGCCAGTCCATTATTTAACTCTAGTTAGATTCAGTTAATCATAGTTGTAACTGAATAGTTTTGCTAAACTAAGGGTTAGTTAGTTAGATATCTTTTCATATATAAACAGCCACTGTACATTGTAATAGTTAGTTTTAGAATGAATGAAATTCCTTTTTGTAATTCTCTCTCTCACATTGTGAACTCAACATGGTATCAGATTGAAGTTCTCTTCACGCCCTTCTTCGCTTCTCACTTCTTCGTTTTCATCTCTATTTTCTGCAAAATTTCTTGGTGCTCCACCGCAACAATGGTGATTTCCTACTCTGATTTTGCTACAAATCCTTCCAATCCATACTATATGCATCCCAATGAGAATCCCTCTCTTGTTCTTGTTCAACCCGCGCTTGACAACAAAAATTATCAGATCTGGTCCCGATCGATGAAGGTGGCTCTTATCTCCAAAAACAAGGTCAAATTCGTCGACGGCACTCTTTTACCACCTCCAATCTCCGATCCACTCTATGAACCATGGATTCGATGCAACAACCTTGTTCTATCATGGCTCCAACGATCAATTTCTGAAGACATTGCGAAATCTCTTCTCTGGTGCGATCGTGCTTCCACTGTATGGAAGAGCTTGGAAAACGCTTTTCTCAGGGCGATATCTTTCGAATCGCTGACATTCAAGACGAACTAGCGCGTCTTCAACAAGGAACTCTTGACATTTCTTCGTATTTCACCAAATTGATGACACATTGGGAAGAAATTGAGAATTTCCGCCCAATTCGTGACTGCACTTGTGCTATACCGTGTTCTATAAGAATCTTCTAAACTTGGCCACAAATTTCTTCTTCAAATCCCTTTTCACACATTATCCAGTAAATTATTGGTGCTAAACAATTTAGAGGTTATCATTAGAGAGGGACAAAACAGCATATTAGACACATCATGTGTTGTCAATTGCATATCGCAGAAAATAACAATTTGTTCAAATTTCGTGACACTAAATGCTATAACGTTATAGCCCCGTCCCTACAAATCCTCTCAAACCACAAACCCTAGTCATTTGTGTCAAATCATTGGTCAGAATAAAACTCATTCATTAATCTAGGGTTTTAGAACTCTAAACTACACAGAAACAAGTGAAAATCATAGAAATTTAGAACTGAAAAATTGTGAGAGAGTAAGTATACCGCTAAGAGGAGGTAAGTGAGGGATTTGGCAGTAGCAATGAGAGATTGAAGAACCAGAGCTTCAACAAAAGAGGAAACAGAGATCGTGTTGTTGTTTCCAAAGGCGAGAGATGAAACCTCCATTGTTGCCGCTGTGAGTACTGTGCTGCTGCTACGCTAGAGAATTCGAGAGAGAGTGCGGGAACTTTGGGTTTGGACTTTGGTCCCGTTAGGCTTTTTCATTCAAATTGATGTTGCTTCACCAAATCGTTTGCTTCCACGTTACCCTCGATAACGTTTAAAATTCACATTTTTTTTGGTGTTAATAGAAGACTAGATCGCGCTCCCATGCAATGCACGGGTGAGTATTGCGCTGAAGAAAATTATTGTCATGAATTCAATTAAAAAACAATGTACGATAAATTACTCACGTAAAAATCCATTATAAAAAATATTAACAATCACATAAACAATTTGAAATCTTTCAACAACATATGTGAAAAAGAAATTAAATTTAACTCTTAATTTGTTCCACACATGTTAGTTCATACATTTATAAGATTTTTCCATATGTAGAATTCTACTACTCTGCAATATACATTTTTTAATGAAATAAATAAATAATCAATACATTAACTCTTTACAAATCTATAATCATTACGATAGGAATACAACAGCAATACTTCATATGGGAAACATAGGAGAAATACTTCATTCGAAAGACAGAACATTAAAACAAATTGGAACATAACTTAATTAAAATATCATTACAACATCAAACATATAAGAACGACATAAACTACCAAACATTCTAAAAAACTTCTTTATAAACTACGTTAGATGTAACATCAGTATCATCACCTTCCTCGTTAACCAACAATATCTTTAGTCCCTTTCTTGAAGTGACTTGAGACACAACAACATACAACTGACCATGAGAATAAACTGACCGGAGAAGATAAATTCCGACCTGATTTAGTGACTGGCCTTGACTCTTGTTAATAGTCATAGCAAAAGAAAGAGTCAACGGAAACTGTCGTCGTTGAAAATTGAAAGGGATCTTCTTATCAGATGGAGTCAATGACAATCTTGGGATAAGCACCTTTTGATTGATGTTGCTTCTTGATATGACCTTTGCCTCTAGAACGTATGTTCCCATTCTTGTAATTATTAACCGTGTTCCATTGCACAAACCTAAATTTTGATCAATATTTCTCAACAACATAATTAGGACTCCAACTTTCAATTTCAACTTGTGAGTTGAAAGTCCATAAGCAGTGATCGTGTTCAAAAATTCAGGAGTATGCACATCACTTGCACCCTTGATGTGACACCTCGAGAAATCTCAGTTATAGTAATGAGACACCTCAAGAAATCACAGTTGTCAATAACTCGAAAATATTACTAATAGTTCTTTTCTTAAAAATAAAATAAATAAGAGTAACTAATGTACATAAAAGTTAAATTATATGTATTATAATTTTAATACATAAACTGTTGACAGAAGCTGCACTTATTGATACTAGTGCATATTTTTCATTACAGTTAAGATACTCTAGTCAACCTAAGTTCTACCTCCAAACTTTAATACTACTATATGCATCTAATACATGTACATATATTTTTTTTTCTTCAAAATGACTCCTAAAAAGAGTAAATAGATCTTTTCAGGTCTCCTTAAGGCTGGTTCATAATATATTACATTATTGATCCATTTATTTAACTAGACCCTCTAGGGGTTAGGGGCACGGATAGTCTCTGATATGGCTCGGTAGAAGCATACACTGAAGCGGTCCACATATCAGCAAGAGGTAAGTAAAAAGACAAAGTCACAGTGCGGTGACGAGTTCTAGTAATAAAGTTGGGGTATTCGCCGGTAGTGATGTTAATAGCAATTACACCGTCATAAGTCACAGTAAAATTAGGATAGTCAGTGATCCATGTTCTGTCGACAAACTCCATACGAACTGCAGGGCGGGGATCATGGTTCTCCTTCTTTAAGTGATTAAAATATAAAACCAAAACAACAAACAAGGGTGAGTTCACATCAACAAATTTTACAAGTAGTAGAATCTTCAACAATTATTATTATTATTATTATTATTATTATTATTATTATTATTATTATTATTATTATTATTATTAATAAAGTAACAATATTTACAGTGTGATTATGCAATGAAATGCAAATGCATTATATTCATCATGTATGTGACTCTTTTCTACTCCATGGAGATTCTATATGAGAGGAGCAATCGGGAGGACATGTTCCGTCTCAATTCTCACTGGTACATTCCTCTTCTCTTTTTATAAATTTTTACCAGAACACTCTCCACCGATCATGAGTTCTTGCAGTGTCACGTCAAGTTCGTCACTGTGAGGCATCGAATACCACTACACAGGGGAGCTACCACCTGATCACTTGTGAGGTTTAGCACCGTGACGCCCTCAAGGTCTCTCAAACCTTCACTTACGCACTCTCGCTTGTACCAAAGCGTGGCTCACTCTTGGACTCGTGTGAATTTATTTTAAAAATCTCTGCATTATTTCTTGGTTCAGGATGTAGATTTATTCTACTTCTTTGATTCATTTCTTATAACTAAGAATGATCATTTTCAAGAAAATGCTTCACCTGCATAATTAGAGTAAATAAAATATTTTCCGTGACACTTTAAAATACATTAATAAGTAGTTAGTACCTTCAACCTAATCCAAATATATAAATTCTATTTATTATTAGTATCTTCAGATTCTGAAGATCAAAGTCTAAAGAACAGCGTCTGAAGATCAGAATCTGAAGTACTTGTTTACTTACAGACTAATCTATTTCATTTTTGTTAAGTTTCTGGGTGCTGGTTCTTAAGCTAATCAATCCTACCACTCCATTTATTATTATAATTATTATTATTACTACTATTTTTAGTTTTCATTCTAAAGAGTTATTATACCCTGTTGTTATTCAATTGAAAAGAGCAAAATCTTACAAAAACCTATTCACAATACCATATACTAGTTATTGCTGCTCATTTCCAGATACCAGTTATTGCTGCACATTTCCAAAAAATATTATGCCATTATGTCTATACTACAACTACAAGAAGTTTAACCTTAACTACACACATTTTTATTAACCTGGTTAGAATATATAGTTTTTTTTTTGCAGTAAATACTATACACACACATACATAACAAAACACATCTATAAATATCATAGGGAAAATTAATTCATGATTAGTGCAGATTGTAAAAGCCTTTTAAAAACTAAAAAGAGTTAGGGCCACTCTTGACTCAATTGATTCTACTCTACTATCATTGTTGAGATTCCTCACCCCCCTACCTTGATAGTTTCTCTTCTTGTTGAAAATTATTAGAATCTTCTCAAATCTAAACAAAAACAGAATTTCATCAAAATGAGTTTTTACCTAAAGAAAAGAAAATCATAAACAAAATGTGTAGTAGCAATGAATATGAGATAATTTCACCTTTAGGATCTACTAGTGAGATGCACAACTCCAACTTTAATGTTTTTACTTTAAAGTGATGAGATGAAAGCTTGAAGATGATATTAGTTAAGGAGGCTAAAGAAGGTGACTAATTCGTATTTAGCTTGTATAGTGGAATATTGTTGGTTTGTTTTGTGAGTGAATTAAGTCAAGGGTGTAGGTATTTATAGTGAAAGTGGAAGAGTAAAAAGTTCATCTCATGGTTAAAATTAGTGCAAAGTGTCATTCAATTAAGTTAGCTATGTAATTACTAAGATAAGATCAAATTTATCATTGGATAGATTCAATGCACATGTGCTTAATTACTACATTTTTTTATTCTAATTCCATGCATCTAGTTACTATATTATTAGTCCATGAATATATGTCGTTACTACTATTAGTTCCTTTGTAAGAGAAGTCTAGTCTTTAGTAAGTGTATTTACTTGTGTTGGATATTTGGTTGTTGGCTTCATGTTTGCTAAAATCAAATAGACAAGCAATTTGTGCTTCAGAAGCTGGAAATGTTCTTCAGAAGCTGAATTGGTTCTTCAGAAGCTGAACTGGGTCTTCAAAAGCTGGAACAATACTTCAGACGCACTGTTCAGAAGCTGGTCTTCAGACGCACTGTTCAGACGCTGACTTTTGTTGACCTTCAGACGCACTGTTCAGACGCTGATTTTTGTTGACCTTCAGAAGCACTGTTCATCAAAAGCTGAACCTTCAGAAGCTGATCTTCTGCGTTCATAATTGATTACTTGGAGCTGTTTATTTTCTTACATTATCTTTTGAAGAATTCTCCAAGCTTGTTTCCAGAAGGAAGTATTTTTGCGTGAGATATTTGTTGAAGATTGGATTCAATTATTTGTGAATATATTTTCAAGGAAATCTTTGGAAAATATATTTCTAAATAATATGTGAGCTTCTATTTGCTTCTAAAGAATTCTGGGATTATATCTTTGAAGATTTGGTTCAGAATTATGGTTGCTGTTGAAGCTATATAAGGAGGACGCTGCTATTGAAGAACTTACTCATCTCAAGAATTAAAAGAGTCTTAGTGTTTTTGAGTCTGTGAGTTGTTGCTCTGTTTTTCTGTGCACCACTCATCTGTTAGAGTTGGTTGTTTGTTATTGAGTTGTAATCACTCAAAGCTTTTAAGCAAGAGTGACTGGTTTTATGTTTTGAAGAGTGTCTTCAATTTCTTTGATTTGTTAGAGTCTGATAATCACTGGGGCAATGATTGACTGAGGGAAGTAAGAGGGGTTTCTTATATCTAGGAGTTCCTAGGTAGAAATTTCACAGGTAGTGATTAAGTGAGAAGGGTCTGTGAAACAGGGGCTGTTGTCATAGGGGTTGTGTCATAGGACTTCGAATTGATACTATTTTAGTGGATTTCCTTCCTGGCTTGGTAGCCTCCAGATGTAGGTGAAGTTTGCACCGAACTGGGTTAACAAATCAACTGTGTTCTTTTATTTTCTGTCCTTTATTTTTGCTGCTTCTGAACTGCTATTTTCATACTCTATTTTACGGTTCAGAATCAGTACCTGCCAGGAATTTCAACTTGTCTTAGTTGCATGGTACCTTACATCATATTATTTCTAAATTAATTAATAAGTTTTAGTTACTAATTGTTCCATACTTTTATATATAAATTGTATGACTAATGAAATCTCATATTTTGAGTTGCTAAATATACTACATGCAATATATTTTCTCAAGCTAATACTAAATGATGCTATAATGCAAAAATATAATATTTTAAATGGAATGTTACACTTGACATTCGAACTATCATTGCACGGAGAATCACAACTAAGATAAGTATTATGCTCACCAGGAATCAAATCCAACACATAATCATTGACTGCATCAACAATTGCATCTGTTGGATCCAATATAACCTTGTCTTTAAAGAATGAATCATCATCAATATTATGCAAAAGATCCGGATATGTGTGATTAACAATAGCTGCAAGTGGATCACCACAGCTTAGAATAAGTAGATTATTTGGCACAACCAGTGATATGTCCACATCATTGCTTTCTCCGATACTTCCATCACCAATTCCTAGGACCCACTCGGAAAATGCCTTTGTTTCTTCAACATTAGATACTTGCCTTTAGATAGAAGTCGCATGTTTGTAGTCAGTGTAAGCACCTCACAAAAATCCCAAAGATATGAAGAGTTTATAGTAGCATGAACAACCTCCTGTCTTGTTCCTTTAGGTATGACCGGAAGGATTTGACGAAAATCTCCACCCAAAAACAACGACTTTTCCACCAAACGGGATATCCAATCGCCCGTTGTTATAAGATCGGAGAACATCTCTAAAGGCACGATCAACAGATTCAAAACAATGTCTATGCAGCATTGGTGCTTCATCCCATATGATTAACTTTGCCATGGCTATTAATTTTGCAAGATCACTGTCTGAGTGATAGTGCATGATGATGCTTCATGAATAGTTATAGGGATGTTAAACCTTGAGTGTGCAGTTCTACCTCCAGGAATAAGCAACGATGCTATACCTGCTTGAAGCAACTGTGATAACAATTTCACCCCTTGACCTTAATGCAACTGCCATTGATCTCCAAATATAGGTCTTTTCGGTTCCTCCATAGCCATATAAGAAAAAAAGACCAGGCTTTTTATCATCTACCCTTTGCATGATTGTATCATATATTCTTCTTTGCTCATCGGTCATTGTTGACATTAATTTGCGATGCTCTTCGGCCAAAACATGAACATCATAATTAAGTTCATCATTAATCAATCTGTTATTTATCTCAGGTGCCAATGTCCTATCTGGTGCAGGCATTTTCGAGTACTCCTCCAAACTACTTCCATGGCATTGCAAGCGTATCTCATAATAGAGTTTGTCAGGATGAGCACAATAATATATCTTAATTTTCATGGTCTCTGTGCTATATTATCAGGATGACCACAATAGAGTTTGTCAGGATGAGCACAATAGTGTTAATATTCATGGTCTCATTGCAACACTATATCCTATAAATATGATAGTCATGATATGTGTTTTGGCCTTGGTGCCTCTTCTACATGTTTCACTATTTACCTATGACAATCGTGATACACTATCTTGAAAAGGAAAACATTGGTTTATATAAGCTGATTTTCAAGGAAATTCAAGGCAAAAGATTAATCATTTTGCAGAGTCTAACTATCAGATTCTGAGTCTTCATCTTCTGGAGTTGCCTTCAGATTCTGAGTCTTCAGCTTCTGAGTCTGGCTTCCAGAACCAAAGACGGTGCCATTGTGTAGATTTTATAATGTTAAGATATATATTATTTCTTCAAACACACACAGACATAGAGGTACTAAGTTAAGTTGCAAATAATGTACTCTCTGACTTAAGAGTGTGGCAAAATTATTGAAAAATCTTGAAGTAAAATGTTACCGTCTATGTGGTCATACTAAACTCGAGAAATTAGTTGCGACAGTTATGTGCAAAAATACATGATTTTCACATACAAAGGTTTGACGAAAAACACTAAGTCTTAGGTAGGAGCAGCCACACCTTGAGTACACTGATTAAATATTATTATGGAACACTTCAACCAATTGCAGGTTGTGGAAATATTCATTGAAAACAATGTACCTAAATCTGCATTTTTTTTCAATAGAAGCACTTAAACAATTTTTCTATAGTGGAAAATGCTTCTTTAGAACTACTTTAGAATACACAGGAAACGTAAATTTGAAATTAATACAATTAAGGAAAAATTAATGCATAAAAACATGAGATTAAACCTCCTTCCATTCATTTAAATAGTAGCACGTATTCTACAATCAACCAAAATAAAACATAAACATCCAAAGTAACTTTTCCAAAAGTAACTACAACATCTTCTTGCTTTAGCAAAGTAGCTGCAACATCTTCCGAGTTTAGCACAGTAGATGAAACATCTTCCTTCCATTGTTTATTTTTGTATAACTGAAAATGCCAATGTCGCTTACATTAGAGATGTCAAACTCCATGTAGTAAGTTCACAGTTTTGACAGGTTCATTCGTGTAGACTCGTCGAACTCAACCCCGTAATCATATTGATATGTTAGTGTGACAATAGCAGAGTTTAAGACATAATGAAAATAAGAGGGTTTTGTGAGTTTGATTAAGAAACAAAAAAAAAACTTCATCTTTGTTCATGGTAAATTGAAAACAATGATCAACAAACCTTTTAAACCAAGAAGAGCACTTGCTGCCTCTCAAGTGTTGCAAGAACAAAATTTTGAAGGCGCGACATTCTAATATAGAGTAGAATTTAGAAGTAGTATAGAAGTAGTAGTAGAATAATGGTGAGAATCATTTAATTGGACATTATACATTTCCAATGAGACATGCAACACCGTTTAAAAGAGAAGTCGCTACTACTTGCAGCAAAAATTGACACAGAATTCAATAATGCAACAACAGTCTTATACGCCAGACCACAATAGCCAAAATCTAAACCAAAAGCACAAAGACTATCTTAACTCTCAACTTTTAAACTCTACCATTGTTACTTAAGGAGTATATGTATATGTAATCTGTTTGAATTGACTTATTTGAGTTTCTAGACAATCAATTTAAAAGTATTTCAAACTCAATTTCAATTCTAAAAATCTATAAAACCTAACTGGTTGATAGTTGAGTGAATGGTAGAAGGATGATGAGAGAGTAATCTGTTTAAAGCTATAATTTGTGCACCCTACAAACACAACAAAATGCCTAAAGGATTCCAATTTGTATAATGCAAAGTAAAATTTAAAATATTTTGAAAACATGACAGAGTTATAAAAATTTGATTTTTCTATCTTCAAGTAACTCATTACACACACTTATGTTTTCAGTTTGAGGAAACGTTTTTTAAATCATGCCATGTTGCATACATGAGGATTACTATATAACAATAGTTTTCATGTAAATATGAAGTAAACCTACTTAAATGTGATTGAAAGGATACTGCTAAGCTCACTATTACTCATAATTGCTTCTTTCATGGTTAGAATCAAAGGGAAACTTCAAATAATTGTAAAAAACAACGAAAATCATAAGCAAAGATACAATGTGTAGAAATCCAGATAAAATATTTAGAAAAATGTGTTTTCCTCATCACTCATAATTGGTGTCATACTACACTAATACACATAGGAATATGTTTCTTTGATATATCAAATCAGAGACAAAATATGAGAATAACCAAAAAAATTACCGTGGCAATGCAGATTAAATAGTTCCATGAAAAAAACATTCAAAAATAAAAACAAGCAAATTGCTTGTGAAAAACAGAGTGTATATATATAAAAACTTATCACATGAGAGATTAAAAAGCATACAATGAAGGAGTTCCGATCTAAGGAGAAGAAAATGGGAAAGTAAAGTACCTTCAACTAAAAGGATGAAAATCAAGATATGCCAGTTTCAATCGTTGGATCTCATACACCCATAAAGATGCATACACAATGCACCATTGTTAGCATTTTAAAAAAAAATTGTTGACCCAGGTTAAAGGCCATGATACCTCATTGTTCACAGCAATCCAAGATCATGATATTATTTGAGTTTATATAAGTTGAGGGATTGGAACTCAAGGAAGAGGTTACCTATGAATTAAAAAAAACTTATTTCTTACATAATATAAAAAAACTAAAATAATTTCACATATTAGATAAAAAAAATAGATGTATCAAAAAAAGAGCAGTGACCTTTAAGTTTCTTTAACTGTACACACTTCAATTAATAATTTGATTCACAATATTTATTTGCTTCCAATTCATACCTGAAAATTCTTCTTATTTCATCTTGACCTTCCTCGTGAGATTTGCAAATGTCCATTCCAAAACTGTTCAAGTGGTCCTCCAACTATCATGTCTCAACATATAAACTTCTTAATTCTAATACAATCTAAAAACAAAGCAACAACTACAACACTATAAAGCAATTTCAAAATGAGATGCATAACATGAGTGCAATAAATTACAGCAAAATCATAAACTGGAGAAACCATAAACAAATTCAGATTTTGTCAAAATAATAATAATAATAATAAATAAACTCAGATAAATTATTTAATCACAAATTAAGAAAGAAAGAAAAAAAGAAAAATTATGCTCAGTAGATACAATACCTCATTTTGCATCAAGGAATTTAACAACAGATCCAGAGTCAATTTTTATATTTGTGTGAGAGTCCAAGTCAGTACCTAAAACCCAAATGAGGGAACCACCTCAGAGCCATAGCTTCAGCAAAAGTGGGAGAGATTGATTTTTTTTTAGAAGTGTGGGTGTGGCTGCAAAACACACTTCCTCATCCATTCTCGTTTTGTTTTCAAAAGAGTCACCACGTAGAAGATAGGAAAAAATTGCAAATATGTCAGCCTCAGTTATAACGCCTTTAAAAAAATAGAGAGATCATGCTAAGTCAAAGTCAATTATAAGTTACCTTGATTGTCTTTTATAGTTTTTTTGTCGAAAGCTTCTGGCAGTTATTCAAATAAGGATTCCATCTGATCTGTTTCAGGTTTTCAACTTTCAAAAAATACAATATAAGTTATACCAAATAGAGAAACTTCAAACTTATTACATCCTTCGCAATTTATTTTTCCTCAGTATAAGAATTTAAAGAATACAAAAATGATATTAAAACTAAATCAATAGAAAAATATATGAATTTCATCATAACAGGCAATTAGAAGGCTTTATAATAGTTACATGTTTATCAAGATCCTCCCTTAACCATCTTCCATTTGTTGATTTGGTCATGAAACACAATTTAGCAAGAGCCATATTCAAAAAGCTTAGTATCAACTATGAAAAGGAGCCATTACCATCCACACATATCACTGCAAATAACAACAAATTTTTTAAAATAGTATAAAGAGAGCAGCCTCCCATAAACCATATTTAAGTGAAGTAGCCAAGCAGTCAAAACCATATGAGAAGAATTAATCAAATGGTGGAAATAAGACCATTGAGAACAATAGAAACCCATAATTTTTCAAATACCCAAATATGTAAAGAAAAAGTATTCTAAAACTAAAAAGCAGACAAACCAAAACAATTTCCTAAAGTAAGAAGAACTGATATCTATAGGATCCGAAGAAAAAACACTAAATCAGCAAGAACCAAAAAAAAAAGTGTATTTGACAATTATGATACGAAAGTTAATATCATGGTAAAGGTAAGACAATAATTAACCAACCTTTTAACCTAAGTAAAACAGAAGCAACCTTTCAATTGTTTATTGGCATGATGAAATTCCGCAGGTGCGACGTTTCAAACCTTGCAGATTGCTATCTATTAGACTATTGTATTACAGAGGTGGAGAGTGATGAGACTCAAAATTCAACTCAATTCATAGAAAGGATGTCGAAGACGTCATCATCATCGCCAAAACCTCACGTTCTTTTGCTTTAATGACTCTAAAAACTTAAACAACATATAAGAACTTTTTCAGCATAAATGATTGGTAAATTAACAGCACTTGAAATATTGTTGGAGCCTTATACATGAAAAAATCACCAAAGCAGCAGTACAAAAATATGAACAACAACATAAATAAAACCTAAAGAAATATGGATAAAGGTACACTAAATCAGCGATTATGAAGATTCGGCCTAAAATTATCAAAAGTTGGAGAGCATAAGATATCAAATAACAACATATTGCTGCAAGAGCCTTACTGACACCGATGAGCAGCATGAGGAATAACCTCCAATCAAAGCTGCAAATCAACAACCAATATGAAGTAGGAAAATTACATTTCTCAAGAATAATGAAACAAAGCAACAATTAGAATTCCATTCACATTTTCATAATATATGATGTCAATCAAATTCAGCTGATTTTTTAAAATAACCAAAATCAAATTCCAGCAACTTTTGAAAACTAATTGTCATATTTAAATTCTAAATAATCAAATTCTCATGTTATATTGATTTTTTCAAAAACTCAAAAGCCATATATAATAAAAAGAAATTTGATTTGTACCATTTTTCCAAAGAGAAAACGTGCATGGTTGGAGTTGAGGTCAATGACTGAAATAACATTAACAGACTTGGATGAACCTCCTTCACCCATAACAGTTTTTTAGCGTTTTGGGCCAAGATGTTGACAAATCCGGTCTTCTCTCATTCACGCACGACAGTGATCTTCAGAGGCTAGTGGATTGAAGTGGAGGCGAAGGGGGTGGAAAGAATGGCAGGCCGGTTTATAAATGTACCATCAGCATGCGACACAATCCCATGCGCTCGCCGATACTCTCTTTCACTGCAATCAAACAACATCATAACAAACAATCAAACTACGAAATCAAAATTGATATTCGATAAATTTCCAATGTCAAAGAATTCTAAGAACAAACAATGGATCTGCAAAATAGAAAGAATGAAAAATTCTAATAAGGTGCAGCACTTAAGTTGAGAGATGTAAAAACAACATCAATTGTTAAACAATTAGGGACCAAAATCCATGGTTGATGGGAGAGAGAGAAAGAGGTGCAGCCATGGAGGCGATGGTGAGGAAAAGAAGGTCGCATGGGCAACCATGGTCGTCGTGACACAATGAGACAATACATACGACTTTGATCCGGGAAAAACAGCAGGACACAGTGGCAAAGTAACATAAAAGACATTAGCAAAACATGAAGACACAAAACCAAAACACCAATCAATTTATAACTCTCTCACATCAGACGCAAAACCAACACACATTAGACCAAAAATACTGCCTTGTTGTCCAAAACACCATCAGTTTGAAAAATATGACCACAACATCATCAAGCTTGAAAACATCATGTTTTGATTCTAATACAAAACATGCTTGCTGCTAAATACTCAACATCTACTATTTTCTTTGAAGTAAGCATAGAGCTAACCTTGTTCAAAGTTACCAACAGTTACCACACAAAGATGACCAGTGTTGCCGGTGTCATCAAACTCTCCCCCAAAATTGTCGACCTAAATGAATTATCAGGCCTTCCAAAATATCACATAAATTGTCTAAATTGTAAAGTCAAGACATCAATATTAAAACCAAGACTACAGGCATATAAAACTCATATATGTGTAGGATCCAATTGACTCCAAGAACGGGAATTGTCAGCTATTAAATAGATGGCCTGCAGAAGAGTTGCATCACCACTAATTGTAACAACAGAGTCCACATCATTGACAGGCTGTGTCAAATTGATTCGAATCTCAACTTTCCATTCAATCGACTTTTCTAAAGAATTTCCTGACAAAAGTTTACGGAATCACAATACATCTATGCCTATTTTTCAAGAGTAAGACCAGCAATTTTCAAGCAGAATTAAAACTTCAAATGAGACTATAAAAACCTACAACTATTCTTATCATAGTACCATCCTTATAAAACATAAGCCAAAAATCGCAATAACACTTATATTGATGTAATCTAGAAACCACAAACCAAACCTGCTTGAAAGAGAGATAAAGGTATTAATCAAATATTGCAATATAATGTTACTTGAAAATGATCATATCATAGTAAGATAGATTCAAAAAAACAGTTGAAACAGAGGTAGAAATAAGCATACACCTGGTCAAATTCAAAAAAATCTATCTACATGTTTGTTAGCTATAATTCCTGTAAAATAAAATGGAAGTTATAATCATTGAAAATCTCTGAAAATATATATCCAACAATCGACTGAAGAAAAATTGTAATTCAAGTATTCAACAATACACAAAGCTCCAAATTACCAAATGTTGTACACTCAATCTCAAAACAAAACCACTGAATGCTTCAACCTAAATACCAAATGAACAAATTTAAACGACAAAAAACCTATCAACAAATATGAGTTTGACATATTATCGTAAACTGAAAATCCAACATGACACATACCAACAATTGGCTGAAACAAAAATTTAAAACTTGCATTCTGTACAAATGCACATAAAGCTTATATTCATTGATCATAAAATTTATTTGATTGAGCTTTAAACCATGTAAAGAATATGTTAAATTTAGATGAAAACGATGAGATTTAGATGGAGTTGAAATCAAACCTTCTTCGAATTAGTAATCGAAACGGGTTAATTAGCGTTCTGAATCAGAAAGTGTCTGAAATCAAACCCTTCTGGACTCAGTGATGGAGGAGAATCAGAAGGTATGGGTGAGAATCTGAAATCGTAAATGGTGAAGGAAGGTTTGGGAATCGTTAAAGGTTTGGGAAGGTTGCTCAGATTCAGATTAGAGATTCGCCGAAGTTGTTCGTGGCGCGACTGGTGGTTTGCAAGAGAGAGGGGTGAAGTGGTGGAGGTTGAACCAGAGGATTTGGAGGAGGCGATAATACGGTGGTATAGGATTTTGTAGAGAGAGGAAGGAAGAAAGTAAGTTACAAAGGAAATATGAGAGAGATATCTAAAAGTGAATATTGGAAGATGAGTATCATGCTTCAATTGGTTAGTTTATTGTGCCTGTGGTGGCAGTACTTGAGCACTCTGCACCGTCCACCTTTATCTGCAGTACTTGATAGGGTTTTGCCGCCTAAGGGATTTGCAGGTTAAAATTTTAGGGTTGAGATAGGGTTTGTAGGCAGACCTTTACTCCTTTTATAATATTATGATATGAGTTTCTAATAAGTCGGCTCTAGTTTTCTTATCCCTTTTGATTTCTTTATTGAATGGACAATTGTTTGATTTTCTGTATTGTTGTGGTGCTCGGTTATTCAACAAATAATTTGGACGTCGATGTTGGAGATTCGGATGCATGGTATTCCAGTGATTTTAATTTTATCATATTTGTATCCATTTTGTCGTTGTATGTTATTAGCTTGGATATTGTGAGTTTGTTCGCACATTCATGCTTTACATTTTTAGCGTTGAATGGACTACTCTATCAATTTTATTGAATGAATATCGTTTGGTTTTTGCCAAAAATATATGTTGTTTCCCTTGACCGTTTAGAGATATGGGTTAAGAATACGTAGAGTGTTTCGAAAAACAACTATTCACGGGAGAAAGATCCATGAGGTATCCATAAGCAAACTCTTCATGGATACGTAGATATCAATTTTTCAGATTACAAATCGGAACCCGAAAAAATTGCTTACGTTTTCCGGTTGAGAATTGAATACTATAAAATTCAAAAGTATTTTTTCAGTGTGTTTATGCAAACTTACTTTGTTTTCTCCGTTGCAAACCAGTAACTTTCAAAAGAATTTGAGAGAGAAATGAAAAATTTGTGTTTAATATACTATGGCAAAAAAATGTATGGGCCCAACAAAACTTGGTTTGATAGCTTTTCTATAACTATCTATCTGCACCCCCTCCAATTTTCACTAATATCGAAATCCAACGGCGAAGAATGATACTACCAAATCCAAACAACAGTGAATCGTAGGGTTATAATTATAAGCAGAAGGGGATCCATTCTCTCGCGTTCTGTTAAGTCACAAAATGCTGAGAAGAAAACCAACGAAAATCGAAGTGAAAATTGAAGACAAAGAAGAACTTGAAGAAGCTCGCCGTCGCAACACCGCCGCAAACACAACAACCACCACAACTGGCGCAGCTTCTCTCCTCCGTCAGTTCGATCGCGCCGAAGATTCTTCTTCCAAAGCGAATCGCATTGGTCTCTCCTCCTAAACTCTTCCCGACACGCTCCTTCTCTCTTTCCCCTTCTGATATGGAGGTTGAAGTCAAGCTTCGTCTTGCAAACGCAGAGTCTCATCGCCGTGTCACCACCTTGTTATCTCCCTTCCACGTCATCACCCACCGTCAACATAACCTATTCTTCGACGGCGCCGGATCGGAACTCTCTTCACGTCTTGCTGTTCTTCGTCTTCGATTCTACGGTGATGATGAACGGTGTGTTGTTTCGTTGAAAGCGAAGGCGGTTTTGGTTGATGGTGTGAGTCGTGTTGAAGAAGATGAGGAGGATTTGGATCCGAAGATTGGTCGCGATTGCGTTGCTGAACCGGGAAAGTTGGGTTCTGTGGAGTCGAGGATTATGGGGAGGGTGAAGGAGGAGTTTGGAGTGGTGGGTGAAAATGGGTTTGTGGGTTTAGGAGGTTTTAAGAATGTGAGGAATGTTTATGATTGGAAAGGTTTGAAATTGGAAGTGGACGAAACTCATTTTGATTTTGGGACTTTGTTTGAGATTGAATGTGAGAGTGCTGATCCTGAAGGAGCTAAACGTATTCTCGAAGAGTTCTTGAAGGAGAATGAAATTGATTATTCCTATTCTGTTGCTTCTAAATTTGCGATTTTTCGAGCTGGGAAATTGCCATAGTGAGTCAATTTTCTATTGTTTTTCAATTGAATTGAAGTTATGCTTTTGTAGTTGATAATTTAAGAATGTAAGATTTGCTGTTTGCTGTATTGCACTTATCATTCAGCTGGTGTTGAAAGTTACTATGATGTTTTTAGTTTATGTTTACACACGTTTCATCTTTCATTTCTATTGCTCATTGTCATTTTTGATTGATCTTTTAAGGGTTGGTAACTTGGTATATCTCAAGTACCAGCTGATTATTCTGTGAATAAATTGTTGTTTTCATGTTATCAATTTGGATTTCAAAAAATAGCGATTTGTTCATGTTCCGCTATACTACTGTTCTATACTATGTGTTATAGTCGCCATTTGACAACATTGTACTAAATGACGTATTGTAGAACAATAGTGGTTTGTTAAAATCCTACTTAAGTGTAGCGTTATAAGAGCTGCTCTTTCACAACACTGCTTGTTATTGCACAATCTAAGTTGGTGTGCAAATTTAGGTGGTTGAAATTAATAACCATTGGAGCATTACTGCTGCAATATATATTTGTATATAAATAGTTTAGTTTTGTTGTTAAGCCAGTGACCTTTGATAAACTGCTCTTTGCTCTATACAGTTTATGTTGTTTAAGGTTTAAAGGTAGTACACAATTTGAGATGAATCATTGTTAGTGTTGTTTAAAAATAACGATGGTGTTGAGTTTCTCAACCGTTTGACTTATGATTAGTTAGTTTTTTTCTTCTTCTTGGCGACAAGGGAAGGGAGGGTATAATGTTATTTTGTTTTAATTTTGATGATGGGATTGCCTGAGAATTGAGAATGGATAAGAGGCTCATCAATTTATTTTTCAATTTATCTTGTGGTATGTTGTTACTTGGTCTAATGACACTGCAACTGAACATATAAGTAGAGGTATCTTAATCTGATTGAAGAAGAGAACCGTGTTTGGTATGGAAAGAAAATGATATGCGCTCCTTTCAAATGTGTGTGACTTGTTGTAGTTGAGCTTAGATAAGACAGATGGATAACAATCAGAGGCCACGAGTCAGTATAGAATTCAGAAAAAGGATTATTTAATGGTTTTTCCTAAATATTTTTTAGTTTTTCCGCTATTCACTTGCCATTTTTAGTCGAGCTATTTTTTCATTTCAATCCACTTTCTGTTGTTAATCAAACTATTTTTCTTGCAATCCATTTTCCTCACTAAAACCACTTATGCATGTTTCCACCATCTTCTGATTCTTCTCAATACTTACCACTCCTTTCACAGTTTAAATAGCTTGTGAGCTTCATCCTTATGTAGTTTTGCGCTTTGCATGTCTCTTTTATTTATACTCCTCTTTGAGCCAGCTAACAATTTTCTTAAATCCTGGTATATGTTTAAAAACTTATTAAGTCAAGTTATAATGTTTTCCCTGAACATTTTTCACTATCATAACAAGATTATGTATCCTCTACTCAATTATCGTAGCCACTAAATTCCATTGAAAAGATTTTTCCTTACTCATTTTCCATGCTTCATGTGTGGCATAATTTTAGGTTGACATTGAAAGAAAATATTTTTCTTTTTTCCCTTTAATGAATCTTGGTTTACTGTTTTAAAAAATATTCATGGTATACCTCTTTTAATTCAGTTACAAACTACCCTAGCATAAGATTTTTTTTTTTTAAATTACCCTTGTATTTGAACTTGTAACTGAAGTATAATGTGACATTTTGGGCTGTTTGGCATATCTTTTAATATGCAAACTTCTTTGCAGTGCCTGCACAGAACCGTTTATATTTTCTTTTTCTGTTTCCCTATAAGCATCATTTGTATTTTCCATGGAACTGAAAAATCCATTTCTGTGTGTCACTGTGTCAGCAAATGGGGATTATAGTATTTAGTTGTGTTGGATTTGGATGTTACGTTAGGAATGTTTGGAAAGACTCTAGGAAAACTAAACATTTTTATTAAAATTTTACAAGTTAACAACTACAAGATGGTGTTGACATAAGTGGAGTAGATGTTTGAGTCCTTCAAACACTTTGTCAAGGGTTTGACCTTTGACCGGTGCGTAAAGAAAAACACAGTATGTTAGGAGATATCAGCACGTTAAATGGATTTCAACTACATTGAAGGATTAGTCTCTACAATTGTATTTCAACTACATTGAAGGATTAGTCTCCACAATTGTGTGTTCGAATAATTTGGTTTGAAATTAATTCAAAGAGGGTTTTGGCAATGTGTGGTTAATTTACTGTCTATCCAATTATGAGTATCCTGATCATGGGTGTTGTTAACTACTAGTAATTCAAACAAGGAATTAACGGTGCTTAAATGTGTGGTAACCTTGATGTTGTTTTTGTTCTAGTTCAACGTTTAGAGGCATCTACGCCCCTCCAAGGACTCAGACTTATTCCTGCATTTCACTACTTTATTTAGATTGACTATTGCAAATGTACTAGTGTTACAACTCGTGCGTTGCACGAGTTCAAAACACTTTATCAACGATGTTGGTTTGATTTTAAAAAAGTAATTAATTTTAATTAAAGCTAAACAACAAAATAACAAGGTAAAAATGTACACGACAAAGTAAACTATGTCATAATTAGGTTTATTTACGTTGTATTCGTTGTTTTTAATTCGAGATAAATATTATTATTAATAACATTTCGACGAAGATAAAAACCAGAACAACACACACGAATACATTCATCTTGTCAAAGTGAAAAAAGACTTGTCCCCGCCTCTAACAAGTATTGGAAGATAGAACTGTAACAAAGGAAAAAAGTCATGGTTCCCTAGAAAGTTATGTTTGTCTTCTACATTCACACATACATGCGAAATTCAACCACCAAAATCATTCAACATTCAAAAGAAAGAAACATATGCAAGGAACACTAAATGTTTCCATATCTAAATAACCGAGGTTCAAACAAACAAGTAGAAACTCCAAAATAGAGATATTTTCGTAACCACTCTAGAATACAACAAATTCAGATGGTTAATCTCTCATCTTCCCCTGGTTTGACTCTCACATCCACTGCTTGGGTAATGTTGGAAGTCCAATTTAAGATTCTGCGATAAAAATAACACACAACACTTAATTTACAACATGCCATATATGTATTAAATAGATCAAAACCAAAGTACATCAGTAAGGCATCCAACATAGCATGAAAAACAACACATTACCTTTTTATCAAATAGATCAATAATAATTGGACTATCATAGACCTTCCTAACTCTATAGGAACAATCCATCGTTGGATTTGAAGTACATTCTTTGTCTACCAGAAAAAGGAACTTCCTTCAAAACAATGACTGAAACTCAGCAGTAACGATTTCTGAGTTTTTTCCCTATTGGTTTACAAACAATAACAAGATAAGAGGAATAACATAAAGATATTGTGACAAATAACAAACAACACATACAAAATATTTTAAAATTAAAGACCAACTTTTGTTGAAGCAAAAATCTTTTTGATGAATGTTTTAATGATAACAAACCTCGTGGAATAAATGATAAGTTTTATGAATGGTGATCTACTGATGTTTGCACTTGAGTTTTTGTTATAAGAACAGGAATCACATAAGTGGATAAGCTAGAAGCCACCCACATCAATAAGTGCATTATATCTACTCCACAATGAAAGAATGAGTATATCATCAGTTGAAACAATAGTATCATATCTCCATGAAGATTCATAGCTCAAGAATCATGATGGAAGAACTTACATCACAAGCTACACAAGAAGGTGCTTAAAGTTATGTGACAAAACTCACATTGAGTTTTATGTTATATGATGTGAAGATCCTCCATGGGTAAACAAGATAAAAGGAAATATGCATACAAGTTAGGAAGAGTCTCAGAACCTCCTCAAAGTATCACACTTCTAAAGCTTCTAAGGATAAGAAGTTCAGAGTTTAGAATGTTCATATGAATGTAGTTCATAATGATCATGAACAATTAACCCAGAATATTTCCAGAAATATTAAAGGATTACTTCATGGATAAACAAGAATATTTAAAGTCATCCGTTACAAGCAATGATGCAAAGAAATATTCTTTTGGACTTCAAAGAAAGAATCATCTTGTTTGTCAAAACAAATGATCTCTCATTTATATGCTTCAAGTAGTTTTTGAAGGGAATAAATAAACAACCTTCATAAGGTTCAAAGTATTGAAGAACATTAGAATGTTTAAGAACATCAGAATGTTCAGCATAAAGTACAACCATCAAAAAAGAAGGAACCCAGAAGAAACATTTTGAAGGTCATATGTATGAACCCAGAAGTTGCTCAGAAGGTTCGTTAGAGCAAACCCAAAATTCAACGTCCACACCAAGAACATACAAGAACAGATGTGATATGAACATATCATATGCAGAAAAAGATTTCGACGTTGGATCAAGAAATCATTAAAGACATCTATGGTGATTAAAGGATTAATGGACTTTGATAGTTCTTGGTATTTAATGTGTTCTTGAGTGATTAACTAAGACAGGAACAAAGTATGAACCATACCAAGATAAAAGGAATCAAAGATCATTAAGAATAAAGAACTCAGTCAGAGTTCAGAATGTTAAACAAGAGTTCAGAAGGTTGGACACAGTTCAGACTCTGGAACGTACTTCAGAAGCTGGAACGAAGTTCAGAAGCTAGAACGCAGTTCAGAAGCTGGGGCGCTGTTCAGAAGCTGAAACGCAGTTCAGAAGCTTGTACACAGTTCAGAATCTGAACATTGTTCAGAAGTTGAACATAGTTCAAAAGCTTGTTCACAGTTCAGAAAGTTTGTCATAAGGCTGCTTTTACACAAGCCCATAAATTCAAGAACACTATCAAGAACATGCAAGTCACACGTGGCATGAATAAATGTCCAGGAAAGCATATTTGCATGGATCAATCAAGCAATAAAGGCATTTACAAGATAAATGTCAAAAAGGATATTCAATGTTCATTTAAGACTATGAACATTGAATTAATAGGAATATTCCAAAAGGGAATATCATCCTAGATGTTCAAATTACTGCACTTCATTGATGTTTCACTATTGGGATTTGATTACATCAAATGGAAGTCTTACAAATCATCCTAAGTAAAACAAAAGGAACTTTCAGAGTTCAGAAAGTTCAATACAGCACATGCTTTAATTCTGACAGCAACAATAGAGTAGTTGGAAAAGTAAAGCAAAAGCAAGATTACAATCTCCAAGTCAGAATCAATAAGATTTTGACACATAAGGGAGTTGGTACTGTACAAGACCAACAAAATCCCCTAAAGCATGGGCATGAAGTGACAGTTCCACTTTATCTGTCCTGCACTGTTTCCAAGGCAAATCTGGGAAAGTATTATCCAGCAACATTCTGATGTATGTGTTAAAGTCACTGCTTATGGATAATGCCCAGAAAATCATATGAGACGCATATGATGAACCCAGAAACTCATATCTTCATTCATACATGATGAACCCAGATGAAGATCATCAAGAATGCAACAACGTTCTGAAGTATTCTCAAGAACACAACAACATTCTGAAGTTCAGAATGTTCACCCAGATTTTCAAGTAAAAGTCAGTGGGGCCCAGGACACATGGCACAAGACCATTGGTCACCCTCCAACGGCTACAAGAGACCAATAACTCTATAAATAGAAGTGAAAGGCTCAGCATTACACACACCATTGCAAAGCATACAAGAAAACATATGAAAAGTGTTTGAAGCTTTAGCATTTCAAATTGATCATCACTGAGATTTCAAATTGTCTCTTAAAGTGTAAATCAATTCTCTTTTATCTTGTTAAAGATAATTTCTCCCTCCTTTCTTCTCTTCTGATTGTCTTCATCTTGACAATATTTCTTCAAAACTCCAATCAATTGTAAAGAGCAAATCTCATCTAGTTTTAAGGGTATTAAAGTCTAGGTTGAGTAACATAGTGCAAGGTCTGGTGTGACTTAGCACAGAAAGTGGAGAGCCTGCTGAGGCTTAGAGAATACAGGTTGTAACCGTTCCAAGGGAACAAGATTGTACGGTGCAGGATTTGAGAGGTTATCTCAAGCATCATAGTGGAAACTCTCACAAGATTGTGAGGAGTGGACTAACCCACATTGGGTGAACCACTATAAAATTCTGTGTGTCTTTCTTCTCTATCCCTTTACTATTTATTTTCAGCATAAATGTTTAAATTCAGTTTACACACCATTATCACTTTGTTCATCATTTATTACGCTAACAGTTCTGAACACACTTCAGAATGTTCTGAACTTAACCAAGTTTTTATTTCTTCCAAGTATCAACTTGAGAATGATTTACCACAAGTGCAGGTTAAATTTAAAAAGGGTCACAATTCAAACCCCCCCTTTCTTGTGACTATTATTTCCACTTCAACTTTTACATCATCAACTAAATCAACACAATTTTTATAAATCAATCTACTAATATCTTTGTTAAACAAAACAAACACTGCGTCATGAGTGTCATCACAAACACTAAACTTCACTCTGAACCTGTTATTACAACACACAAACAACATTTGAATTTATAAACCAAGGATCAATAGTGTGACATAAAGAATGAAGTGATAAAACGAGAAAATACGAAGGAAAAAAAAGTTTGTTTACCTCAGAATTAGATGGAATTCATAATCAGCTCCACCCCATTCACCTATTAAACTTGATACATCTTTCTCAACCCTGTGGCATGTGGGAGAAGGATGCCACCATCCTCACCCTTAAGAAAACCAGTTATAATTGCTGATACAACAAACATCCCATCTTCAATAAAAGAGTTAAGCTCATTTATCGTCATTTTCGGATAAAACAGTAAAAAATCAGCCTCCCTGTACTCTCTAATCTTTGGACCAATCGAGTCGATGGGAGCATCTGCAGGGATTCCAAGAATAGATAATCTGGAAACAAAGAACAACAACACCATGAACAGGTAATCTTCGACAACGTTATGCATAATTTGTACAAAAAACTAAATAATTTACATCTTCTCTAACTCACTAGACTGTGCAATATCAGGATTTATGAAGATTTGAGTCACACATGTCATACCCCAATTTATGACCTAAAATTCTTTTTTACTCGTCTTTTGGTTCAGATTTTTTTCGTCGTTTCAGACAAAATTTCGGCAGAAAGGTATTTTAAAATACCTCATTTATGGTTCCGAAGGCGCAGTTTTTTATTATTATTATTATTATCATTTTTTTATTTATTTTTCTTTCTTTTAGAAAAAATATATAAGCAAGTTATAGCCAAGATAAATAAATAAAATCAGGAGGTTCTCATAAAATACTACGAACGTTTATGGTGCTAACACCTTCCCTAAACGTAACTAACCCCCGAACCCTAAATCTTTAAAAATGTGGTAATTTAGAACTTTTTCCCATTTTCTTTTGAAAAATTAAAAGTTCAGTCGTGAAATAAAATTAGTGAGTCAATGATAATCAATAGTTTGATGTCCAAAAATCACCGCGACAACACCCATGACATTTTCAACAGAAGGACATCTTGTTTTAAATTCAGTCATTATAAATGAAATCACAAATTTGAAGAATACGAGAGTACAACGAAAACAAACAAATCTTACAATACTGCATACGGATAAACTTCTTTCTAAAACCTCACATTTCGAACAAAACCATATTTACAGTGTAAAATGTAAACAAAATGCACAAAATATAAGAAACAAACCAAGAAACATCCTGATCTTGGCAAAACGAATAACCACGTCCGGTCTATCCCCTGTGACATCGACAAAAGCAGCTTTAAATTTGTCAACACAATCACCGGACAAAATACATCGGAATCTACCACTGGAGAAGTTGCAATAAAAAAAATACAAACACGGTTAGAAACATATTTGATCAAAACCTCAAAAAACAAAGAAATACAAAAAAACAATTAAACATTATATATAAAAAAACCTTGCATCCAAAAGCTCGAGGAAGACCAACGTGCAAATTTTCCCCTCTACGTTATACTCTTTTTGCCCAGAAACTCCAATTAAAACTCCAATCACATCTACCAAAGAGATTGAATCAAATATTTGGAAGAAAAACATCTTCTAGAATTTATATGATTATATGATCATATGAATACATATGTTACCAAAAAAAAAAAACGGAACTCACAGAAAACACACCAGCCGAGAAATCGCAGTCATTCTGATGTCTGCATATTATGGAGGAGTCTACGAGACAAAGGTTATCCATAGGGTTTAAGAAGCCATCAGTCACACGAACTGCAGTTGCAGATTGAAAAAATAGTCAGTAACCATGATTTGTGACACAGTAAGACCCCAAGTTGTGCACAACTCTAAACAACTCTAAAATGCGTTTACGCTTCACACCACCCTCTCGTACAAGTAATCTCTTCGAGAACCGCTGAAAAAGCACACACACCCATCTTACACGGTTTCCATCATTCTTCATCTTCCATATCTCGTTGGTCATGTAGAGATGAGTAAACAACCTTCTTTGCGTCGAAAATATCCTGTGACAATGCTCCTTCTTAAACTTTCATTTGGTCCCTCTCTTCACAACCACTTTGCTTCTTTCCCCTCAAGCAATTATCATGTCCATCTCTTCAATGTTTGCGTTATCAATGCTTCAAACTCAGGATTTTACGCCTCCATCTTCATTGTTCTGTCGATTGACTCAAAATGTTGAGCCATTCCTACAAATCACCCACGCTTCAGTTCCTCCAATTGGGTTAAGCGCCAATTTTTAGTATTTTTCTTCATATAGTTCTAAACCAAAATCTATCTGTCAACTTCACCTTTTCAATAATTTTAAAGAATTTTTTCAATTCCTAAATTGTATATTAGACAATATCGTCATCAATGAAATTAGTCCATAAAGTTGTAATCTCTTAATAAAAAATGATCTTTAGTTAAGTTTAAACATCAGAGAACGACATGATACATTAAATGAAGATGTGACAATTGATGTGGATTTCATATCACTATCACGTCTCCAAAGATGAAATTGTGTATAATTAGGTAAAAAGCTAGGAGTTGCGTTCCCAAATTTTTTACCCTAACCAACATCTAACAGAAAGTCACAACAAGTGATGTGAAGACGTGATACTTTCTTCCTCATAGACGTGGCAGTGATGTTGAGTCGACCTCAAGTGCCAAATAGTCATTTAACGTGTCACATCATACACCATCTCTAATGATTAAACTTGATAGATATATTGATATTTATAATTTACGAGACAAAATTATTAACTTTTAAATTCCAGAGACTAATTTAACGAATAGTTACAATTTTATGAAAGAATCTGCATTCAAACTTTGAAAAATAGCAGAAACACTCCTCACATTACATTACATACCTTAATACGAAGAATGTCCCATTAGTTAAGAGATCTTAATATCAACTTTGTCCCTAATTTTTTGAAAAGGGTTTGTAAGGGATTAGAGAATAAGTATACCAAGTTGATTTGGAGAGTGGGAAAAGGAATTATAGTCAATGCATGGACAGGCCATTGACTCCAACGTCGTGGAAAGTTGAAGAAGTCTCTAGGTGAAATATCTTTGGTCGAATATGCTGACTTGTGTTAAAAACATTGTCTTACTATGGGTTGGGAGTTAATGAGGATAATGACTCTTTGTCATAACCACAAAATTGCTTTATTCTAAAACAATTGTTGACTAAACCAAGTAATCAAACTTAAGTGGCTACTCTTATGACAGATTGTAGATGTAATTTTGCTTCTTAAGTAATTTACAAAATGGTGTTAAGTTTATTCGTATAAAAAAATGAGATCGTTTATACATTAAGAGAGGTAAGTTCATTTTTAATTAATTTCAATACTTTTGTTCCATGGACCAACATGTGTTCCTCTCCTCATTTAGGAAAAAAGTAAGTATTATAAGAAGGAACAAAATCTATAATTAATTTTGGGGTCTTTGGTAATTGGTTAGCAGATAGATTATTTTGTTCTTAAACACAAACTCAATAAACGGTTAAACCGATGTTGAGATTGTAACTTTCCCGCGGGGATTTTGATTACTGAACAAATATCCAAAGCTCGTGACAACGCTACCGTCGCCGCTTCTCTCCTCCGTCAGTTTAATCGCACCGAAATGGAGGTGGAAGTCAAGCTACGTCTCGCAAACGCCGAAGCTCATCGCCAAGTCACCACTTTGCTCTCTCCCTTCCACGTCATCACCCATCACCAACACAACCACTTCTTCGACGGCGCCGCCTCTGAACTCTCTTCTCGTCGAGCCACACTTCGTTTCCGATTCTACAACAATGATGAACGGTGTGTCGTTTCGCTTAAAGCAAAAGGTGTTCTGGTCAACGGCGTGCGTCGCGTTGAGGAAGACGAAGAAGATTTGGATCCGAAGATTGGTCGCGATTGCGTAGATGAACCGGGGAAGTTGGGTTCTGTGGAGTCGAGGATTATGGGGAGGGTGAAGGAGGAGTTTGGAGTGGTGGGTGAAAATGGGTTTGTGGGTTTGGGTGGTTTTAAGAATGTGAGGAATGTTTATGATTGGAAAGGTTTGAAATTGGAAGTTGATGAAACTGGTTTTGATTTTGGGACTTTGTTTGAGATTGAGTGTGAAAGTGCTTATCCTGAAGAAGCTAAACGTATTCTTGAGGAGTTCTTGAAGGAGAATGAAATTGATTATTCATATTCTGTTGCTTCTAAATTTGCGATTTTTCGATCTGGGAAATTGCCATAGTGTGTCAATTTTCTATGGCTTTTGAATTTGTGTTGCACCTATTGTTCACATGTTAAGTTACTGTTAATCTCATGTTCCTACTTATTTTGTTTACATATGTTTGATATTTTGTTTCTATTGTCCATTGTCATTTGATTGATCTTTTTCGAACTTGGTTTCTCGGTATAGATTCAGCTGAATCATCCTGTGAATGAATTGTTGTTATCAGTGTTGTCAATTACGGATCGCAAAAACTAGAGGTTTGTTCAAATTTGACAATGCTTTGTACTAAATTGCTTGTTGCATAACAATAGCAGTTTGTTAAAATTAACTTAGATGGCAAATCCTAGGTGAATGATATTAATAACCATTGTTGCAGCAATGCATGCATATTTTAAGACAAATAGTTTCATTTTGTTGCTAAGCTAGTGACCTTTGGTAAACTGCTTCATATAGTTTATGTTGCTTAAGGTTTAAAAGCATACACAATTTGAGGTGAATCACTTGTAATTGCTGTTTAAGAATAATGGGACTGCTTGACTTTGGATTAGATAGTTTAATTTCTCCATGTGGCCAAGGGAAGGGTTTATAACTTAGCAGTAGAGTGTTTGAACCTGATCATCCCCAAACCTAATGTGATTTTTTATTTTATTTTATTTTTGATGACGGGATCACATGAGAGTTAAGAATCGATATAGGATCTAGGAGAAGAGGCTCATCAGTTATTTTTCATATTATCTTGTGGTCTGATGCTTACTAGGGACACTGTAAATGTAACTGTGTTTGGCATGGAAAGAGAAATGATATGCGCTCTTTTCAAACGTCTAAAATATGTGACTGGTTGTAGCTGTATTTGTGAAGAAAAAATGTTGTAGTTGTAGTTGTAGTTGTAGGTAGGCAAGGCAGCAAATGAATAACAATCAGAAGCCACAAGTCAGTGTGAAATTTTGAACAAGGGTTAGTGAAAGAACTTGTTTTTCCCACTTCATTGAATTTTGCTTTACCTGTCCTAATTCGTCCATATTCAGTTACAAGCTAACCCCTGTAGTCGTACTTGTAATTAAACTACTAAAGCATATCTGATCAGTTGATAATTACCGATTAAAGGGGAACAAACAATCCGTCAAAATAATACTGGTAATAATTAAAGGGGAACAAATAAAAAAAAAACAAGTAAAAGGTAACTTCAATTTTTCCTTCTGTGTAGATTAACAAAAAGAGAAGATGAAATAAATAAAAAAGATTAATTGTCATCATTTAGACTTTTAATCATTCAAAGTATACTCAAATGAAACAAAACATGGAAAAATACATATATTTTGTTTTTTATTTTATTCATGTGATGGAGGATTAACTAAGGCTGCTTCAAAAACTAGTCCTCTCAAACAAATCTAATTCATTCAAAAGTTTAAAACACATCTTGTGTATGTCTAAGTTTGTATCAAAGGTAACCAAATGAAAAATTATTCGAGAGAATCTAAATTCAATTTTTAGATGGTATAATTTTTAGTCAAACTTTATTTACATTTCGACCGAATTTTAGATTATTAGAACTTCTTCCTCTAAGGACTGAGGGTTAATAAAAATAAATATGTTTGTAGAAGTTAAAGATCCTTGCTACACTAGTTTTCTATCTAAAAAGTAATTATTTATTAAAAAATTCTAATTGTGAATAATGATTGATTTTTTCTTTTTTTAATAAGTGAATAATGATTTGATGAAATGGCATGTTTGTTCACTTTAATAATTAATCATTTTCGGCTCAAGTATTGAAAATTGTTCACTTTAATAATTAATCATTTTCGGTTCTAGTATTGAAAATGTAATATCTTTAAAACTCTTGGAGAAAAAGTTTAATCACTCGTATAGTGTATGCTATTCAAGAAATTGGTCTCCAGAATTATGCATGAAGAAAATAAACAAATTTTACCTAAATAAGTTGTAGACAGTCCCTCAAAAAAAAGTCGTAGACAGTCCTTCGTAGGACAAAAAAGATGAATAAAACGAAATTTAATTTGTATACATTGTCGGTATATTTTGTTATATGAAAAGTGTTTCTTTTAATGAAAATCAATTGAAGAAATAAAAAAAACGTAGAGTGAATATGCTTGTTTTTTTCTCAAATTTTGTATCAATCAAATAATTTTGTCCATGAATATTGCCCCTAGAAAAAATATTTTTCGGCTAAAATTTCACGTGAATAAGGGTGTTATGGGGGTTTGAACACCGACCCATATATTTTATTGTCCCTATCAATTGAACTAAACTAACGAGTACGCTAACAAAAAAAAATTGTTTAATTTTATACATTGTTTTGCGATTTCAATAAAGCATTAAAAAAAATTTAATGAATGAGAATGAATAACTCCTCAATGGAAAAGTTTACAAAAAAATCTTCAATTTCTAATATGGAAAAATGATTTATTAATGAATAACTCCTCAAAATAAATAGTAATATTAATTAATGAATGAATGATGTAGAACGAGTCCCACCTAAGACATTAGACAAGTGGCCTTGTATAAAATTATAAATAAATGACATTTATGCATTTTTTTGAAAGGGAATGACATTAATGATTATTTACCAAAAAAAAAAAGATATATGTATCTTCTAATTCTACAATCAAATAGCAATTCATTTCAATAAACTAATCTAGCTGTTTTGATTGATTCGTCCTCAGAGGGTCAACAGGGACGGCAATAACCCAACCCAGACGGACCCTCTATCGACGAAAAACCCTAAATTATCATCCCAATTCCTTCTTCTTCTCCTATTTTCCCAATTCCCCGATCACAAAAATTCTCACTCAGCTATGTCTTCCGAGATCGAGGTCGTCGAGGAGGTTCAATCCCGCCGCGATCAACAATCGCCACCGTCATCATCATCATCTTCCGCCGTCGTCGACGAAGTCGCCAGCCTCCGGAACGACGTGTACACTGCCGCGGCTTATGGGGATTTGGAGAAGCTACATAGATTGGTGGAGATTGAAGGTTGTCTTGTTAACGAGCCTGATGGTTTGGGTTACTACGCTCTTCAGTGGGCTGCTCTTAATAACCGCACTGCTGCTGCTCAGTACATTATTGAGGTTTTTTTTCATCCATTGCTCTAGACTCTAGTTGCTACTTACTCAATTAAACAAAACAAAATAAATCGTTAAGACTTTAAAAATAATAAAAATTATTTTTTTATTAAAAAATATTCTGTGAAGAGCTCAAACAAAGGCACCGTTTGAAATGACAACATTATAGAGAGAGAGAGAGAGAGTTGGGGTAACATCTATCGTAGAAAAGATGGTGGAAACTCGGCTCAGGTGAAGAGAGTAGATTAGATGGAGGGTAGTTAAATCAAAGGCAGATGAAGACTTAGAAAAACTGTAAGAGAAACTATTAAGAAAGGTATGAAAATTAATGATTTTTATAGAAAGATGATAGGATATTACGGGGAGCCCTGACGCAATGGTGAAGTTGTTGTCGCGGGTTCAAGTCAGCAAAAACAGGGTAATGTTGCGTACAGTACACCAAAATAGTGGGACCCGTTACCAGATGCGGGAGCTTTAGTTCACCGGGCTGTCCTTTTTATTTTTTATTTTTTTGTTATGACGTTATTTGATCCATGTAGTCGACCCCACTTAGTGGAACAAGACTTTATTGTTATTGCTGTTGTTGTAATTGATGCTTAAAAAGGGATACTTGAGAGGAATTGAATTGATGATACGGCCTTTAGTTTGATTTTGTGTGCGTAGCTTGGTTCAGCTTCGTTGAACTTGTGTTATGTTATGTTATGTAAATGGAAATTGAATGTGTTGTTTTATTATGTTGCAATTGAATGTTCTTGTGTGTTTGATTTTCAAAATTTTGAATGATAGTAAGTATAAACTTATTGTTTGTTATCTTTATGTAATGCATATAGTTGGTTGGTGTTATGGTATTAACTTGTTTTGAATTGGTCTTGATTGGCAGCATGGTGGAGATGTAAATGCAACAGATCATTCTGGCCAGACAGCATTGCATTGGAGTGCGGTTCGGGGTGCTATTCAGGTTGCAGAGCTATTACTCCAAGAGGGTGCTCGAGTGAACGCCGCTGACATGAATGGGTATCAGGTTAGATTGATGTGATTATTTTTTCCTTTATATTTATTCAGGAGATCAGTGAGGGTATGGAATTTCAATTATGTTATGTGTCACTAACATTAGATACTCCATATCTGGGGTTACTCATGCCAAACTTTAGTCTCAGATTGTCGTCTCACGTCAAGCAGGATGGGGGTGCTAAATGTCAATTTAACTAATTTATAAACATGGATGCAGATAACACATGTGGCTGCTCAATATGGTCAGACGGCTTTCCTTTACTATGTTATTTCAAAATGGAATGCTGACCCTGATGCTCCTGATAAAGATGGAAGATGCCCCTTGCATTGG
Source organism: Medicago ruthenica (assembly GCA_018208015.1). Taxonomy (NCBI): domain Eukaryota; kingdom Viridiplantae; phylum Streptophyta; class Magnoliopsida; order Fabales; family Fabaceae; genus Medicago; species Medicago ruthenica. The sequence goes on along the minus strand of CM031378.1, from coordinate 90,671,846 downwards.
TAATTGAAGTCAACCTTTTTTCCCTATTCCAATGGACGTTTTCCTTTCTTTATTTGTCACATTCTACTCCACATTCAAGCACCCATTTTGTGAGATGATATACCGACAGATTCATTGCTCAATATGTGTCTTTTGACAACCAGTTTATGGAATTCTGCAAGTGTAGTTTGCTTGGTCATCATTATAAACAAAAAAATGAAGCCAGGAATGCATTTGTTAGAGTTTCAGTAAAAATAGCACTAAAATATTGTCTAGGAAGTTGGTCTCAATTTGCCCAAGTTGAAAATAAATATTTGGAAACTCTTTACTCTTTTAAAATCAAACATGTATTAGATTTTGTTGGATATTCTTTTAATAAGATTTTTTTTTTAAAAAAAAATATTAACACAGTCTAATTTCTTTGTCACATTTTTGTTCATGCAATATAACCCATCATGAAATATTCAATTTAGTTTGCCAAGTGGCACATGGAATACATAATTTAAATTTTGTTTGTAGCAATGCTCAATATACTTTTCTTGGAATTATCTCCATAATATATTGGAATACTAGTTCGAAAGAAAATTTTACCACACAACTATAAGACAAACTATGTTGTTTGAGACTCAATGTTGGGGTGAAAGTTTCAATGAAAAAGTAAATTCATTATTGTAGAGATGAGCATGCTAAGATAGATGAGGGGCCACACGAGACAAGATAGGATTAGGAATACAATTTTAGATAGAAGATTGGGATAGTTCCCATTGTAGAAAAGATGCTAGAATCTTGTCATAGGTGATATGACCATGTATTTAAAAAAAATGTATGTAGAAGCTCCGGTAAGGAAGGTTAGGCGCAGACAAAAGTCCAAAAGAATTAGTTTAGGGGGAGACTAAGACAACTGTAGGCCAATTGTTAGCCTAGGACAGTTTAAAGGTAAGCGATCTATTGGACATGGCTTGTCTAATCCAAACAGCTTTTTTTTTAATACTTCCATCTAAAGTTTTCGTGTCTTTTTTGTTTCAAGGAGCCTGGATAATAATAATGTTACACTAATCTTTTCCTTTTTTTATTTTTTTTCTGCAATTGATAAATTTTGTATCATACAATGCTAGTTAATACTGGATTTCTTTTGTGCTATTTATCTTGCTTCACATGTCCACACTCCCTTGGAACTGAAATTTTGAAGTCTTCTGCTTAAGTGAAATACACGCGACTACGCGAGTCCACTTTCACACTTCGTTTGGTTGAAGAATGAAAGTGAAAGGAAAGAAAGAGAATGGAAAGATTGTATGAGGAAAGAAAAAGAGTAGAAAGTGAGGGGATTATTTTGGTTGTTTGGTATAAGAGAAAGTAGAGTGGAAAGTTGGAGGAAAGAAAGATCTATAAATAATAATTGACATAAATACCCTTGAATATAAATAATACAGACACACACACACACACACATTCACGTGTCTGGAAAAAGAAAGTGGCTAGATTGTGAATAATAGTTCAATATCACACCATAGAGACAGGACAAAAAACGTGGCAATGACTTGAAAAAATAAAAAGAGAGATTACAAATGAATAGTGAAATAAATAAAAGCAATTAAAGTTGGGGTGTTTTGGACTTCTCATACAAAATAAGTGTGTTTCTCAACCTTTCCGTCCATCTATGAGTGAAAAGGTTTTTAGTTTGGGCCCCACTGAATTCTTTCTTTTCTTTGCCTTTTTAGTGAGTTCCAAACAAGGGGAAGTGCTTCTTTCCCTCAACTTTCTCTCCTTCTCACAATCTTTCCACAGTGTCAAAGTGCTTGAATTAATTATTCTCTACTGGCTTCAATTTTAGGGCTGCTTACAAAGGTTTTGCTGATTGTATACGTCTTCTGTTATTTCTTGATGCACATCGGGGGCGTCCGGATAAAGATGGTATGCTCTTATGCTCTATTCTAAACTTCTTTTATTGTGCTGAAATTATTCACGTACCGATATATATACTACGAATTGTTCTTTGATTTTAAAGGGATTATTCTTCTATTCTCCCCACTTTATTCAGGTACCACTCCTCTCCATTGGGCTGCTATGCGAGGTAACTTGGAGGCCTGTACCGTGTTAGTACAGGCTGGCAAAAAGGAAGACCTGGTGGTGACTGATATTAGTGGCCTTACGCCAGCTCAGCTTGCTTCTGATAGGAAACACAGACAAGTTGCTTTTTTCCTCGTGAGTGTTTTATAACCAAAATATTTTAATTTGCTTAGTAATGTCATTTGGATGAAAGTTTGCCATCCATCTTTTTGGTTTCTCCCCACCCCAGCCAATGGTTTTGAGAATGAAACTGTGGCTATCTTTCCTGAAAAGATTTGTGTTCATTGAATTTATCGAATATGTGCTCAAATGGATTTTTATGTGCGTTTCCTTTACAAAGAAATGCATTTCCAGTGTTAATGTGCAAAATCTACTTGTCATTCTTTCCCAATGGTATTAGTAAATGCAGACATGCTTCTGCAATGCATATTGACTTCTGGACCACTTTTACAGCATAAACCTCTCCCATTACAAGATATTGTTTAGATGATTGAGGGGTGCATGCTGATTCTGTCTTTGTGATTTTACACTAGTTAATCATATTATATTTCTACTCAGGAACACTTAGATTTTAAAAAGTGACTTGTAAAAGGCTCAATGCTTTGATACTAAAAGTTGTATCACCTAAGACTCACTCCTAACAAAATATAAAGCCCACTATATTGGCTATGGAAAAAGAAGTATTTACTGAAAGTAAAAATGCTGAAGATGAGCACATCTTCTTACCTTCTAAATACTAACAGTTTTTACATGAAAAGGTCACGCCCATTGTAAAGAGACTCTTTATTCTTTTGAACGATTATGGTTGTCCGAGAGTTTGTAACAAAGTAGCTACTTGGTTCTTTTAAATAAAAGCGTCACATCTGCGTATTTATTATGAATTTGCTTTTTACCTTCTACATTTATGTTTGCTGCTTCACAAACATCATCATTTTGATTTGATGATTGATTGTAGACCTGTCAAATATTTTCACTATATTTGGTTCATATATTGGACACTTATATGTAATAAGCTTTTCTTGCTAAATCTCTTTTACAGGGAAATGCCCGAATGCTGCTTGATAAAAGCTTTGACTCTAACAGCCGCCTTGGAAAGATATCTAAATTAGGACTTGCTCCTGTACTTTGGTGCATAATTTTTGTGCTACTGGTCACCTATATTCATTCGGTCATCTTGGGTATATATCTAAGCTTCCACATTTGAAATCAATTGTGTGTTTCTGTGAGCACCGTCATGCATATTTATGCCTTTTTTCCATGGCCGTCTGACTGTTATTTCCATCATTCTGTTAATTTTATCTTCAGCAACAAATATGCCCAAGCTGACAGCATCAGCTGGCCTTTTTGCATGGTTTGGAGTGTTGCTTGCTACTGTTGGATTGGTGATGTTTTATAGGTGTAGCAGGTGAGTATTATGGACTTCAAAACTATACATCATCTCATGAAAGTTCTCTAGGCCACTATAAGGACCAGAGCTTACTTTTCAAAACCGTAACATGACCTTGTTTCATCTTTTTAAGGTTTTTAAGAGACCACTTGTAGATTTTCTAAGTTGTTATGGAAAATCTCAATGTGATTTTCTTTGTATTATTTATTATGACGAGGTTGCTATCCTGCTACCGATAGGATAGCTAGATGCTATGTCCATCATTCATGTCTAATGTAATGTAGTAATTATACTTAGGATAGTTAGATGTTATGATTATTTATGGAACTCATTAATATGACTGAAATCTGACCATCTAAAATCCAATGATGCTTGCTTTTCTGGATATATTCCCCAAGTAGCTTTTTTTACACTAGGTGAAATTTTGTTAAGATCAATCTTATAATTATTTGATGTGTATTGGAACCTTTTCAACAATTTTTTTTCCTATCCTGTGTTCAAGTTCTGAAGATAGCAATATTGATGGAACTTCAAGGTAGCAGTGTTTTGTAAATTGTAATGTATGATGGTCACTATGTACTAACTATATGGTGTGAACTTACCTACAGATAGACATGTAGAGCAACAGTTCATTTTTCAGTCGTAGATTATTAAAATAAAATATCTAGTTACAACTTGTTTCTTAAATATCTGCCTTTTTGTAAAGAGATTTTATTTGTTTTATTGTTTGACTGTTTTCTTAATCTTTCTCAATTTGTTTTTGACAGCAAGGATCCAGGTTATATCAGAATGAACGGGCATGACACTCGGAATATGAAAGATGATGTGAGTTTTATTTTGCTATACCTAATTTCTACTTTGATTCCAGCACTACCCGCCCCACCTGCAGTATTTTACTTTTATTTCCTTTTGCAGTTTTTACCATATCAGTGTGCAATCATCTTTGTGTTCTAAATATATATTTAATGTATATGCCAATGACTTCAAAAGTTCGAATGGTTTATCGCAGGAGCCTCTTTTGAAGATTGAGAAAAATAATCCTGCTTTGCTAGCTGGAAATTGGTCCCAACTTTGTGCAACATGCAAGGTTGTTTTGGCTTTCTTTAGATTTTCTGCATTGAAGCCTTATCACCAGTAATTAATATCTTGCACACAGATTATAAATGTCTGTCCTTTCTTTGCTTCAAACAATTTTGTACTCAATTTTATGTTGCTTTTTCGTTAGATTGTTAGGCCTCTTCGTGCGAAACATTGTTCTACGTGTGATCGTTGTGTGGAGCAATTTGACCATCATTGTCCTTGGGTATCCAATTGCATTGGCAAGGTACTTCTTGATGAATTTGTGGTTTACATGCTTTTGCATTTGAATTTTAGTTGAATACTTTAAGCTTTTATTTTTGTCATTGACTTTGACAACAAAGAGGTTGGTGGGCAAGGGAAATTAGTCTCAGATTTTGTTTTTTCCTCTAGGTGTTTTCCTTTGCAAATATGCTTTATACACCGAATAAAATTAAAGCATGGATATGGAGCATGCCACATATCAATATTCAGTAAATGCATTAGTGCACCTTTTGATGTCTAAGTCTTATTTGCTCCCTTCACAAAAAAAAAAGAGTCTTATTTGCTGATACTATTAATCTTTAGTCTTCCTTGAGTGGAGGTGCTGGTGATTCTTAAGTTTAATTCTATGTTATAGCTGTAAAAATAAAATATACGCACTTGAGTAAGTTGACCATTAGTTATTTGAATTCATTTTTACCAGAAACTATTTTTCCAGTAAATCAGTTTTGTAAGTTGGGCTAGACTATTAATCTTGTCTCACCCTCTTACTAGAGTGATAAAGTAGTCGCTAATCCTACTCCAACGCCATTTTATTCTTTTTTCATTAACCTTAAATTTTGAATAGGCGGTTTTATTTTTCTGACTGATTCAATGGGCCGGGTTTTCCCTTGGCAAACAAATTATCCTGATATGTTACATTTTATGATTGCAGAAGAATAAATGGGATTTCTTTGCTTTTCTTATTCTTGAAGTTTCAGCAATGTTGGTTACTGGTGGAGTATGTCTTACAAGTATGTGTATGTCGAGACATAGAGTTACTTTGTTAATTTTTGTGCAATTTAAACAGCTGATAGACACCAAAATTATGACTGCAGGAGTACTAACTGATCCACTTGCTCCTTCTTCGTTTGGGGCATGGATTAATTATGCTGGTAAAAATCACATTGGTGCAATATCATTTCTAATTGCTGATTTTTTCCTCTTCTTCGGAGTGTTTGCTTTGACAGCTGTTCAGGCTAGTCAGGTATGTCTTACAAGCCTATCGGGACAAAAGAATTTCCCTTTCTTCTGATCTGACTTGACTTATGCGTCTTTTTGCCTTTTGTTTTTCTTTCTTTTCTCAGATATCACGCAATATTACGACAAACGAAATGGCAAATGCATTGCGGTATAGCTACCTCAGAGGTCCAGGTGGTAGATTCAGAAACCCATATGATCATGGTATCAAGAAGAACTGTTCTGATTTCTTGATCAATGGGTACAATGAAGACTTGGAGTATGTTGAAGAATCAGGTAACTCTGAGGAGGGTCTAGGAATGATGCACATGGCAAGGGGCTCAACCATAACAAATGGAGACTCACATTCTCATTCTGATCATGCCAACGGAAACGGAAATGGCCATGTTGTTATTAATATGGATTCAAACAGTACCAACTCAAAAACACATCATGGTCATAGTAATGGTCATGTTCATTCTTCACATTGTAGTCATAGTAACCAAGGTAAAACCAGAAATGACAGCATTCCTGTGGGCTTAGGTCTTGGCCTCGGACGGAACACCAGATCTGTTTCATCCTCGTCGTGATAATGACATGTCTGGTTGTACCTAACTGTAATGTATCGTAGGCGAGAGCATCTTGTTAGATTACGTTAATTCAATTTATTGTGGCCCTTTTCTACCATACGCATGTTTAATCTTGTGCCTTTACTGTACATTCTCTTCTCTCCCCGTTGTTTCTTTTTTCTTCCTTCATGTATAATAACAAATTTGAGCTGCTATTAAAGCTTATAAGCCCTAAAATCGTCACGGGATTCAAATATAAAGGGGTTTTTTCCCCACCAATTATTGCCTTATACAGCCAATCCTTTGATGGATAAATGATGTTTGATTACATGGCTGAATTTTAAGTATTGTGAATAAAACAAATATAGGTAAGAGACGTATTCTCATATGCTGCGGGATTATTTTTAGGGATATAGCCTATAGGTAAGAAAGACATTTTCTCTTGGAGTTGTTCATTTGAGAGACAAAAATCCTGTGAAAAAAAACCGAGCCAACCTGAGGTTAGTTCTGTAGCAGGTTAAAATAGCCTTTGTGGGAATACTTTAGAGGGTCTCCTGTCAACGATTTTAATTACGCTGGTGCGGTAGGAAAAAAAAAAAATCTTATTTTTTTACAAGGATCTAATTCATACAGTGACACTGTACAACATTTTTACATTGTCCATTGATTTTAACCGTTCAATCACTTGTTACTTAAAAAGTCACATAAATGGTGGTTCATATTGGTTGACAAATTTGAAATATTTTACATTGATAGTACATGAAAATTACTCTCATTTTACAACGCAAGACCACTTTGGTATAACTTTATTTTGATTACTTTAAAATGAACTTTTACACAAGTAGCTGTTAATAAAAATAATATAAGCACATAATAGATGCATGATAAATTCTAGATTTGTATTTCTTTATTTCTATACTGTTTAAAGAGTCCAAATTAATATAAATTCAATGTTTTTAGAGGGTCTTTATATTTAAATGATTTTTTTAGTTTTTCAACATTGACAACCATCTCCTATGAAAAAAACATTGACAATCATCTTTATAAAAAAAATGGTTTACAATCATCAAATTCTTGTGGTAAAGTTGCAAAAAAAAAGTATGATTTACGTTTGCCAAGTGTGCAAATTTGCTCAATCACAGATTAATAATCATTCTTTACAATAAAATAAAAGAGTTTTCATTGGCTATGTTTTCAAGCATAATGTCGTGTGGCCGTATGGGGCTAACTTTTCATTTTACTTTTATAATAATACGAGGCGAATTCAATGGTACATCTAAAAAATTTAGTGTATTGGTACATTAAATCTTTAAATTAATGGTTAAATGAGTTATTTTTTGAAGAAAAAAATTATTTTCTATCATCTATAATTATAATAACTAAATCTTATTTACCAAAAACATTGACAAAATAAAATTTAATTTTTCTGAATTTTTATTACTCATAATAGAGAATTTTGATTATTTTTTATAATAAAATGCAAAAAATAATTAGTATGATTCTTATAAACAATGAAATGATGTTTTTTCTTATAAAATAATATTTTCTAAAATATAAATATCAACAAATAACTTTTCATTTCATAAAAATGATAGTAATTTATAAATTTTTGAAGCAAGAATATCAATACACTTTAATTTGCGAGTGTACCGTAGAAGTTCTTATAATATGACGATGATATTCATTTTTTTTGCCCATGATGGTATGTAGGGAGAGAAGTAGGATGAGCCACGTCAAAAAAAGAAGTAGGATCAGGATGAGCTACATGAGTAGTAAAAAAAAATTGGCATGTTATTAAAATTTAAGGTTTTAACGTGTTAAAAAAATTATTTCATGCTAATATATATGTCATTATCATACGATCTATCTTGTAATTATACATTTATATTCAATTATTTTTATCAGAAAATACATTATACTTCAACAAATACAAATATGAGAAGCAATCTTGTGATATTTTCGACTTGCCTTTCATGGTCATGAGAATATATACAAGACTGATATGATTCTTGTCAAAAAAAAGAAAGAAAAAAATGGCATTTTTTCTTTGGGTGGAAAATATGACATTTTTGTTATTTGTAGATAAAATGATGAATATCGTCTAAAACTCATATATATAATTATGAGGTTTCATATTCAAATCTAAGTGGATATGTCTAACCTAAGAATATCGACATTGTCAGTTGAACTAGACACAAGACGACATTATTTATACAAGCGGAAAACAAGAGATCTTGTTATTCAAATTATTTAAATAAATAAAAAAGAACATACTGTTACCTTTATAAGCATGCACTAAATATTCTTAAAAAAGAAAAAAGAAAAGAACATGCACCAAATTAACCACGAAGGAAAGACATAATGACGTTTGAAAATTAAATTTCAAACGTTGATTGAAGCTGCACTTTGGCACTTTGGAGAATAGATAATAGATTACACCGTCAAAGTTAGAGATAACGGTTTGACATATTCTTCACCATTCATTGGATTTAGATATAATCCAAGTCCCAAATTTGGTTTCGTCATCGTGGTGGTAGGAAAAAAAGTATTCTCCTATGTCTTGATTATTATAATAAAGATTTGAAAGGGACGTTCTTGAATTATTATATGAAGATAAAACTGAACAAACCATTTATAACCAGAAACAAATCGATTAGCTAATGCACTTCAAATAGAATTTGTTTGTATTCATAATTTAAAATCCACAATATCTTTCAATCTTTGAATTGAATAACTTACATGAATGTTAAATCTCAAGTTTTTTTTGGTTTAAATCGAAGTTTGTTTCCTTCGATTTTCACTACAATATTTGGAGGCAAAACTGTTTTATGTGTCTCACTATTGTAACTTAATTTTTTCCTTTTGCCCTTTGTTAGACTCTTGTTTTTCTCTCTTTTTTGAATTGTTTTTCTCTCTTGTACTGGTTGACACTTATTGTGGTAATATATTTCATTTTAGTCTCTTAAAAAAAAATAACTTACATGAAAATATGTTACACCAAAAAAAAACCTATACATTCCCTTTATTAGAAGTATAAACATCATATAAGTCAAAATTAAATTCATCAAACTTCATAGTAAATATCCTACTTAATGACTAATCATAACCGAGATTCATTTAAATACTACTACTATTAGTAATTATGTGAGCACAGTCTTCTTTGAAAAAGATTATGTGATCACACTAATAAATAAGTACTACTCACATTCACTTAACATAAGACTTATTTATCTAATTCACATGTGCAATAAAGGTAATTAATTTTGTTGATAATGATAAATTTGTTAATCTGCTAATTTTTTTTGTTACTGTTGGAAAAAATAATAAATTTGTCGTTCATGTTTATTAATTTTATAAATTAATGCAAAAACACAGCAGTGGAGAATGACGAGAGAGATGAGTAGAGAGAGCGAGGCGGCGGGCGACGGGTCTTCTCACATCCACCGTGCCAGATTTCTTTTTCACCGGCTGAGAGGTATTCATGGGGGAAAGGGGTCCAAGCAGGGTGCCAGAAATTGGGAGGATAGGGGTGAATGGACTGATGTGCGGTCGCGACGTCGGAAAGAGACGAGACAGGGTGATCGAAGATGGGACGGACATACGAAGGTTTCTCGGCTAGGTGGTTCACGGTTTGATCAGGTGGAGCGGTCTAGGTTTCGGTTCGGTGGCGGGCATAGTCGTGCAAGTCATGCTAGGGTTATGTCTAGGATGCAACAAAATAATAATCACGGTTTGAAAGAGGTGTAGGTGCGATTTGGTGATAAGGTGAGGTCTGATATGCGCGTGAATTATGCTCATCCAAGGAATGACGTGAATATGCATACAGGAAGTACTCCCTCCGGTCTCATATATAAGAAAATATTCCTTTTTTAGGTTCATTGAATAATTAATGTACCTGGTCTACATTGTAAAACAGATACATTAATTATTCAATAAACCTAAAGAAAGAATCTTTTCTTATATATGCAGACCGGAGGGAGTAATAAGAATGGGAAGTATATTAATGGCATGGGAAACGATAATAATGGGAAGCATGATAATGATGGCATGGGAGCTCCATGGAAGGAATATTAATGATATGGGAAGTGATAATAATGGGACGCATGGTAATAAGGGAATGAGAGCTCCAAGAATGCGGGAACGTATTTCTGGTGGAAAGCATGAGCAACTGGGGACAAAATTTAAAAGGTTGGCGTCTTTTTATTTTACGAATGTTCCCAAATTGATTTTGTATTTCTATTTGAGGAAGGAGTTTGAGGTTTGTGGGATATTGGATGATGTGTACTTGTCGAAACGATGTAATGTTTACGGCTAGGTCTTTGGTTTTGTTCGCTTTGCTAATGTTAAAGATGTTGAGAAGTTGTTAAAGGCTTTGAATAATGTTTGGTTTGGTATTTATCGAGTGTCGGCAAAGGTCGCTCGGTTTGATCGTTTGGACAAGGCATCTAGGGGTGAGGGTGTGCGAGGATTAGGGGGAAAAACGGATGTTGGAGGAGTGAAGGATGGCGAGGGAGAAAGGATTGTGAGAGCAGGGATGACGAAGGGGTGGGAGGTAAGTTCGAAGGTGCACGAGGGGGAGGAGACAGTCATTGCTGGGGGGGAAGAAGGTGGACGTCGGGGAGGGGGAGGTCCCGAAGGAGGGTGTTCCTGGTATGGTAAGGACGGGAGTGGGACCTTCGGAGGATGTAGGGTCGAAAGATGGAACAGTGTTTATTGATATAGTTAATAGAAATAAGCAGTGGAAAGATCTTCATCCAGCATTGGGGGGGTCAACCGAAAGTTTTGATTCGTAGGTATCAGATCTGATGGTGAGGACTGTCGAATGGGCACGAAAAGGGCGTTGTTGTTTCCATGTTGAATGGGGAGTCAATCCCATTGTTACAAGAACTGCATATCAGGATGTTGTGTTTAATGATATAGATATCATTCCGGTAGGAGAAGATAAAGTTTTTCTGCGGAGTTTATCAGGTGTTGATGTTATGAAGATCTTCGAGGATGCTTCCGATTTTTTTGATCACTTTTTTACGAAGCCAAGGGTTTGGAAGAAGGATATCATGGGTACAGAAAGAGGAGCATGACTGCGTCTTTAAGCGTTCCATTACATGCTTGGAATGAAATGTTATTTAAACTTTGTGTTTTGGATTGTGGTCGTTTCTTAAAGGCTAATAGTCGGACTTTGGGAAAGGAAAGATTTGATTACGCTCGTATTTTGGTAGCTACGTCCTCCTTGGAGATATTGAAATCTGCGGAGAAAATTATGGTGGATGGTGTTGTTCTTGAGATCAAGATTATGGAGGAGTGGGGTTTTTCGTTGGGCGAAGATGCGTGTTTGTTTGAGAACAATTCGGCTTTGGAGAGCCCGGAAACGGAAGTAATGCATGTGGAGGAACATGATTTTTGTGAGGTTAATGATTTGGTGGATACTCTCGTTGAGGAACTTGCGGTTAAGGATGGGGTAAATCAGTAAAACGTACAACACATAATGCATCTTCTCAACAAGATATTCCCGTGGAGCTGATGACCTTGGGTCATGTCTTGGTTTTAGCCATATTTTGATGTTGTTTTGTACATATTAGAGAGTCTTTTATTGATTTTTCATAGCTGAAATTAGACATAGTTAGAAGGAATGGTCAAAGGCCAAGGCGACTCTGGAACATGAAAATTTTGCAAGTTTTTGAGGTGTTTTGCTACTGGAAGTATCGTGCCACGATGGACCTGTGTCGTGGCACGATGAGAAGAAGGCCAGGAGAAGGAGTTCAACACTGGTATTTTCGTGCCACCATGGGATACCCATCATGCCAAAATGAAGCTTTGAATGTGTTGACCTGTGTTTAATGAGGCCATCGTGCCACGATGGACCTGTGTCGTGGCACGATGGGTCAGTTTCAGAAACTTGGATTATAAAATCCAGGTGCGTTTTCAGTGCAAGGGTTGGATTTTTTGACAAAGAAATTGAGTATAATATTGGAGATCGACTGTGGAAAGGAGCTGTTCAATTCTAGGACACTGGAGTTGAAGCTTTCCATCCTCTTTCTTATTGTGTAATGTCTCTCATTCTTGCTATGCTTTGTAATAGAAACATGAGTAGCTAATTACTCTATTGTTAGGGATGAGGTTAGCTAGATGATGACTTTTGCCTTGTGACCTCAGTTTGATCATTGAATAAGTTTATTGAATCATATTTCTTATCTTTGTGCTTAATGTTTTTATTGATTGATCACCTTTAAATTGATGTATGATTCATATTGTGAAACAGAAGTTGAATGTATGAATGCTTCAAGATAAGAAATTCTCGCCTTTGTAATCTAGGAATAGATACAAACCCGTGAAACCGTTTAGTAATTCTTGTTTGTTCATGCTTAATTCTAATTTTAAAATTCACTAAGGAATTAGGGTTTATCTTAGAATTAATGATTTTGTCGCTAAGGAATTAGGACAAAAGTAATTTAGAGAATTAGGTTATGATTCATTAAATAAGTTCATTGATCATATCTAAGCGAGTAGCTCAAGGTTCGTCGTCTAGTGAAACTCATCCCTGACAAGCTTTCTATCTTTGAAATTCAAACAAGTTTTATTTTCCGCAATTTTCCATTATTGTTATTAAACAAACTTTGTACCCTTTTGTTCAATTGAGTTCTAAAATTACATTTTGACAGTATAACGCAGTCCTCGAGTTCGACACTCGGTTTACCGTTTTAACTTTACTACTTGAACGATTTTGTACACTTGCGAAAATTCGCCATCAGGAGCCTTCTGTGGTGACTTGTGTGTTACGTGCAGAAGGAAGGGATGAAGCTAATAGTTCTCTCAAGGTCCGAAATGAAGCACAACATGTGGTGACATCATTGCGTGAATGTGAATCGGATGTTGCCTCCAGCAGTTATTAGAATGATTGCTATTGGTAAGGTGGATAAGTTTGTTTCACGGAATTCAAATCCTAATAATTTTGTGTTGGGTGAATCGCGAGAGGATGCGGTATTGAAGGATAAAGGTAAACACACATCTTCTCAATTTCCTTCTGCAAAGAAAGACCAACGTACACATTCTTGTCCTCCGGAGGTTTCTCGGTCTACGTTGTCAGGGTCGTGGAGCTTGGAGTGGTTAACTCATCATCACCATGGGGATGCAGATATTATTTCCTCTACTAATAAAAGGGCTAAAAATCAGTATGTGTAGGTGGTGGTTAGAATTTCGTTAGTTGGAGAAATAAAAAGAAAGCAGGCTGGTCCTTTGAAACATTTAGTGAATAGTTTGGAAAAAAGTAGCTCGTATGCCTGGTAAGGAGAGGAAGGAGGTTCTTAAGGTCCTGAAAAAAAAGGGTCAGCAGGCGTAGAGAGTGGTCTCGGTCTGGGGATTTGAATGGTTTGCAAACCGAGGGGTCTTTGGTATCTGATTCTTCTATGCCATATGTTCATAATGATTGGAAAAATTGGGTGATTCTGCATGGCAATGAGGAGGTGTATGTTGATGATGTGTGGGGAATATGCAAGGCGATGAGTGTGAAATTTAAAGGAGATAAGTCAAATATGTTTAACTGTGTTGTCTATGGGGAGGAGAATTGTCAATAATGGGGACAGAGGAGTGAGGGGGAGGAGAGGAAGGGTGGTACGTAGGATCACGGGAAGTGATAAAGTAGTTTTTGGTGGGGGAGTAAGGTGTGTGTCATGAAGTTAGTGTCTTGGAATATTAGGGGCTTAGGGGTTTTGAGAAGCGGAAAGAGGTGAGAAATTTGGTAGGGAGAGAAGAAAACTGACTTGTTTTGTGTATTCAAGAAACAAAGTTAGCAGGTATTGATGAGGTGTTGTGCTCGTCCATTTGGGGTAGTTCGCCACACGATTATTCGTATCAGCCTTCAGTAGGAGCTCCAGGTGGTCTATTGACTGTATGGGATAGTTCAAAAGTGGAGGTGTGGTCAACAGGTAGTTTTGAGCATGTTTTGTTGATTCACAACAAGTTTATTTCTAATAATGACGAGTTTTATTTGTTCAATACATATGCGCCTTTTGAAAATATGGCTAAACAATTGTTGTGGGATTCGTTGTCTGTGAGACTCGGCGCCTATGTAAGGAAGAATGTTTGTGTGTGTGGGAATTTTAATGTTGTTCGGTGTGTAGAGGAAAGGAAATCGACGGGGGTATTAGTTCGCAATGAAGATGTTGCTGCTTTCAGCAATTTTATTGATGAGAATTTGTTAGTTGATCTTCCTCTTGGGGGTCGATCGTTCACATGGTATCAAGGAGATGGTCGTTCCATGAGTAGGTTGGACAAATTTCTATTATCCGAGGAATGATGCTTGACTTGGCCTAATTGTGTGCAGTTGGCCCAAATTCGAGGGTTATCAGATCACTGTTCTATTGTATTGTCAATTGATGAGGTTGATTGGGGGACTCGACCAAAGCGGATGCTGAAGTGTTGGGCTAAGGTCTCTGGCTATAGGCAGTTTGTGTGTGATCAGTGGAGTTCTTTTCAGGTTAAGGGATGAGGTGGGTATGTCGCCAAGGAGAAGTTTAAACTCATTGAATCGGCTCTTCATTTGTGGCACAACAAGCATGTTCAAAATTTACCAGGTAGAATTTCGTCTCTAAAGGATCGTATAGCTATGTTAGATTGTAAAGGAGAGACTGAGTTATTATCAGAAGGAGAAATGGAGGAGCTTCGGGGGCTGACAGGTGACTTACATTCCTTATCTCGGATTAATACTAGTACCTGTTGGCAACAATCGCAGCTTCGATGGCTCAAAGAGGGAGATGCAAACTCTAAGTTCTTTCACGGGGTTATGTCATCGCGTTGGAGGGGGAATAATTTGTCTACAGTCAAGTTGGATGGTTCTCTGGTGGAGGGAGTGTGTAATGTACGTAAAGCAGTTTTTACTCATTTTGCGGATCATTTTAAGGCGCGCCATGTTGACAGACCTGTAGTGGATGGTTTACATTTTCCTTCGTTGACGCAGTTGGATGTGGGGAACTTGATAAAGCCTTTTAGTTTGGAGGAAGTTAAAGACGCAGTTTGGGATTGTGACAGTTTCAAAAGTCCTGGTCCGGATGGAATCAATTTCAGTTTTATTAAAGACTTTTGGGCTGAGATTAAAGTTGACATTATGCGCTTTATATCAGAGTTCCACCGCAATGGAAAATTGACGAAAGGTATTAATTGCACCTTTATTGCTTTGATACCTAAGGTTGATAGTCCCTAACGCTTGAATGATTTCAGATTCATTTCTCTTGTGAGTAGTTTGTATCAAATTTTGGCAAAAGTGCTCGCAAATAGAATTTGGGTGGTGATCAGTAGTGTGATATCAGATACGCAATCAGCTTTTGTGAAAAACAGGCAAATTCTTGTTGGGATTCTGATAGCCAATAAGGTGGTTGATGAGGCTAGAAAGAAGAAGAAAAAGTTACTGATGTTCAATGTTGATTTTGAAAAGGCGTATGATTCGGTGGATTGGGGTTATCTGGACGATGTTATGAGAAAGATAATGTTTCCGACTCTCTGGAGGAAATGGATAAAGGAGTGTATTAGTACGGTGACGACATTTGTGTTGGTTAATGGAAGTCCCACGGAAGAATTTCCATTGAAAAGGGGGGTTGAGACAGGGCGACCCTATTTCCCCTTTTCTTTTTTGATAGCAGCCGCAGGATTACACGTGATGATGAATTCAATGGTGGAGTCCAATGTGTTCACTGGTGAAATTCTGGCAGGACAGGTTCTGAACTATAAAACAGAGTCTGGAAAATAGCAGTTCAGAAGCAGAAATTAAAACAGACAGAAGATAAAGAACACAGTTATTTGTTAACCCAGTTCGGTGCAAACTTCACCTACATCTGGAGGATACCAATCCAGGAAGGAAATCCACTAAGTAGTATTAATTCTAAGACTCAAGTCACAGCCCCTGTTTTTCCAGCCTTATCACTTAATCACTACCCATATAGACTTCTACCTAGGAACTCCTAGATATAAGAACCCACTTACTTCCTAATCACGTAATCACAGCCCCTGTGATTATCAAACTCTTAAAACAAATCAATTACGAAGACACACTTCAAAACATCAAAGACATCACTCGTGCTTAAAAGCTTAGAGGGAATTACAACTCAAAACAAAACAACCAACTCTAACAGATGAGTGGTGTACAAAGACAGAGCAACAGCTCATAGACTCAAAAACACTAAGACTCTTTTAAGTATAACTTCTGGTTTTTCTCATTCAGGTCTTCAATAGCAACGTCCTCTTTAAATAAGCTTCAGCAACACATAATTCTGAACCAAATCTCCAAAGATATAATCCCAGAATTCTTTAGAAGCAAATAGAAGCTCTTATTTATTCAGAAATATATTTTCCAAATATTTCTTTGAAAATATATTCACGAATAACTGAAACAAATCTTCAGAATAAATCTTGTGTGAAAACAAACTTCTGAACAAATCTTGCGCAACAGTCTTCTAGAAACAAAGCTTGAATAAATCTTCAACAAATCAAATCCAAGGCGCAAAGATTAAATGCAGAAAACAAGCAAAACAAGCTTCTGAAGTGCAGCTTCTGAAGTTCTGCTTCTGAAGGTCAACAAAAGTCAGCGTCTGAAGGCAGCTTCTGAAGGTCAACAAAAGTCAACGTCTGAAGGCAGCTTCTGAAGGTCAACAAAAGTCAACTTCTGAACAGTGCGTCTGAAGATCAGCTTCTAAACAGTGCGTCTGAAGACCTTCGCAGAGCGCAGTGGCTTCGCAGAGCAAAGATATCAGCTTCTGAAGTACTGTAGCTCCTGACCCAGCATCTGAAGATGCACAAAATGAAATTTTCAGCTTCTGAAGACATACTGCTTGTATATTTGATTTTTGCAAAACATGTAGCCAACACTCAAATATCCAACAATCTCCCCCTTTGGCAAATTTTTGGCTAAAATCAAATTGATCATAAAGACAAGTTCTTCACTCAACAAAAGTACTCAACCATGAAGAACTACACATATTTAAACATAGCACCAGAGTCAGCAGCGGATAAAATGCTATGTTAACACATAAAAACTCCCCCTGCAACATACATCAACAGTTTTTGAGGTACAACTTCTCCCCCTGAAACACATATTCAGGAACTCCCCCTGAACCAGACAATCAGAAGCTCCAACTCCCCCTGAACTGTTGAACAGCTTCTGAAACAGACACATTATTTCTCCCCCTTTTTAGCCAAACAATGTTGACAAAATAACCAGCAATCACCAGGAAAACACAGAACAACACATAAAGAATCAACATGAAAAACATCAGCACAGAACCCATCACAACACAAGCAACAGGATCAAAACCACACAACATCCACACACAAAAGAACAAAACAATACTGCAAAGTACAACACAATTGCAGACCAGAAACACAAACAGAAATCCAAGACAACAGTCACAAACTTGTCAGTCTTTAGACTCAGCATCAGAAGTTGCTCAGTCTTCATTAGACACAACATCAGATGCTGCTCAGTTGATGTGTGCTTCAGGCACATTCAGAACCTTCTTCCTAACAATCTGTTTCTGAAGAACAACAATTCTCTTCTGAACACAGGACATGGTATCATGCTTAATAACATCTTCAGACTTACTTTGATCCACTTCCTTTCCTTTTAGAGTTTTCTGAACAGGGACAGGAACCAAAACCTTGCTCCAGACTTTAGATGGTCCAGCAACAGAACTCTTCTTTGCTGCAGGAGTGGGCTTGCTGTCAGCAGCAACAACCTTTCCTTTCCTATCTTTCAGATTCTGGGCAACACTTTCACATTTTGGTCTCCAAACCTTCTTGACCTTGCTTTTGTTCTCAGCTGGTTCCACTTTTCTGTGTTGAAAATGCTTGGGGTATCCATGCAGCTTGTAACAAAAAGGTTAATGTGTCCCTTTTTACCACAGTGATGACATACCCAAGGATGAGAAACCTTCTTGTCTTTAGATCCCTGAGGTTTGTTCTTAGGTTTGCTCATCAGAGGAACATAAGTAGTAGCAGGTATGAACCTCTTAGCAGGATTTTGCTGTTTGATGCTCAGATTCTTATCAATAAATCCTATGCCATTTGGTTTTCCTTGATTCTGATTCTCCAAAATCTCTTCCAGCACATCAGTAGCAGAGTTCATCATTCTAACTTGCTTCTTCATATGATCAAGTTGAGAATTTAGTTGAGTTACCTCATTATTGAGAACATAAATTTTCTCTAAGTGTTCACTTCTTTCAATCTGAAGTTGAGTGATAGTTTTCTTCTGTTCTTCCAGCTGCTTGCACACTTCTGCAAATTGAACATGCACCTTCTTGCAAAACTCAGCAGGTTCTTTGTAATAGGTAACCAGATCTTCACAGGATGATTCTCCATCACTTGACTCAGTATCAGATGTTGTCTCAGAACTTGATAGTGCTTCTGAACCCATAACTCCATCATCAGTCATGCATCTTCCAGTAAAGGCAGCAACATGCCTGGCTGATTTATTCCCCACTTCTCCTTCTGAGTCATCTTCATCAGACCAAGACACATCCAGACTTTTCTTCTGCTTCTTGAGGTAAGTAGGACATTCTGACTTGACATGACCATATCCCTCACACACATAGCACTGAACTCCCTTTGATTGATTGCTCTTCTCATCAGTTCTTGTCTTCTGCTTCAGAAACTTCTTAAATTGTTTACTCAGCATCACAAGAGCTTCTGATGGGCTTTCATTATCCACACTTTCAGCATCTGCTACAAAAGCAACACCTTTCCCCTTCTTATCAGTTATGGCTATTTCAAAGTTCTGAAGAGACCCAATCAATTCCTCAACCTTCATGCTGGAGATGTCATGTGCTTCTTCAATTGCAGTCACCTTCATATCAAATCTCTTAGGTAAGGATCTGAGAATTTTTCTTACAAGCTTCTCATCAGATACTTTTTCTCCAAGTGATTCAAAAGAGTTAGCCATGTCCAGAACATTCATGTAAAAGTCTTGTACGTGAAGGTGAGAAAAACACACAAGAAGGGGGGGGTTGAATTGTGTGTGGGCTGATTTAAAATTCTTTTTCTTTCTCAAAACTTTGGTTAAGTTCAGAACTTGATTTTGAACCTTTATCAAAGTGTTTATGCAGCGGATTAAATAGAGAAGATAAAGGGAAAGAGAGACACACAATACTTTTATACTAGTTCCTTCCACAAGTTGGAAGTAGTCTAGTCCCCCTGTCACTTACATGAGATTTGAACTATAATCAGATGATTACAATTGCTCAAAGCACAAAGCTAAGAGACTTCAATGCTCAAACACCTAGTAAGAGACTTCTAATGCTCAAGACACTAATTCAAGAAACTTCCAATGCTCAATACACAAAGTAAAGAGACTTCTCTGCTCAAAGCACAAAGCTAAGAGACTTCTAATTGCTTAGAACACAAAGTAATGAGACTTCTGGATGCTCAGTACGCAGACTGAGACTTGAACCAAACTGAATTACAAAGAAAGTAAGTTTGGGTTGAACACTTGATCAAATATCAGAGGTGTTCACTTAATACAACTCAGGTATAAGACTCTACACTTAAGAAATTCTAAGATACAAAGATTGTAAGAATTTCTAAGAGTTTTGGGTGACTTTCAAATATTGACAGCAAAACAGAGCACAAATTCAGTCTTTTTGTTTCAAGAGTCTTAGCAGTTTTTCTCTTCAAATCTTCACCCTTTTATAGAGCAAAAGATAGCTGTTGAGAATTGCCTGAAAACCAGCAAAGAGTCGTTGCAAATTGTAAGCTAGGTTAGCTGAAAATGTGCGCTGAACTGGGCAGAAAACAGAGCACGCATTTTTGAATTCTTTCCTTAAAAACTGGGGAATGTTTTGGCCAAGGAGACAACTGTTCCATTGGAGTTGTTCTGACATTGCAGGCATTAAATGCTGATAGAGACAGTTGCTTTTCCTTCCACGTCAGACTTTAGAAGCTTCTCAAACACTGTTCATCAGAAGCAGGTCTTCAGACTCACCCTTTAGAAACACTGTTCATCAGACGCTCCCTTCAGAAGTTGACTTTTGTTGACCTTCAGACTCAGCCTTCAGACGTTGACTTCTGTTGACCTTCAGACTCAACCTTCAGACGTTGACCAACGTTGACCTTCAGACTCAGCCTTCAGAAGCACCCTTCAGACGCAGTCTTCAGACTCTGCCTTCAGAAGCACCCTTCAGACGTAGTCTTCAGACTCAATCTTCAGAAGCTGCTTCAGACCCAGTTTTGCTTCAGACTTGCAACAAAGGCTTCAATGCATTCTTTCTTGCTCTTAGCTTGTTCTTCCAAAACCAATATTAATTACCAAACATTAAGAACATGGTTCTGCACACTTAGAACAAAGCATTAGCAATTCCAATTTTCTTTTTAACACTTTGTTATCATCAAAACCCAAAAGAGATTTGTTCATACAAATTTTGTTCCAACAATCTCCCCCTTTTTGATGATGACAAACATAAGTATTAATAGAAAATTGTTGTTAATTTAATTAACAAGTTGACTACAGGGTGTGAGGTTTGCAAGCTCCCCCTGAGTCTGATCCAGGTTAATTAAATTCAATTTTATATAAAAAATGTGAGAATTTCAGAATTGTTGCTAAGTTTAATTAACAAGCTGACTTCAGGATGAGGTTTGCAAGCTCCCCCTTAGTCTGATAATCCTCATGGTTAGGTTTGCAAGCTCCCCTTGATTCTTATCCATGTTAATTAAATTTAACTTAGAACAATAATGTGAAATTATCACTCAGAATTGTAAATAACAAGCTGACTTCAGGTTATGAGGTTTGTAAGCTCTCCCCCTAAGTCTGATAATCCACAGGATGAGTTTTGTAAGCTCCCCGAGTCTTATCCTTGTTATTTAAATTCATTTCAACTCATTAAAGAGTGATTTATCTCACAGAATTAAATTCAGAGGCTAAGAGATTAAAAACAGTTCTCATAAGTTAATTTCTATCAGAAATTGACTTATGTTCTGAGCCTCAGGCCTTAATACCTTTTACTACCCTTCATACGTTAATTAACTGACAGAAATTAACTTATATTTTTGAGCTCAGGAGCCTTAATACTTGTTTACTTTTTCTCCCCCTTTTGTCATCAACAAAAAGAAAATTTTCAGAATTTTTAAGAGAGTTTGAAAAACATGTGAGATAAAAATGCAATCATATAGGTAATCAAGCAGCAAAGATAAGCATCAGAGCAAGCTTGATCATACATGAAGTATATAACATTGCATTTGAAAATCAGAGAATGTTGTTCAGAGCATAAAAGATTGTTCAGAGCATTCTGATCAGACACAAACTGTTCAGAAATGTTCAGTACCACTTGACTGGTTTTAGAAAACTGAAAACAAATCATTTTGTTCAAAGCATTTTTGTTCAGTATTTCAAAGACAGATTCAGAAAAAAGTCTTTTGGCTACTTGGAGTACTCTTAGTATCACTGAACTATCTTAGACAAGATTGTTCAGATCATATACCAACTTAAAGTTTTAGCACAACTGAACTCTTTTCAGAAAACTGAAAAAAAAGAGTATTTAGCTCAATGCTTCTGAACTCTTCAGACAGAATTGTTCAGAGTTTTTAAATATGTTTGAAAAGCTGAACATGTCTGATACAAAAGTGAGACTGATACCAAAACAAAAGGTTTGTAAAGCTGAACATGTCTGATATCAATTTGAGCATGTTTGATGAAAAAATGTGTCTGTGTTTTTGTTTAAAACATTTTAGAACTGAAAAGAGAAAAACACATTTTGCATATTGATGACTTTGGAGGGACAAAGCATAACTTTCAAAGCTTAATTCATCATTGCCCAGAGTTATAACTTACCAGATTCTGACCAAAAGTTTGATAACTATCAGATTCAGAAGTCAGAAAATCCAGGTTCTGAACCTCAGACTCTGAAGTTTTTCAGATGCTTAACTTTCTTCAGACTCACAAAATGAGTGACTGATAAGTCTTAGCTTCTGATAAACTCAGGATCTCAGTTTTCATTCAGATTCAAGCATATTTTCAAGAGATGAAATGCATGTTCAGATTCTTTTTAATAAAGTTAAATTTGTCTTCTGTCTGGGGTTTTGTAAATATGTCAGCCCATTGATGATCAGTATCAATGAATTGAATATCCAAAACTCCCTTCTGAACATAATCTCTTATAAAATGATGTTTAATTTCTATATGCTTGGCTCTAGAATGTAGAATTGGATTTTTAGACAGACATATTGCAGCAGTATTATCACAATAAATATGAATGCTATCTGCATGAATCTGATAGTCTTCCAACTGATGTTTCATCCAGAGCAGTTGTGTGCTACAACTTGCAGCTGAGATGTATTCTGCTTCTGCTGTTGACAAAGCAATAGTTGCTTGTCTCTTGCTGGCCCAGGATATCAGATTCCCACCAAGAAACTGACAGTTTCCACTGGTGGATTTTCTTTCAATCCTGTCCCCAGCATAATCAGCATCACAGAATCCAACTAGCTTATAATCCAAGGATTTCTTATACAGAAGTCCCAGATTAGTTGTTCCTTTCAGATACCTAAAGATTCTCTTGACAGCAGTCATATGAGATACTCTAGGATCTGACTGAAATCTAGCACACAGACATACACTAAACAAAATATCTGGCCTAGAAGCAGTTAAGAATAACAGAGAACCTATCATACCTCTGTAGGGCTTCTGATATACTTTTGAGCCATTGTCCTCTTTGCTTAAGATGCAGGTAGGATGCATTGGTGTTGTCATCAGCTTACAATCATCAAGCTGGAACTTCTTCAGAAGCTCCTTTGTGTATTTGGACTGATGAACATACACACCATCTTTGCATTGGTTGATTTGAATTCCAAGAAAGAATTTCAACTCTCCCATCATGCTCATTTCAAATTCATCCTGCATTAACTTAGAAAACTCTTTGCAAAGAGAGGCATTAGTAGAACCAAATATGATATCATCAACATATATTTGCACAATTAAGATGTCTTTCTTAAGAGTTTTTCTAAAGAGTGTATTGCCAACTTGACCTCTTACAAAATCATTTTTAAGTAAGAAATTACTTAGCCTTTCATACCAAGCTCTAGGAGCTTGTTTCAGACCATATAGAGATTTCTTAAGTTTAAAAACAAAATCTGGATGTTTTATATCTTCAAAACCAGGAGGTTGTTTAACATAAACTTCTTCAGAAATAACTCCATTTAAAAAAGCACTCTTAACATCCATTTGATATAAGATGATATCATGATTAACAACATAGGAAAGAAGTAACCTGATTGCTTCCAGTCTTGCAACTGGAGCAAATGTCTCAGTGTAGTCTATTCCTTCCTGCTGGTTGTAGCCTTGAGCAACCAGTCTAGCCTTGTTTCTGATCACTTCTCCTTGTTCATTGAGCTTGTTTATGAACACCCATTTTGTTCCAATGATGTTCTTGTTTTCTGGTTTTGCAACTAGATCCCAGACATCATTCCTTTGAAACTGGTTCAGTTCTTCTTGCATAGCTACAATCCAACCATCATCTGCAAGTGCTTCATCAGCTGTTGTGGGTTCAATCATTGATAGAAGTCCAATCATAGAATCATTCTGACAGAATGCTGATCTTGTTTCCTTAGACTGTTCTTGTTCCCAATAATCAGCTCCTCAGGATGTGAAGACTTGTACTTAAATGAAGTTCTGGGTGGATTAGCTTCTGAAGAATCACCAAGGGCTTGTTCAGAACCATGCTGATCTTGATTATCTTCAGGAGGAGTGTCAGCATCTGAGAGTTTCTCAGTTTCTTCAGAATTTTCAGCTTCTGAACTTTCTTCAGACTCTGATCTCAGTTCAGGTTCTGAAGGTTCTTCTGAGAGTCTGAAATCTGCAAAACTCTCAACCAGCTCTGGTATTTCATTACCAGGCTTCTTATCATCAAATCTTATGTGTATTGATTCTTCAACAACATGTGTTTCAGAATTATACACCCTGTATGCTTTAGATCTCTCTGAGTATCCTAAAAAGGTACCCTTTTGAGCCTTAGCATCAAATTTCTTTAGGTAGATCTTATTGTTCAGTATGTAACAAGTACAACCAAACTGATGAAAATAAGAAATGCTTGGTTTTCTTCCTTTAAAAATTTCATATGTTGTTTTATTCATAATAGGTCTGATATAGATCCTGTTCTGAATATAACATGCTGTGTTAACAGCTTCTGCCCAAAAGTACTTTGCAATTTTGGATTCATGGATCATGGTTCTGGCCATTTCTTGCAAAGATCTGTTCTTTCTCTCTACAACCCCATTTTGTTGTGGAGTTCTAGGAGAAGAGAACTCATGGAGAATTCCATGATCTTCACAAAAATTTTCAAAAGGTTCATTTTCAAATTCCCCACCATGATCACTTCTGACTTTTAAAATTTTCAAGTCAGTTTCATTTTGTACTTGTTTGCAGAATTTATTAAACACATCATATGTTTCATTTTTAGTTCTAAGGAATTTAACTCAAGTCCACCTACTATATTCATCAACAATTACAAGCCCATACTTCTTCCCATTGATTGAAGTTGTTCCAACAGGACCAAACAAATCAATGTGAAGCAGTTCTAAAGGTCTTGAGGTGGAAACAATGTTTTTGGATTTAAAAGATGTTTTAGAAATTTTTCCAACTTTGCATGCTCCACAAAGAGCATCTGAGTGATAATCAATTTTAGGCAGGCCTCTAACCAGTTGCAACTTGCTTAAGCTTAGAGATGAGTCTCCAGTTAGCATGTCCCAACCTTTTGTGCCATACCCACTTCTCATCACTCACAGACAGAAGGTAAATTACCTTCTGCTCAACCAGTTCTGAAAAAATGATTTTATAAACATTGTTTTTCCTATTTCCTTTGAACACAACATATTTATCTTTGTTATTGACTACAGTACATGTGTTCTTATTAAACAGGACTTCATAATTACTATCACATAATTGACTTATGCTAAGTTAATTATGTCTCAGTCCATCTACCATCCAAACATCATCAATGGACATGGAAGAATTACCTATCTTACCAGTACCAATGATCCTTCCTTTCTGATTTCCTCCAAACCCCACAGTTCCTCCCTCTTTCATGCTCAGGGTTTGGAACATAGACTTGTCTCCTGTCATATGACGCGAGCATCCATTTTCCAGGTACCAAGACCTTTCCGTTTCTTTGGATGACAAGCATATCTGCAACAGAAATTATCTCAGACTTAGGTACCCAGATTTTCATGGGTCCTTTATGGTTATTCCTGAAAGGTTTAGCCTTTTGCACCTTATGTCTGGAGTTATAGAACTCAGACTTGTTCAGATATCTTGGATATGAATCCTTGAATCTTGAATAAGTCTTAGTTTCAGAAACTGAGTTCTTCAGAACCTGAGTTCTCAATGGTTTTGACTCAGATTTCTTCAGAACCCGAGACTTGAAGGTCTTTGGTTCTGAGTTGTTTAGAGTCTGAACCATTGGACACTTTGGTTTTGATTTCTTCAGAACTCTAGTTTTGTTAACCCCTGACACAAGGCAAACTTCAGTTTGACCTTTCTTAAAACAATCAGAAACATATGACAGTTTGGCTTTCTTTTGCTTGTTTTGCCTGACATTCTGAGATTGAAAATGTTTTGTATAGACTGGTTTAATAGTTTTTGAAGTTTTCATAAGCCCAGTTTTAGTAAAATTTGAGTTTGAATTCCTCAGACTCTGAGACTTACTAGTTTCAGGTTCTGAACTCTTCAGACTCTGAACATTTTCAGGTTTAGAGTCTGACTTTCTCATACTCTTAGGCTTAAGACCTTTT
The DNA here is from genome assembly GCA_018208015.1 of Medicago ruthenica. Classification (NCBI taxonomy): domain Eukaryota; kingdom Viridiplantae; phylum Streptophyta; class Magnoliopsida; order Fabales; family Fabaceae; genus Medicago; species Medicago ruthenica. Next base: position 90,645,818 of record CM031378.1, on the reverse strand, counting down.
GGTTTAGACTTTGGCAGGGTTTTAACATCTGCCTTCATCTTACCCTTAGGTTCAGAAGCTTTAGAGTCTGAGCAGTTCAGAATTTCAGACTCAGTCTCAGTTTCTGCTGAATTCAGCTTCTCAGAACTGTCAGAAGCAGGCACAAAGCACACCTCAGTGCCTTTCAAAATATTTTCATAACAAGATGATATTTTTGATTCATCTGAGAGATTGAATGAATCATTTTTAAAACCAATACCTTCACCTTTGTTTCTGTAAATATTGTAAATCATAGAAGCAACCTTACTTCTATTGATTCCAGTTAAAATAAAGTCCTGAAGAGCAATTTCTTGTTCATTTGGAATTTCTTCAGGTTTCTTACGAACCTCATCTCTGAGTTCTCTAACTTCTTCATCAAACTCAATGATTTGATTCTGAAGTTTGAGATTTTCCTCATTCAGCAAGTTATTTTTATTTTTCAAGGATTTTAATTCACCTAACTTGCTTTTAATGTGGTTCATAAGATCTTTAACAGTTTCAATCAGTTCAGATCTAGTCAGTTCAGAGTATACCTCATCTTCATCAGAGTCTGAACATGATTCAACATCAGAGAAAGCTGTTGCCATTAAAGCCAGATTTGCTTCCTCTTCATCATCAGACTCAGAATCATTGTCCAGATCATCCCATGTTGCCATGAGACTCTTCTTAAGTTTATTTCTGAAGTTGCTAGACTTAGAGCTGGTCTTCTTTGATTTTTCTTTTGACTTGTCCTTCTGAAGTTCAGGACAATCAGCAATGAAGTGACCAGGCTTCTTGCAATTGTAGCAACCCTTCTAATCTTCCCTCTTTGAACCAGATCCTTTAAAGTTGCTGCTTTTGTTAGAGAATTTCTTCTTTCTATTCATTAAGTACTGAATTCTTTTAGAAAGCATTGCAAGTGCTATTGATTTCCCTCAGGAAATTCTTCTTCAGATTCAATATCTTTTAGAGCTTTAACAGACTTTCTTTTAGATTTCAGTGCTATTGATTTAGGCTCTCTAACAGAATCATCTTCATTAAGTCCCAGTTCATGCACTTTGAGGGAGCTTATAAGATCTTCAATACTTAAAGTATTTAGATCTTTAGCTTCCTCAATAGCAGTTACTTTGGGTCTCCATTTAGATGACAGACTTCTTAGAATTTTGTTCACATGATCAGCAGTGGTATAACTCTTCTTCAGAATCTGAAGTCCATAAACCAGAGTCTGAAATCTTGAGAACATAGTCTCAATATTTTCATCCTCTTTCATTTTGAACAGTTCATATTGCTGCACAAGAATATTAGCCTTTGCTTCTCTAACTTTTTTGTTACCTTCATAGTTAGAGCAGATGGATTTGAAAATGGATTTGGTTGTAGATTTGTCACTCAGCTTCTGGTACTCAGTGTGAGGTAGAGAATCCACAATGATTCCTCTCACATTATGATGCTTTCTGTATATCTTCCTTTCAGCATCACTCACCCCTCTTCTGTTGACAGCTACACCTTCTTCATCAACTGGAATAGTGATTCCATCTTCTATAATATCCCATAATGAATCATCAATACCAATGACGTGGCTGTACATCTTACTCTTCCACCATGAGAACTTTTCTGGGTCACCAGTAAACATTGGAGGTTTATTGTGTGACCTAGATTTTCTTTCCTCAGTGCCATAGTCATATGAATAAGAAGTACCAGTACCTCTTTGTGGTCTAGGAGAGGGTGGAGGTGAACTACTGGATGACATGTTTTTCTCAGGATCTCACTGACTCACTGTTAAGTGATTTAATATCAGAACCGGAGCTCTGATACCAACTGAAGGTGAGAAAAACACACAAGAAGGGGGGGTTGAATTGTGTGTGGGCTGATTTAAAATTCTTTTTCTTTCTCAAAACTTTGGTTAAGTTCAGAAGTTGATTCTGAACCTTTATCAGAGTGTTTATGCAGCGGATTAAATAGAGAAGAGAAAGGGAAAAAGAGACACACAATATTTTTATACTAGTTCCTTCCACAAGTTGGAAGTAGTCTAGTCCCCCTGTCACTTACAGGAGATTTGAACTATAATCAGATGATTACAATTGCTCAAAGCACAAAGCTAAGAGACTTCAATGCTCAAACACCTAGTAAGAGACTTCTAATGCTCAAGACACTAAGTCAAGAGACTTCCAATGCTCAATACACAAAGTAAAGAGACTTCTCTGCTCAAAGCACAAAGCTAAGAGACTTCTAATTGCTCAGAACACAAAGTAATGAGACTTCTGGATGCTCAGTACGCAGACTGAGACTTGAACCAAACTGAATTACAAAGAAAGTAAGTTTGGGTTGAACACTTGATCAAATATCAGAGGTGTTCACTTAATACAACTCAGGTATAAGACTCTACACTTAAAATATTCTAAGATACAAAGATTGTAAGAATTTCTAAGAGTTTTGGGTGACTTTTAAATATTGACAGCAAAACAGAGCACGAATTTAGTCTTTTTGTTTCAAGAGTCTTAGCAATTTTTCTCTTCAATTCTTCACCCTTTTATAGAGCAAAAGATATCTGTTGAGAATTGCCAGAAAACCAGCAAAGAGCCGTTGAAAATTGTAAGCTAGGTTAGCTGAAAATGTGTGCTGAACTGGGCAGAAAACAGAGCACACATTTTTGAATTCTTTCCTTAAAAACTGGGGAATGTTTTGGCCAAGGAGACAACTGTTCCATTGGAGTTGTTCTAACATTGCAGGCATTAAATGCTGATAGAGACAGTTGCTTTTCCTTCCACGTCAGACTTCAGAAGCTTCTCAGACACTGTTCATCAGAAGCAGGTCTTCAGACTCACCCTTCAGAAACACTGTTCATCAGACGCTCCCTTTAGACGTTGACTTTTGTTGACCTTCAGACTCAGCCTTCAGACGTTGACTTCTGTTGACCTTCAGACTCAACCTTCAGACGTTGACCAACGTTGACCTTCAGACTCAGCCTTCAGAAGCACCCTTCAGACGCAGTCTTCAGACTCTGCCTTCAGAAGCACCCTTCAGACGCAGTCTTCAGACTCAGTCTTCAGAAGCTGCTTCAGACCCAGTTTTGCTTCAGACTTGCAACAAAGGCTTCAATGCATTCTTTCTTGCTCTTAGCTTGTTCTTCCAAAACCAATATTAATTACCAAACATTAAGAACATGGTTCTGTACACTTAGAACAAAGCATTAGCAATTCCAATTTTCTTTTTAACACTTTGTTATCATCAAAACCCAAAAGAGAGTTGTTCATACAAATTTTGTTCCAACAGTATGTTCTCATCTTCCAACATTCTGAGATTTTCAAACTTTGTGGTCAGAAGCTGAAGTCTGGACAGTTTAACCTTGGATGTGCCTTCATGAGTAGTCTTGAGAATCTCCCAGGCATCCTTAGCTATTGTGCACTGCTTGATCATTCTGAATATATCCTTGTCCACTCCATTGAATATAGCATTCAAGGCTTTGGAGTTTGCAAGAGATAAAGCATCTTCATCATTGGACCAATCTTCCTCTGGTTTTAACACAGTTGTCTTCTTTCCATCTTTGTCCAGCACAACTGGATGTTCCCAACCTTTCAGAACAACTTTCCAGGTCTTGCTATCAATAGATTTCAGGAAAGCACTCATACGAGATTTCCAATATTCATAGTTGGTCCCATCCAACAGAGGTGGTCTGTTAACAAATCCTCCTTCCTTGTCCATTCTTACCAGAAAAACCTTCCCTGGAGCTCACCCAATAACAGGCAGGGTGCCTGCTCTGATGCCAATTGAAATTCTGGCAGGACAGGTTTTGAACTATAAAACAGAGTCTGGAAAATAACAGTTCAGAAGCAGAAAATAAAACAGATAGAAGATAAAGAACACAGTTATTTGTTAACCCAGTTCGGTGCAAACTTCACCTACATCTGGAGGATACCAATCCAGGAAGGAAATCCACTAAGTAGTATTAATTCTAAGACTCAAGTCACAGCCCCTGTTTTTCCAGCCTTATCACTTAATCACTACCCGTATAGACTTCTACCTAGGAACTCCTAGATATAAGAACCCACTTACTTCCTAATCACGTAATCACAGCCCCTGTAATTATCAAACTCTTAAAACAAATCAATTACGAAGACACACCTCAAAACATCAAAGACATCACTCGTGCTTAAAAGCTTAGAGTGAATTACAACTCAAAACAAAACAACCAACTCTAACAGATGAGTGGTGTACAAAGACAGAGCAACAACTCACAGACTCAAAAACACTAAGACTCTTTTAAGTATAACTTCTGGTTTTTCTCAGTCAGGTCTTCAATAGCAACGTCCTCTTTAAATAAGCTTCAGCAGCACATAATTCTGAACCAAATCTCCAAAGATATAATCCCAGAATTCTTTAGAAGCAAATAGAAGCTCTTATTTATTCAGAAATATATTTTCCAAAGATTTCTTTAAAAATATATTCACGAATAACTGAAACAAATCTTCAGAATAAATCTTGTGTGAAAACAAACTTCTGAACAAATCTTGCGCAACAGTCTTCTAGAAACAAAGCTTGAATAAATCTTCAACAAATCAAATCCAAGGCGCAAAGATTAAATGCAGAAAACAGGCAAAACAAGCTTCTGAAATGCAGCTTCTGAAGTTCAGCTTCTGAAGGTCAACAAAAGTCAGCGTCTGAAGGCAGCTTCTGAAGGTCAACAAAAGTCAACGTCTGAAGGCAGCTTCTGAAGGTCAACAAAAGTCAACTTCTGAACAGTGCGTCTGAAGATCAGCTTCTGAACAGTGCGTCTGAAGACCTTCGCAGAGCGCAGTGGCTTCGCAGAGCAAATATATCAGCTTCTGAAGTACTGTAGCTCCTAACCCAGCATCTGAAGATGCACAAAATGAAATTTTCAGCTTCTGAATGCATACTGCTTGTATATTTGATTTTTGCAAAACATGTAGCCAACACTCAAATATCCAACAACTGGGTATCAAGTTGGAAATCAAGATTGCTTATCTATATCCCATTTACAATTTGCTGATGACACACTGTTATTTGGCAGTAAAAGTTGGGCGAATGTTTAAGCATTGCGAGCAGTTTTGTATTTGTTTGAGGCAATGTCTGGTTCGAAAGTAAATTTTAATAAGAGTTTGTTGGTTGAGGTTAATTTCAATGATTCTTGGTTAAATGAGGTGACTTTGGTGTTGAATTGCAAAATTGGGAAACTTCCTTTTGTTTATTTGGGGATGTCGATTGGGGGTAATCCGAAGTGTGTTTTGTTCTGGGAACCGGTGCTCACTCGAATCAAGTCTAGACTGTCTGGGTGGAGGAGCAGAAATTTATCTTTGGGTGGCCGTTTAATTCTCTTGAAGTTTGTCCTGTCATCTCTTCATGTCTATGCTCTTTCCTTCTTCAAAGCCCCGTTAGGTATCATTTCCTCCGTTGATTCTATTTTATGCAAACAAAATTTGGGTGGGTGTGAGGATTTTAGAAAGGTTGTCAATGTGTCTGTAAGTTATCAATGTGTCTGTAGGTTATTATGGTTGGTGGCGGTGCCCCTTCGATTGTTCAGACGTGGGTTAATTGTGTTTGATTATGTCTTTTGTGTTCTATTGCGACTTTCTGTATTGAACTTTGAAACTGAAATTCTGGCCAGGCAAAACTAAGAGAATACCAGGTTCTGAACCAGACAGGTTCTGAACAATATGCATGGCACAATAGATCGCAAAATAGAGCACAAGTAAACACAATACAAGAGCAGCAAAATAAAGTGCAGGAAAGTAAAAGGCACAGAGGTTTGTTAACCCAGTTCGGAGTAAACACCTCCTACTCTGGGGGATACCAATCCAGGAAGGAATTCCACTATTGGAATTAATCCTTAAGACTCAGACACTGACTCCCAGTTCCTATCCTAAGCAATTAATCTCCACCTAGTCTTGAATTCTACCCAACACGTTGAGTATTAGAAAACCTCTAACTTCCTATTCAAGTAACTACAACCCAGCTACTTGAACTACCCTTTGAACTTAACCAGTTCTGAAACACAACTACCCTGTTTTTTTTAGAAAACTTCAAAAACACAAAGACTTCATTCGTACCTAAAGGCTTAGAATGAATTACAACTCAATCAACCACCTAAACCAACTCTAACAGAGTGGTGCACAATAAAGCTAAAAGCTTAAAAATACTAAGACTCAATTTTCTGAAATATGACTCTCAATTCGTTACTTGAATAGCAGCAGCCCTCCTCCTTATATAGCCTTCAGTCTTGCAACATAAATAACAACCTAATCTTCTGAATTGATTTGTTACTGGAATAAGAATGATCCAATAAAGTAACAAAAAAACTGCATCCAATCTTTGAAAGATTTAAAACAGAAAATACGAATTTTCATAACTTTGAACCAAATCTTCAAAGATATCTTCTCCAATCAAACCAGCCTTCTAGAAGTAATTATACAAAGATAATTCCTTGGTAAATCTCCCAAGATACGTGCAAAAACAATCCAGTAAACCCAGCTTCTGATGTGGTCAACAGAAGTCAATGCTGGCTTCAGAACCTGAAACTGCTTATGAAGTGCTACAGTGCTCCTGATGAGCATTTCAGCTTCTGATGTAGATTTTAGCTTCTGAATGACTTCAAATGAGAAAACTTGTAACTGAAGAAATGTTCAACATAAGGAAATGCTTCTATTCCATACTTTGGTTTTGCCAAACAATGCAGCCAACACCAAAAGACTCAACAATCTCCCCCTTTGGCAAATTTTTGGCTAAAACCATCCAAGTTCTTCAATCTCCCTTATAATCAACTCAGCAATGAAGAACTCCACAATTATACATCATAGCAATTAGTTTAGGCAGCGGATTCAGCTATGTTAAACAGCAGCTTCAGCTTCTGACTCCTGAAGCACACAAAAAACAAAGTTCTGATCAACTCCTGATCATCACAATCATGGTATCAGAGCTACCAACTACTAATCACCTCCACACTCCCCCTGCAACACAGCATACATCAAACTCCCCCTTACTTCTGAACTACAGGCACAAAAGGTATCAGAGCACTCAGTGCACACTTCAGGAGCTGAACATAATTGTTCTTTAGGATCACAGAAACACTCAGGACCATAACAATCTTGTACTCCCCCTGAGACACGTATTCCCCCTCAATAACATCTTGACAGCTCTTGTTGCATTGGTTCTGAATACTGAGCTTTACACACAACTTCTGAATAACACTGAATGCAGCAATACCTCTTCTAATTTTTGGTATCAGAGTCAACACTTTGCATAAGATTTTCTCCCCCTTTTTAGCCACAAAATTCTGACAAAACTCAGGTTTCAAATAGGGATAAAAATAAGTAGCACAGTTCCTTGAAAATATATCAGACTCAGTCTCAGGTTCAGGATCACACTTAGCATAGGCACAACTGGCAGGTACTCTATCTTCCTCACATCCAGTTTGCATTAATTGCTATAAGTCTTCATGCAAACACACACCTAACTTGCTCCTCAAATTCTCAAATTGTTTAGCATCCAAGGCCTTTGTAAAAATGTCAGCAACTTGTTCTTCAGTAGCTACATGTTCCAGCTGAACAATCTTGTCCTCCACAAGGTTTCTGATAAAATGGTGTCTGATGTCTATGTGTTTTGTTCTGCTGTGCTGTATAGGGTTCTTTGAGATGTTGATAGCACTCAGATTGTCACAAAACAATGTCATAGTTCCTTGTTCAATGTTGTACTCCTCCAGCATCTGCTTCATCCACACCAATTGTGAGCAACTACTTCCAGCAGCAATATACTCAGCCTCAGCAGTTGACAATGACACACAGTTTTGTTTCTTGCTGAACCATGAAATCAAGTTATTTCCTAAGAAGAAACAACCTCCTGAAGTGCTCTTTCTGTCATCAGCACTTCCAGCCCAGTCAGCATCACAATATCCCATCAATTCAGAACTTGAACTGTGTGAGTACATGATTCCATAGTCACTTGTGCTATTAACATACTTCATAATCCTCTTCACTTGTGTCAGATGACTCATCTTAGGATCAGCTTGATATCTTGCACATACTCCAACATCATAAGTGATATCAGGTCTGCTTGCAGTTAAATACAATAGGCTCCCTATCATGCTTCTGTACTGACTCTGATCAACTGATACTCCTTGTTCATCTTTGGTTAGCTTCAGATGAGTAGCAGCTGGTGTCTTCTTATGAGCAGTTGATTCCATTCCAAACTTCTTCACTATGTTCTTGGCATATTTACTTTGAGAAATAAAGATGGTATCTTCCATTTGCTTAACTTGTAAACCAAGAAAATAAGTCAGCTCTCCAACCAAACTCATTTCAAACTCTGATTGCATTTGCTGAACAAACAGTTTGACCATCTTCTGAGACATTCCTCCAAACACAATATCATCTACATAAATCTGAGCAATCATCAGACTCCCATTTTCCTCTTTCACAAACAAAGTCTTATCAGAACCTCCTTTTCTGTAACCTTGAGCCACAAGAAACTGAGTCAGCCTGTCATACCATGCCCTTGGTGCTTGCTTCAATCCATATAAAGCCTTCTTTAACTTGTACACATGCTTTGGAAACTTAGGATCCACAAAACCCTTAGGTTGTTCAACATACACTTCTTCTTGCAGATATCCATTCAGAAATGCACTCTTCACATCCATCTGAAATAGCTTGAACTTGAGAATGCAGGAGACACCCAACAGTAGTCTTATGGACTCTAGTCTGGCCACAGGTGCAAATGTCTCATCAAAATCCAATCCCTCTACTTGAGTATAGCCTTGAGCAACCAACCTTGCTTTGTTTCTGACTACAGTACCATTTTCATATGTTTTGTTCTTGAATATCCACTTAGTCCCAATCACATTCAGCCCTTCAGGTCTTGGAACTAGATCCCACACTTCAATCCTTTTGAATTGATTCAACTCATCTTGCATTGCTTCAATCCAAAATTCATCAGTTAGGGCTTCTTTCACATTTTTGGGTTCAAATTTAGACACAAAACAAGAATCAGTAGCAGCTGAGTCTGATCTCCTGGTTCTGACCCCTTGATCCAAGCTCCCAATGATAAGCTCCTTAGTGTCGCGGTGATTTTCGGAGATCAAGCTATTGATTAGCGTTGACTCACAAAGTTAAGTTCACCACCGATCTTTTATTTTTCCGAGGAAAAGGGAGAAAGTTCGAAAAAACCCTATTTTTTTAGAGATCAAGGTCCGGGGGTTGGTTACGCAAGGGAAGGTGTTAGCACCCTAAACGTCTATAGTACTCTATAGGAACCTCTTGTTATTATTTATCTTTATGCTAAATTAATTATTTGTTTGTAAATAAATGCTTAAGTGTGAGAAAGGATTAAAGTGATGAAATTAAAAGAAAAGGAAAATTTTTATTGATTTGGAAAGACAATGTCTTTTGCCTACGTACCCGAGCGGGATCAAAATCACGTAGTTCGGGGTAAAAAGCTGAGTGATTTGTTTTAATTGATTTTAAAGTTTGAAAAAAAAAGTTTAAGAAAGATAAGAGGCCGTAAAGGCATAGAAGGATAAAAAGGAAGTGAGTTTGATTGATTTTAATTTGAAAAAAAGGTTTGAAATAATTAAAAATTGATTGAAATTGTTTTTGAAGAAAATGTAGGAATTAATTGACTTGAAAATGAAACTTGATTGAGAAAAGATTTTTTGCTTTTTGTTATTTGAAATGTTTTTGATTTTTGATTAAGTTAATTAACAAAAAAAACTAAGTGGTAGTCGGAAAAAAAACTAAGCGCGAGGGTTTTCTCACAAAGACGTTGAATCAAAGTGAGATCCCCTTTTCCTCGGATACGGTCAAATTTACGTTATCGATCTCAACATAAAGCATAAAAAATAAATGTGGTGTCAGTGCGATATTCTCATTTATTTTTACATTGGACCTAGATACATTCTAATGGCAATAAAATAAATGACAAAAATAATAAAATAAAAATTGCAATTGCATTAAAGTAAATATGCTAAAAAGGAAATAAAAATGCATGGAATGCAAAACTATAAATAAATATGGTGCATAAAATAAATAAAGAAAATAAAAATGCAAGACATAAAATAAATATGATGCTGAAAATAAAATAAAGAAAATAAAAATGCAAAACATAAAATAAATATGATGCTAAAAGAAAATAAAAATGCAATACATAAAAATAAATATGATATAAAATAAAAAAAGAAAATAAAATGCAAGACATAAAATAAATATGCTACTGGAAAATAAAGATGCAAGGCATAAAAATAAATATGGAGCTGAAAATAAATAAAGAAAATAAAATGCAAGACATAAAATTAAATATGATGCGTAAATAAATAAAGGAAAATAAAAATGCATAAAATAAAATAAAAAAATGAAATAAAAAACAATAATAATAAAATGCATGGGGGTACTGAAGATAAAAGGCAGTAAAATAAAATGCATGAAAATGTAGAGAAATAAAAAAAAATAAAAGCAAGAAATAATAAAGAAAGAAAATAAAAAAAGAAGAAAAGGGGGTGCAGGAGAAGAACAGGGGAGGTGCAGAGAGGAAGCAGAAGAGAAGATCAGGGAAAGGAAGAATGGGCCAAGCAGAAAATCCAACGGGCTTGGGAGGAAAACGAACCGGACCGGTTCAGTTTGAGTAAACCGAACCGGTCCGTTCCTATATAAAGCCAAGAGACCGGTTTTTAATTCATTTTTAACAAAAAAACTCTCTCTTCCTCTTCTTGTTCCTCTGTTCTCTCTCTCTGAGTTGCCTGGCCGAAATATCTCTCCGGCGCGGCGGCCGCCGGCGGCCCACCGTGCTGGAGTGTCCCAAGCCCCCCTTTTTCAAATTTTTTTTACGTTTTTAAATATCCAATCTTCCCCTCTTCTCGAAAACCAAGTTAGATTTTTTAAAATCCTCACCAAAGAGACTAGATCTAAGTTTGAAATTCACGAATCAAAACTACCTTCTCTTATGTTTGTTAGCGCCGGTGTTAGGTACGTTTCTGGGCTCTTGCGTGGCTATTTGGAGTGGGATTCTTGTGTTTGAGGATGGTAGTATTGTAGGACTGTTTGCGTGTGGTTGTTGGCCGTTAGCGTGAGTTGAGGGCTGTTTGTGGTGTGTGAGGGAGAGGGAGAGGGCTGGGCCGTGAGTGTGAGGGCGTGAGGGAGAGGGCTGGGCCGTGAGTGTGAGGGCGTGAGGGAGAGGGCTGGGCCGAGTTGGTGACTTGTGTGGTGGTGGCCGTGAGTTGGTGACACTGTTTGAGGAAGAAAGGAAAAAAAAAGGTTTGGATTTGTGGTGTTTTGGTGTTTCTTGGTTCTGATTGAATCTGGGAAAGAGAAGAGAAAAGTTTTTAGGGTTTTGGATGATTTTGTGTGGTGGCCGAATTTTCACTGTTTGTTTTCACTGTTTTTCTTCTCCTCGGACACTGTGCATTAACTGCACTATTTAAAGGACCAAAACTAGGGTTTGTGTAATTTTTAAGGACAAAAATGCCCCTGGACTGAAATTGGACCCCAAAATGACTGAAAAAATAAAGGGAAATAAAAACAGTAAAATAACAAAAATAATAAAGTAACAAAAACGAAAATAAAAAGAAAAAATTAATAATAATAAAAGAAATTAAAAAAAAGAAATAAATAACAAAAAAATAATAGTAATAATAATAAAAGGAAATAACAAAAAATAAAACGGTCGCCTTCGGAACAAAATCATGAGGTATTTTAAAATACCTCCCTGCCGAAATTTCGTCTGGAATGACGAAAATTTCCGGCTTAAAAGACGAGAAAAGCAAATTAAAAAAAGGGTCAAAAATGGGGTATGACAGATGCCCCTATTTAAGTTTCTTCGTTACGGAGATTTAAAAGTGAAATTTTTAAATTGACGGGTCGAAGAGACTTAAATACAGAGTACACAATTTTTGACCAATCTCAACTGCAAAATGCTATGAATGCAATGCTATGCATGTAATGTTGTGAATGCTCGCGATGCAAGTATGAATGCAAGACGGCGAGGATGGCTCGACTGGGGATAACAAAACAAAAGGATACCCGAGTCTGTTAAAGAAATGGGGCTCGGCTCCACTGGGGATAACATGGTTTCACTGGGGATAGATGTCAGCTGTTTGGGTTAATGCCGAACTGCCACTGACAACAAGAAATAGAGGTAAATGCCAGCTGTTCGGGTTGTTGCCGAACTTGCCACTGACGACATGATAAAAGGATAAATGTCAGCTGTTCGGGTTGTTGCCGAACTTGCCACTGATGACAGGAAACAAAAAAGGTAAATGCCAGCTGCTCGGGTTGTTGCCAAACTTGCCACTGACGACAGGAAACAGAAAGGTAAATGTCAGCTGTTCGGATTGTTGCCGAACTTGCCACTGACGACAGGATGAAAAGATAAATGTCAGCTGTCCGGATGAGGCCGAACTTGCCACTGACGACAAGATGAAAAGATAAATGTCAGCTGTCCGGATGAGGCCGAACTTGCCACTGACGACAAGATAAAAGATAAATGTCAGCTGTTCGGGTTGTTGCCGAACTCGCCACTGACGACAAGATAAAAGATAAATGTCAGCTGTTCGGATGATGCCGAACTTGCCACTGACGACAAAAGACTGGATAAGAAGATGCAAGCTGTTCATTAAAGAACTGCCACTTGGCAAAAAGAGGGTGACATCTCTGGACCTGACACACTGGGGATGACACTTGGGGAGAGACGGTTACAAATTATTCGTGATTGATTGGTATGAAAAGATGATTAAAGCAAGACTCAGGGTGGTTAATGCAACCATGTATAAATGATGTTGCCTATATGTCGTATATACATGAATGTATATATGCATGAATGTATGAATGCATGAATGACGACACGAATTTGTATGATTGGATAGAGGATTGAATTATGTGACTGGATGACTGATTAACTTGTGATTGTATGAAGGATTGACTTGTATGATTGTAAGACTGATAAACTTGATGAGACAAGATTGGACAGGTGAGAGGGAAAATGACCCGACGTCGCATCACAAACACTCGGCAATCTTCAATGGGGATGATGCCACTGGGGCGTATCAAAACAGTGATGGGGTAAAGCCCGGCATATGCAATAACTGATGAGGAGTAAACACTTCTTGGGGAAAACATGCTAATCTGAAAACTTGGCGGAAGAACCGATGCTTCTGTGGTCATGCTTATCCTTTGTTTTTTGGAATCCCTAACTTTGCCTGGACCGTCCTTTCGGATTTTCGATCCATCGGGAATATGTTCTTTTGTATGTCCCTAATTTTTGCCTGGACCGCCTTTTCAGGTTTTCGATCCACCGGGACGCTCATTTTTGCCTAAGCCGCCCTTTCGGGTTTTCGACTTACCGAGCTCTTTCTTTTTCTTTTTTTCTTTTTGATTTTTTTTCTATATCTTTTTTTGTATTTGACCAAGTTAAATCTGCGGAGTTTGCTCGTTCCTGAGATGGATGTTGATATACACCTTACTTATTCATGAGTACGAAGAAAATGCAATTGTTTGTTCACACTTTTCAAAAGGCATGAAGAAGATTTTATTATTTAAAAAAAACTTTACTTTCAAGTATTGCTATCAATAATAGAAGAATTTTTTTGAAAAATAGAATAAATGAGACTTCCAAACAAGAGGCACAAGCTCAAATTTATTTAATAGAGTGGTGGCCTGCCAATGGCGTGGTTCCACGGATCTCACAAAGTTTGAAGAAAAAAATGGTAAATATAAGGGGAAGGTACATTGAACACAATAACCGTCATTCTCCCTACCCACTTTGAATTCCACCGTTTAGATGCTTCAGATTCAGAGTTTCTTTGACAGCTAATGTGCCCCGAGTGAGTCATGGCTAACTCGATGCAGTTACTTTGTCTTTTGTTCCTTAATTTTTGCATAGATCGCCCTTTCGGGTTTTCGACCTATCAGGATGACTGTTTTTCTGTTTTATGTCTCTAATTTTTGCCTGGACCGCCCTTTCGGGTTTTCAGCCCACCGAGACGCTCATTTTTGCCTAAGCCGCCCTCTCGGGTTTTCGACTTACCGAGCTGTTCTTTTTATTTTTTAGACAAAGTATTTCTTGACTGCATCGGTGTTTACAGGACGGGGAAGCTCATCACCATCCATGGTTGCGAGAATCATTGCACCACCAGAGAAAACTCTCTTGACAACATACGGGCCTTCGTAGTTAGGAGTCCACTTGCCCCTGGAGTCGGGCTGAAATGATAAGATCCTTTTGAGCACAAGATCTCCTTCTTTGAATTCACGGGGACGAACTTTCTTGTCAAAAGCTTGCTTCATCCTCTGTTGATATAGCTGACCATGGCACAAGGCCGCCATGCATTTTTCTTCGATTAAATTCAACTGATCATATCTGCTTCGACACCATTCATCCTCGGATAACTCAGCTTCCATCAGGACTCTCATTGATGGGATCTCGACCTCTACGGGAAGAACTGCTTCCATGCCATATACCAAAGAGAAAGGGGTTGCCCCTGTTGAAGTGCGTACGGAGGTACGATACCCGTGCAAAGCATACGGTAACATTTCATGCCAGTCCTTGTAGGTGACTACCATCTTCTGCACTATCTTCTTGATGTTCTTGTTTGCAGCTTCAACTGCGCCATTCATTTGAGGCCTGTAAGGAGAGGAATTATGATGTTCAATCTTGAACTCTTCGCACAACTCTTTCATCATCTTGTTGTTCAGATTAGTCCCATTGTCTGTGATGATTCTATTAGGCACACTGTAGCGGCAAATGATATGATTCTTGATAAAACGGACCACCACTTGCTTGGTCACATTGGCGTACGATGCAGCTTCGACCCACTTGGTGAAGTAATCAATCGCCACTAGAATGAAACGATGCCCATTTGAAGCTTTGGGTTCAATCCTGCCAATCATGTCGATGCCCCACATGGAGAAGGGCCAAGGGGACGAAAGAATATTCAGAGCAGTTGGCGGCACATGAATTTTGTCAGCATAAATCTGGCATTTATGGCACTTCCTGACATGTTTGTAACAATCTTTTTCTAAAGTCATCCAGTAATATCCTGCCCTCAAGATTTTCCTAGCCATCGTATGTCCACTGGAATGAGTTCCAAAGGAGCCTTCGTGTATTTCATGCATTATCCGGTCTGCTTCTTGCTCATCCACACATCTGAGCAGCACCATGTCAAAATTTCTCTTGTACAACACCTCTCCATTTAGAAAGAAATTGCCAGCCAGTCTTCGCAAAGTCTTCTTATCCTTGTTAGATGCCCCAAGTGGGTATTCCTGCCTTTGAAGAAAACATTTGATGTCGTGGAACCAAGGTTTGTTATCTATCACCGCTTCAGCTGCAAACACATGTGCGGGCCTTTCTAGGTTTTGAACCTTGATCGTTGGAATCTCATTTCTACGGCTGACCTCGTACATAGAAGATAAGGTTGCCAAAGCATCCGTCATCTGATTCTCATCACGAGGGATACGATGCAGCTCGACCTTGTTGAAGAAGGTTAACAAACGCCTTGCGTAGTCTTTGTAAGGAACCAGGCCGGGGTGACGAGTTTCCCATTCCCCTTTGATCTGATTGATCACAAGCGCTGAATCTCCATAAATGTCAAGGTTTTTGATCCATAGGTCAATGGCTTCTTCGATTCCCAGAATACACGCTTCATACTCTGCCATATTGTTTGTGCATTCAAATAACAGTCTTGCAGCAAAAGGAAGATGCTTGCCCTCAGGGGTGACAATAACTGCCCCAATTCCATTACCATAAACATTAACTGCCCCGTCAAAGATTAATTTCCACCTAGACTCAGGATCTGGACCTTCTTCAGGTAATGGTTCGTCACAATCTTTCATCTTCAAGTACATGATTTCTTCGTCGGGAAAGTCAAACTTGATTGGTTGATAATCCTCAATCGGTTGATGAGCCAAATGGTCGGCAATGATGCTGGCCTTGATGGCCTTCTGAGTGCGGTATTCAATGTTATATTCTGACAACAACATTTGCCAACGAGCAATTCTCCCTGTTAAAGCGGGCTTCTCAAAGATGTACTTGATTGGATCCATCTTGGATATCAACCAAGTAGTATGATTAAGCATGTAACACTACAAGAAATTTAGCAATTTGCGACACTTACTTTGCGACCCTTGCCTGAGAACTGTCGCAAAGTAAACCTTTGCGACAGTTATTGCGACTGTTCTGCCCAACCGTCGTAGGTTTTAAGGAAAAATTTACAAGGCGCGTTGTCAATTTCTCACTCCCGCTTGTAGCCTAAATTTTTTCATCAAATCCCTATTTCTCTATCTCAGTCTCCCACAACTCCAAAACCCTAAAACCCAATTCCATTCTCTAATCTTAAATCCCACTCTCTAATCTCCAATTTCTGAAAACCTAACCTCCAATTTCATCCTACGCCTTCAACGATCTATACACATTCATAAGTTTCAACACTTTTTCCACCACTCGATTGAACATCATATCCCATTTTTCTCCCAATTCTGGAAAATCTCACTCTCGATTCCCCTTAATGACTAAAGCCCCACTCTAAATCATTGTTATTCTCAATCGATGAAGTGTTACCCCCAATCTCACGCTCAATTTCACTCTCTCAACTTCCATTTTTGCATGTTTATTTCTTGATTTTTTGTTTTTTTAAGCATTTAACTTTTTAAATTTTGTGTCTTTGTTGATTTGAGTGATTTTTTTTTCTTTTAACTCTGTATAATTTATAGATTTGAGTTCTGGATTTCAGTTCACAGTTCTGTGCAATTCGGTTTCATCCTCGGATTTCGCCTTGGTTCACACTTCTTCATCTCTCCTACTTGACTTTCTCAAGGTAAAACTTTTTTTTTTCTTCTTACCTTTATTCATTTGATCTGCCATGAAATTAAGCTGAAAATTTAGGTAATTGGCAAAAACAAAACTTTATGAGTTTATGGACAATGGTTGTGTATTGATGGAAATTATGATTTTTTTTGTTGTTGTGATTTATGGTGTTAATGATTGTTAATTGAAATGGGTACTCATTTAATATAGGGTTAATGGAAGTTGTATGGGATTTTTGTTTAGTTTTCTGAGATTTGTGAATTAGTTTCTTTCCTTATTAATATGCACTCTACAAAATTGTAAATTGATTATTTGTGTTTGGTCTATACAACCACAAAGAATAGATGCAATGTCCACATGACTTAGTAGCAATCTGCAGGTTGAACCCTTCTCATGCCTTGTCTTACTCTTGGTACCTTCTTCTGGCCTTTAGATGTCATGTTATAGTTGGTCATCTCAAGATTACACGAACAAGTGTAAAATCAACCTTCTCATTTGTCGAACTCATCAGATCTGTTAGCTATCCTTTTCTGTATTGTTTATATTTTTCTTTAGTTGACTTTTAATACATTGCAATAAATATGAATGATCAACTCAAAAAATAATGAAAATATTAACAATATGCGAGCCATTGCTCTAATCCTCCGATGAACTTAAAAAGTAATTTATTGCTTGCATTATTTTTCTGTTTTTTCGTGTCACATGCCTTCATGAGTTGTAGCTTGTTGACCTCTGGTATGATTCATTCAATCTATTACTGATTGTACATATATTTGCGCAAGTAATTATTATATGTGCTTACTTGTAGGAAATGAGAGATGGTCGAAAGTACAGTACGAGAGAAATGTATTCAATTTCTCATAAAAAGTCCACCGGATCATTTGTCAATGAAGAGCCCAAGGATAAAGTTGTAAGTGCAATTATACGTATATAGTAAATGTTTTTTTTTTAAATCAGCAATATTTTAATTGTTATATAGTATTTGATAGATTGATAAACAATTAAGAGAAAAAGAATATGCGAGACCTTTGCTGGGTGTAAGGAGTTTTGGCTTGATTAAATTTACATGACATTAAAAATTTGTGATGGATTTGGTTATACCTATATAGATGTTGAATTAATTCATAGGATTTGCTAGAACTAGTTTATATGGCTTTGGCTACCGAAATTGAGTTAACTTGATTAAAAATTGGTTTGTGTAAACTTGTGTTGAATTATATGGATTTGTATATTGACATGCATTGCATTTAATCGATCGCAAGTTTGAGGATGATTGAATGGATCCAAAAGATGCACCAAAACAGTGCCCAACCCAGCACAACTTTTTGAATTAAGATTTGTATTTTAGAAAATAACTTTTTGGAATCTCAACGAGTCTTACAAGCTGTGAACAATTGCAATGCCAGTAACTTTTTAGAAAACCAATATGCAGATCAGTCATTTAAAAGTTGAGAACAATTGCAAGTTTTTTTTTCTTTTTTAAGTATAACTGCAAGTATAAGCTTTTTTCTTTTGTAAGTACAATTGCAAGCTGAGAACAATTACAAGCTGAGAACAATTCTGCAGGTATAACTGCATTGATTTTCTTTTGTTTGGTTTACATAAATGTTCTTTTTTTCTCTGGTGCAAGTGTTTGTCTTGATTTTTGGGGCACTCTAACCTCAAGTAACATTCTGCAAGTAATATTTAGCTATATTTGGTATTTTGCATATGCAGGAACAACTGCAAGCTGAAATGCAAAACACTCAATGTAAGAATGAAGCATTTGTCAAAGTGTTTGGAAAGGAACATGCTGGTCATTTATCAATGCAAAGGCAAAGGAAAAGGAAAAAGTTGTAAGTTCAATTATGCGTATATAGTCATTATATGTTATAAAACTCAATTGAAAACGTTCTAGTATATAGTCATTATGAGAATTGCTTAATTGAAAACATTCTACGTATTTGCTGAATTGCCGAACTATGTGCAATTTTGCTGAATTGAAGTCATTCTGAGAATTGCTGAATTGAAAATATTCTACGTGTTTGCTGAATTGCTGAACTGTGTGCAATTTTTCTAAATTCACTCCAAGAAATTAGCAATTTTGTGACACTGAAATTAGCAGTTATGCAGAGTACTTATAAAGACTCTGTATCTTTTCTCTGTATCTTTTCTGAACTGAATTGTTATTACTTCCATTCCTCTGTATCTTTTCTTTTTATCATATTCCAACTGAATTGCTCTCTGTGCCTTACCTGCCTGTGGCTAAGTTGTTACCTGTTACAATGCTGACCACTTGAACCACATATTACATATCCCACTTGATTTATGCTTTTTGAAAGAAAATTAATTTTGTTGCTTTTCTCTTTATGTCTGATGGAATATACAGAAAATTGATGAGAAAACAATCAATGAAGTTTTCAAGAAGGTGCTAGATAACTATATCAAGTGGTGCAGATATCTGCGAATTCGTGTTGCATGGAATAGGTCATTACTTGAACCGTCTCTTGCTTTGAACTAGTTTTCTCTGAGTTTGCTACTTTGCTTGATAGAGTTTTTGTTCCCTGCAGTTTCGAGGCAATTAACCGTGATAGGAAGCTTATTTTGGTTTCTTTGTATTTTCTTATTTTGTTTTTATGGTGCTCTTTGACTTTTGGGTTATGTTTGCCTTTTTTAGCGTTGTTTCTTCAAATAATTGAGATTAACTTTTATGCCTTATTATTTATTCTACACGTACCATTTTAGAGGGATTCAATTCATTTTTTGTTTGGTGGGGGGAGGCTTTGTGTGTTTAGATTACCCAATTTTGCTTTCCGAAACGCTATAAATCAAAATGGTCCAGACTCCAGAGATACACTTTTTTTCCTTTCATAAAATGGTTGTCTTGCCTTAAGTATACAGAGATAACTCCTGTTCCCTCTGTTTGGATGGGGGTTTAAAATAGCCTTAGCGATTAGTAGCCGGAATTTAGTCACCTGTGTGATTCAATTGGAACAAATATAAAATGACTATAGATTTTTATATTTCACTTAAGTATTGAGCATGGAAAAGTATTAGCCTCTAATTGCTTAGGGTACCAGTACTCTCACATAAGGAAAACATCTTAATATTAACCTGCCTGTTTTGAAGATTAACTTGCATCTTAATATTTGGATTGTTCTGGTCAGATTTTATTTTAACTTGCATCTTAATATTTTGGATTGTTCTGGTCAGGAGTGTTTGCTTGGCCTTTTGAAAACAAAAACAGTGATATACATAACACATCAAGTAGAGTTCTTACCTGATGCAGATTTGATACTTGTGAGTGATTTATATACGTCATCATGTTCATGAATTCAAAGTTTCAAACAATATAGCTTACTGTTTTATTAGTACTTTTATCTTTCTTACAATTCATTTAGGTCATGAAAGACGGAAGGATAACACAATCAGGAAAATACAATGACATTCTTACATTGGGAACATATTTTATAGAACTTGTAGGCGCACATAGAGCAGCGTTGTCTTCAGTTAAGTCCTTGGAGAGAAGAAATACATTTAAAAACTCGAGTACTACCGGGGAAGACACAATTTTAGTAAGTGATTCTGAACTTGAGGAAGGAGAGGAAAACATAGATGATCAGACTGGAAAGTTAGACGACACAGTTGAGCCGAAAAGACAACTTGTTCAAGACGAAGAACGAGAAAAGGGTAGAGTTGGGTTTAAAGTGTTCTGGAAATACATTACAAATGCTTATGGAGGAGCTCTTGTACCTTTTATATTTCTTTCACAGACACTCACTGTGGTTTTACAGATTGCAAGCAATTATTGGATGGCTTTGGCAACTCCTGTTTCAGCAACTGCAGAACCTGGTATTGGAAGCCTTACTCTTATGGTTGTCTATGTTTCTTTGGCAATTGGAAGTTCGTTTGCCACACTTGCCAGAGCAGTTCTTGCTGTGATAGCGGGATACAAGACCGCCACAATTCTCTTTAATCAAATGCATTTGAGCTTTATTCGAGCACCGATGTCGTTTCTTGATGCCACCCCAAGTGGAAGAATTCTTAATAGGGTATGTAATTACATGTTTATAATTCTTCGTTGAAGTAATTGCATGGCATAATTACTGATATCGACCGTCAGATTTAAATGAATGGTAGAAATTGTTTAAAATTGATGAAGTGAATCTGATCCGTCCTATCACAAACCAGTGGCCGAGACTGAGATTGATTACTGCGTGAAATTGTGTGGCATTATTACTGCAGGCAATCCACATCTCATCATGGCTTAGTACATTATTTGTGAAAGTTTGATTTCTCTATAGTTCTTTTTTATCATTTTGACCATATTGAATGAAATTTCTTGTCTTAATTTTGGTTTTACTTTTTTGTTATAGGCTTCAACAGACCAAAGTGCAGTAGATATGAGCATTCCAAATATAGCATGGGGATTTACCTTCAATGTTGTTCAGGTCTTGGGAACTGTTGCTGTGATGTCTCAAGTTGCATGGCAGGTGTTTATAGTATTGATTCCTGTCATGGCAACTTGCATATGGTACCAGGTAGTCTCCTTGTGTCATATTAAGTGTCGTTTAAGGTTATGCACATTTCTTAATAAAATCACCGAGGTTACTAATTTTTATGAAAACATACCATTCCACGCCATTCAAGTTGAATGTCATGTCATCAAATGTGTTTGACTTTAAATTTCATTCTTCCTTTTCATTTTTCAATGTATGATGTTACTCTCATTGATCAAATATTTGAATTCTATTATTGTGCAAACAATAACATTATGTATGCTGACTTTACAAGTAACAGTGCTTCTTTATATGCAGCGATACTACTCTGCATCAGCACGTGAATTATCACGATTAACTGGTATTTGCCAAGCTCCAGTTATACAACATTTTTCTGAAACAATTTCTGGAACAACAACTATAAGAAGTTTTGAGCAAGAATCAAGATTTCATGAAATGAATATGCAATTGATAGACAAATATTCGCAACCTAAATTATACAGTGCTAGTGCAATGGAATGGCTGACTTTCAGATTGGATCTTTTATCCTCAATAGTATTTGCTTTCTGCTTGGTTTTCTTGGTATCTTTTCCAAGTTCAATAGCTGATCCTAGTGAGTATTTCAATTTGTAATTTACATAGTCATACTCGCTCATCGTGACATTAGGCATAAAACTTCATTCCTTTCCAGGTATTGCGGGATTGGCTGTGACATATGGGATTAACCTAAATGCTGTACAAACGAATTGAATTTGGTTTCTTTGCACTTTGGAGAATAAAATTATATCTGTAGAAAGAATACTTCAGTACACCTCCATCCCAAGTGAAGCACCTCTTGTGATAAAAGACTACCAACCAGATCATTCTTGGCCGTCATTCGGAGAGGTTCATATTCTGGATTTACAGGTACTACAGTGCTCAATAACAATTTACCTCTTTCAAAAATTACTGTTGGATTGATAGTTACCATCATATAGATTATATGCACTTTATTAATATAAAGTTTTTATTGTTATTTTTTCTAGTATTTTCTTATCCTACTATGTTAGCCATTTGCTTCGTTGTGACTTTGCTTATCGTCAATCTTGTAGTGTAATTGTATTGAAGGTCTCATTCTTGTCAAAACATGACACCATACGAGGATAAAAGGATGAAAAGAATGGAAGATAATCAAGAAAGGTTGAAGATAATGGAGCAACATCACTAAGGGATACTTAGATATTTTTAGGGAATTTTAATTCTGCTATAGTTGTTTTGAATGTTTAGTCACTAGTGTTTTGGTTTGTGAATGTTTTAACTATGCATTTTATCCATTGTTTTAATTAAGTTGATGCATGGATCAATGTTGTTACTCTTTGATGAATTATATGAATGAGATTTAGTCATTTATAGTTATATATTTTTGCATTTTAAGTATTTGATAATATATTTAGTTAAATTGGCTTAAAAACAGACTATAATTAAAAAAAATTAAAAACATTCATTTGCGACTGTTTGGAACCGTCGCAAGTCCCTTCCTTTGCGACTGTTGGGAACCGTCGCAAGTCCCTTCAAAACCATGTGAATGCTCTTCCTTTGCGACTGTTCCTAACAGTCGCAATAGCCTTTGCGACTGTTGGTGCGACTGTTGGTTGAACAGTCGCAAAATACCCTTTGCGACCCCAATTTCTGTGTCTGTTGGGGAACAGTCGCAAAGGGATATCTGCGACCCTTCTAACAGTCGCAATCCATGATTTCAGAAGTCGCAAAATGCCTTTTTTCTTGTAGTGTAATGACGAAGACGCTTGGCGGCCCAAGCTAGTGCGCAACAAGTCTTCTCAAGTAGGGAGTATCGAGACTCACAATCTGTAAATTTCTTGCTCAGGTAGTAAATAGCATGTTCCTTCCTACCGGTCTCATCCTGCTGCCCGAGTACACAACCCATGGAGTCTTCCAACACCGTCAAGTACATAATCAGAGGTCTTCCTTCAACTGGAGGGATAAGGATTGGAGGTTCTAGCAAGTACTTCTTGATGCTGTCGAAGGCCTTCTGGCAGTCTTCTGTCCACACTATCTCTTGGTTCTTGCGAAGCAATTTGAAAATAGGTCCACATGTGGCTGTCATATGAGATATGAATCTGGAGATATAGTTCAAACGTCCTAGAAATCCTCTCACTTGTTTATCAGTCTGTGGAGCAGGCATTTCTCTGATGGCTTTGACTTTGTCGGGATCCACTTCAATACCCTTCTGACTGACGACGAAACCTAGAAGCTTTCCAGATCTCACACCAAATGTACACTTGTTAGGATTCAGGCGAAGCCGATACTTTCTCAAGCGTTGGAACATCTTCAACAAATACTCGACATGCTCCTCTTCAGTACCTGATTTGACAATCATGTCATCGACGTAAACTTCAATTTCTTTGTGCATCATGTCATGGAAGAGAGTGGTCATGCCTCTTTGGTAGGTAGCACCCGCATTCGTCAACCCAAAAGGCATCACTTGATAACAGAAAGTACCCCAAGGGGTAATAAAAGACGTCTTTTCTCTGTCTTCCACTGCCATTTTGATCTGATTGTACCCGGAGAAACCGTCCATGAAGGAGAAGACTTTGGACTTAGCGGTGCTGTCAACCAATACATCGATGTGGGGTAGCGGGAAATCATCCTTTGGACTAGCCCTGTTCAGATCTCTGTAATCAACGCACATCCTGACCTTACCATCTTTTTTGGGAACGGGTACTATATTGGCCAACCACTGAGGATATTCTGATGTAATAAGAAAACCTGCATTAATCTGCTTTTGCACTTCCTCCTTGATCTTGAGGGCCATATCAGGGCGAGTTCTTCTCAGCTTCTGCTTGATTGGAGGACATTCAGGCTTCAAAGGTAAACGATGCTCCACGATCTCAGGGTCCAACCCTGGCATATCTTGATACGACCATGCAAAGATATCTACATATTCTTTGAGAAGCTCAACCATTCTTTCTTTGACAGACGCATCCAACAATGCCCCAATCTTGACTTCCTTCTTGTCCTCCTCAGAACCCAAGTTAATAACCTCCACTGCTTCCTCGTGAGGCTGAATGACCTTTCTCTCTTGTTCCAATAAACGTCTAATCTCGTCAGGAACTTCTTCATCATCCTCCTCTTCAGCTTCATAAACGGGAGACTCAAAATTGGGAGGAAGCATAGGGTCACGGTGTTCAACGGGCTTATTGATGTTTAGTCTGCATATGATTGATGATTGATTTTTTAGCAAATAAGTGAAAGATGCAGACTTTTTGAAATCGATCGAAAATAAAATAAAATGTTTTTTTTTGGTTTTTTGTGTTACCATTTTTCAGAAAAAAGCAGTAAAATAAAAATAAACGTCGTGGAAGAAAACGACGATTTTTCATTGATAGCGATAACTTAAAATCAAAGTTGAGCCCTACATGACTTCACTTTCGTCTTGGGCGAGATGAAAGGATTTTTGGAAAGAAAGTAAATCAAACAAACACATTACTTAGACACATGGATGGCAAGGGGCACGTCAACAGCATTCCAGTTGCGGGCAGAGCTTTCTGGCGTCACAAACACAGGTGCCACCTCCTCCGGATCGTCCTCCAGGATAGCATTGGTTTCCGGCGGGTCGTGAATAAACCCAGCGCTATTGAACGTGACGTTGGTGGGCTCCAAACCCATGCTGGCCTTAAGGACACTTGTTGATGACGCAAATCCCAAACCTTCTCGGTTCTTGTTCTTGGGTATCTGTACTAGTTTTCCCCATCTTCCTGCATCTCCTTCCTTTAGAACCTTCTGCGCATCTCTCAAAGATGCCATGGATTCCTTGCCTGAACTCTCGTCTTCTATAGAAAGTCCTTGGAAGGACGTTCCATCTATCTCATCTGCACTGATGAAAGAAAAAGCTGACAAATGGCTTACTAGCAACGCTTCTTCACCATTCACAGTGATCAGCTTCCCATTCCGCACAAACTTCAACTTTTGGTGGAGCATGGATGTGACCGCCCCTGCTTCATGAATCCAAGGTCTTCCCAACAAGCAACTGTAAGAGGCTTGAATGTCCATGACTTGGAAAGGTATCTGGAAAACCTGGGGTCCAATAGTAATAGGCAATACTATCTCCCCCATCACTGACTTTCTTGATCCGTCAAACGCCTTCACAATAACCCCATTGTACCTCAAAGGCGCACCTTGGTATGACAACTTATCGAGTGTAGTTTTTGCCATCACATTCAAAGACGACCCGGTGTCCACCAACACATTAGACAGAGCGTCCGTCCCGCAGTTAACAGAGATATGTAAGGCTAGGTTATGATCTCTTCCAGCTTCTGAGAGCTCTTCATCACTAAATCCCAGGTTGTTGCAAGCGGTTATGTTGCCAACTATCCCTCCAAACTGGCTAGTAGTCACGTCATGGTCAACATAGGCTTGGTTTAGCACTTTCATCAATGCCTCCCTGTGAGCATCAGAATGCAATAACAAGGATAACATTGAGATTTTTGAAGGTGTCTGCAACAGTTGGTCGATGATCTTGTAATCACTTTTCTTTATTAATTTCAGCACTTCATCTGATTCTGAACATCCACCCCCGCTAGCTGGCACTGGATCAATGACTGGAGTGTTGACCTTCTCCTGCACTATGGTCGGAAGAATTCGCCCACTTCTCAATACTTTGCTACTGTCTGCAATGTTGCTAACAGATGACAGAGGAGGTATAGGGGACTCTTGTCCATCGCCCAGGATAGTTGCATTGTACCTGTATGGCACCGCCTTCAATGATGCATGCGGTAAGGCTCCCGGTAAACAGATCACCAAGGGAGTAACAGCAGCATTCTCTTGATTACCAAGGGTTAATTCTAAATGTTCTGGGATGTGAAATTCGGGCGTTATCACACAAACATTCTCACTTTTCCTCGTCACAGACAACTCCTTGTGGTCCAACAAGCCTTGGATGTCATCCTGTACTTGCGCACATCCTCGGGTATCCACAGAGCAAACCTTACACTTCATATGATCATGTTTGAACAAACCTGCTTTACACATCTTTGTGTGCATCGGAACCAGAGGTGTCCTGATGTCTTGAACATTGAAAATAGAGCGACTTTCTTGGTCATCTTCGACCATATTAACAGAGGACCCATGGTTAGGTAAGGGATTGGCCTGGACGTTGGGACTTGAGTCGGAATCTTTGAAGGTCAGAAGTTTCGCCCGGATTAGCCTTTGGACCTCGGTTTTAAGAGCAAGGCAATGCTCAACATCGTGCCCAAGTGCTCCTTGGTGAAAGGCGCAAGTCAAGTCATGCCGGTACCAAGGAGGTAAAATATCTGGTGTACGGGGTGGTGCCCTGACCTGGACAAGGTTTTTTGCGAGTAATGCAGGGAGCAAGTCAGCATACTTCATCGGGATTGGGTCAAATGTTGTTCTTTGGCGGTTTTGTGGGTGATATGGTTGTTGAGGGGTTTGTGGGCGATTTTGTTGTTGTTGAGGGTATGATGATTGTGGGCGAGGCTGTTGGAAATTTTGTGGGTAATGGGAGGGGGGTCTTTGAGGTATTTGGAAATTTTGTGTTACGGGTGGTGAAACGTTGGCAATGTGTGGGTAAGTTGGGTACTGCAACTGGGGTCCTCCGTAGGCGACCATACCTACCTCTTGCTACTTCTTTCTCGGATAGCTACTTCCGAACCTCTTAGCATTGTTAACAGGGGCAATTTCCTTCACTAACCGTCCTTCTCGGACACCTTCCTCGATTCTCATCCCCATTCCTACCATCTCTGTGAAGTCATTGGGAGCGCTTGCAACCATTTTCTCGTAGTAGAAAGGACTAAGTGTGTTAAGGAACAGCTTGGTCAATTCTTTTTCTTCTAATGGAGGGCGAATCTGCGCAGCCAACTCTCTCCATCTTTGTGCATATTCCTTGAACGACTCCTTCTCCTTCTGAGTCATTGCCCTGAGCTCATCTCTATCCGGGGCCAGATAAGAATTGTACTTGTATTGTTGTATAAAGGCATTTGCAAGGTCATTGAAAGTACGGATATCAGCACCATCCAAATCCATGTACCATCTCATAGCAGCGCCGGTCAAACTGTCCTGGAAGTAATGAATCAGAAGCTTGTCGTTGTCTGTCTGCGTGGACATCTTCCTCGCATACATCACCAGGTGTGCCTTGGGACAAGAATTTCCTTTGTACTTCTCGAAATCTGGGACTTTGAATTTGTGCGGGATTACCACATTGGGAACTAGACAAAGCTCGTGAGCATTCGAGCCGAACAACTCTTTTCCCCGAAGAGCTTTCATTTCCCTTTGCATCTCATTGTACTTATCTTGCAGATCGTCCACCCTGTCGAAAGCTGCGACACTTTCGGTATGAAAAATAGGTCCCTGATCCTGAACTGTGTGTACTAAAGGCGCGGAATAGGTCATCGCAGCTTGGGGAAAAGGCAGGCCGGGTTGAGGAACCGGTGTTGATTGTTGAACGAAGGGAGGTGGAACTTCTGTTACAGCGGGTTGGAGACCTTCACTAACCGGGGGAGGCATTCCCCATGAACAGCCCGGAGGCATAAACAGTGGTTGGGAAACTGCAGTGGAGAGTGGAGTGGTGCTTACAAATGGTTGTTCTACAGCAGCAGCAGCGGACTGAGAACCCTGAGCAGCCAAAAGAGAACTCATCATTTCTGTTAATCTGTCCATCCCCTCTCGCAAACTGGCGACCTCTTCCCGAAGGTTCAGATTTTCCTGCTCGACAAGATCCATCTTCTTCCTCTGATTAGCTCGAGTATTGTAAACGCGAGTAGATTTGCGAAGAATTCGTCGGGCCACTTTTGGGAGCAGGTAGATCTTTTTATGGAAAAAATAAAAGATGAGACTCGACTTTTGAGATTATATATGCAACATGATGTATAATTATGTTTATGCGAGAAGAAAGCTTTGTTATCGAAGGACCTGTCAAAATAATTGTAAACATCAGAGTGAACATTGCATTTGATCATTAAAATATTACAAAACAACTCTCCTTTTAGCAAACAAAGTCAAAAGGACAAGCTCAAAAGTTCTTTTAAATACAAGCTTAGAATCTTAAAAAAAAACTCGAGAACACCCGGTATTTCAAACTCTTGAAGTAGATTGGCCATCAGAATCCGAATGGGGACCGGAGAAAAAGTCCATATGCCTCTTCTTCCTCCTAGCATCTTTCCTAAGCCGAAAATCCTTCTGTTGGAGTAGATCGTCCTTCTCAATGATTTGCTGGCTTTGGATGAAGAGCATGTGGTCTTTCTGTTCTAATTTTCCTCTCAATGTCTCAATTTCAAGTTCAGCCTCTTGATATCTTCTTTGCCAAGCATCCCTCTCAAGCTTTAGTTCAGTCATCCGATCTTGGAACTCCTCTTGGGTATTAAAAGGTATGGGTAGGGATGATGGCGGAACGGTTGGGGATAGGTGTCTGGGTAGGGGGTATGGTAAACCAAGACTCGAAGCTCTGTCGATGACCCACTGAGTGTAAGATCCATGTACAAAGCCTGTCCGTCTTCCTAACTGATTTCTATCAAGCCTACGAATAGTATGCCAGGCTCGCACAAATTTCATCCTCATATTTGCATGGTCTTCATGGTTGAGATAGAATTCACCGGTTAAGGAGAGGTTATTAGGTTTTTCCTTCATGGGGTATCCGAACTGGCGCCTGGCAAGAGTAGGGCTATAGGTAATTCCCCCGCGTGTACCAATGAGGGGCACGTTGGGAAACTCTCCACAACTGTCGATGATCACTCCAATGTCACTGGCCGGTTGGTACCACACGATGTCGGCTGGGGTAAGGGACATGATTCTTTGGGGCCAACGGGTTTTTTCTGGATTGGTTTTGAAAAGGTGGGTTTGGGGTAGATGCGAAGTGAACCATTTGTATAGCAAAGGTGCACAACAAATAATAACTCCGCCTCTCTTTTGTGTTCTATGGTGGATGGAATGGTAGGTATCTGCAAGTAGGGTAGGGACAGGGTTTCTGGATAGGAAGATTTGGATTGTGCTGATATCAATGAAATCGTCAATATTAGGGAAGAGTACGAGACCATAGATGAGCAGGGCAAGGATGGATTCGAAGGCATCAGTACTGGCGGCTTCGGCAAAGGTAAAGGCTTTTTGGTAGAGGAAAGTGGAAGTTAGGCCTTGTGAGCCGGCTTTAGTAGTGAGGTTAGTGGCTATGTCGGAGGTTTCTAGATGGAGGGATGCGGCGATGGTTGAAGGTTTGGGAGTTTGTTCGAGGCCACTGAAAGGTAACTTGTCAGACACCGGTAAGTCGACCAGGTAGGAGTATTCTTCCAAAGTGGGGACAAGCTGGTAATCCGGGAACGTGAAACAGTGATAGAGAGGGTCATAAAACTGGACCAAGGTATTAAGGATCCCCTCTTCAACGTTTGTCTTGAGGATGCTGAGCAAATACCCATAACGCCTTCGGAAATCCTCCAGACTAGTTACCAAAGACCCTAGCTTCCTTAGTTTTGTCAAATCCGGGCTTTTGAAGTTATACTTCTGAGTGTTCCTCCTTATGAAGTTCATTCCTACGATGTTTACAACAAAACTTGTCTAAGTCCTTCGATACTTGATGAAAAAAATGTTTATGAATGAATGCATGTATGCATGGTTATGCTAAAGAAACGGAGAAAACATGGTAAGGTTAAGTCCATAGTGTTGGAGCCGAGGGTAAACACGCCATTTGGTAAGGACTATGGTTTCATATGTACCTGTATCACGGGTTCTACCAAGTTCCCAAAGTCATTGACCACTTCCGAATATTGTCGGATTACAGGACTACTCCCGGTCCAACAACGTTCGTAGGAAAGTCTCGTTTGAGTGTAGTATCGCGTATCGACCAACTCAAGACTACTCTTGATTAGCCACCGCACTACGTCCTAAAAGGCCAAGATGGGTTAGGTAACTAAAGGTCCTCAACTTCATAGGTCACTTAAAAATAATAATGCCAAACACGACTACTCATGTCGACATGGTACTACTTTTAAGAGACCTCCATTGAGTGGGGTTATATCACATGTACCAAAGCCCAAGACTACTCCTGGTATGGCACTTTGATTATACCACCATCCTATCTTATGTTTCCCTCAAGTCCGGGTGTAGGACTTATCTCACCACTCACGTAAATTAATAAACACTTAAGCACTTATTTACAATTTACAAATAATAATAAAGCATAAAGATAAAGAAAAACAAGGTAGGTTTAACCCACTTTAGGATCTTGGTCCCCAGTAAAGTCGCCATTTTTGTCGCGGTGATTTTCGGAGATCAAGCTATTGATTAGCGTTGACTCACAAAGTTAAGTTCACCACCGATCTTTTATTTTTCCGAGGAAAAGGGAGAAAGTTCGAAAAAACCCTATTTTTTTAGAGATCAAGGTCCGGGGGTTGGTTACGCAAGGGAAGGTGTTAGCACCCTAAACGTCTATAGTACTCTATAGGAACCTCTTGTTATTATTTATCTTTATGCTAAATTAATTATTTGTTTGTAAATAAATGCTTAAGTGTGAGAAAAGATTAAAGTGATGAAATTAAAAGAAAAGGAAAATTTTTATTGATTTGGAAAGACAATGTCTTTTGCCTACGTACCCGAGCGGGATCAAAATCACGTAGTTCGGGGTAAAAAGCCGAGTGATTTGTTTTGATTGATTTTAAAGTTTGAAAAAAAAGTTTAAGAAAGATAAGAGGCCGTAAAGGCATAGAAGGATAAAAAGGAAGTGAGTTTGATTGATTTTAATTTGAAAAAAAGGTTGGAAATAATTAAAAATTGATTGAAATTGTTTTTGAAGAAAATGTAGGAATTAATTGACTTGAAAATGAAACTTGATTGAGAAAAGATTTTTTGCTTTTTGTTATTTGAAATGTTTTTGATTTTTTGATTAAGTTAATTAACAAAAAAACTAAGTGGTAGTCGGAAAAAAAAACTAAGCGCGAGGGTTTTCTCACAAAGACGTTGAATCAAAGTGAGATCCCCTTTTCCTCGGATACGGTCAAATTTACGTTATCGATCTCAACATAAAGCATAAAAGATAAATGTGGTGTCAGTGCGATATTCTCATTTATTTTTACATTGGACCTAGATACATTCTAATGGCAATAAAATAAATGACAAAAATAATAAAATAAAAATTGCAATTGCATTAAAGTAAATATGCTAAAAAGGAAATAAAAATGCATGGAATGCAAAACTATAAATAAATATGGTGCATAAAATAAATAAAGAAAATAAAAATGCAAGACATAAAATAAATATGATGCTGAAAATAAAATAAAGAAAATAAAAATGCAAAACATAAAATAAATATGATGCTAAAAGAAAATAAAAATGCAATACATAAAAATAAATATGATATAAAATAAAAAAAGAAAATAAAATGCAAGACATAAAATAAATATGCTACTGGAAAATAAAGATGCAAGGCATAAAAATAAATATGGAGCTGAAAATAAATAAAGAAAATAAAATGCAAGACATAAAATTAAATATGATGCGTAAATAAATAAAGGAAAATAAAAATGCATAAAATAAAATAAAAAATGAAATAAAAACAATAATAATAAAATGCATGGGGGTACTGAAGATAAAAGGCAGTAAAATAAAATGCATGAAAATATAGAGAAATAAAAAAAAATAAAAGCAAGAAATAATAAAGAAAGAAAATAAAAAAAGAAGAAAAGGGGGTGCAGGAGAAGAACAGGGGAGGTGCAGAGAGGAAGCAGAAGAGAAGATCAGGGAAAGGAAGAATGGGCCAAGCAGAAAATCCAACGAGCTTGGGAGGAAAACGAACCGGACCGGTTCAGTTTGAGCAAACCGAACCGGTCCGTTCCTATATAAAGCCAAGAGACCGGTTTTTAATTCATTTTTAACAAAAAAACTCTCTCTTCCTCTTCTTGTTCCTCTGTTCTCTCTCTCTGAGTTGCCTGGCCGAAATATCTCTCCGGCGCGGCGGCCGCCGGCGGCCCACCGTGCCGGAGTGTCCCAAGCCCCCCTTTTTCAAAATTTTTTTACGTTTTTAAATATCCAATCTTCCCCTCTTCTCGAAAACCAAGTTAGATTTTTTAAAATCCTCACCAAAGAGACTAGATCTAAGTTTGAAATTCACGAATCAAAACTACCTTCTCTTATGTTTGTTAGCGCCGGTGTTAGGTACGTTTCTGGGCTCTTGCGTGGCTATTTGGAGTGGGATTCTTGTGTTTGAGGATGGTAGTATTGTAGGACTGTTTGCGTGTGGTTGTTGGTCGTTAGCGTGAGTTGAGGGCTGTTTGTGGTGTGTGAGGGAGAGGGAGAGGGCTGGGCCGTGAGTGTGAGGGCGTGAGGGAGAGGGCTGGGCCGTGAGTGTGAGGGCGTGAGGGAGAGGGCTGGGCCAAGTTGGTGACTTGTGTGGTGGTGGCCGTGAGTTGGTGACACTGTTTGAGGAAGAAAGGAAAAAAAAGGTTTGGATTTGTGGTGTTTTGGTGTTTCTTGGTTCTGATTGAATCTGGGAAAGAGAAGAGAAATTTTTTTAGGGTTTTGGATGATTTTGTGTGGTGGCCGAATTTTCACTGTTTGTTTTCACTGTTTTTCTTCTCCTCGGACACTGTGCATTAACTGCACTATTTAAAGGACCAAAACTAGGGTTTGTGTAATTTTTAAGGACAAAAATGCCCCTGGACTGAAATTGGACCCCAAAATGACTGAAAAAATAAAGGGAAATAAAAACAGTAAAATAACAAAAATAATAAAGTAACAAAAACGAAAATAAAAAGAAAAAATTAATAATAATAAAAGAAATTTAAAAAAAGAAATAAATAACAAAAAAATAATAGTAATAATAATAAAAGGAAATAACAAAAAATAAAACGGTCGCCTTCGGAACAAAATCATGAGGTATTTTAAAATACCTCCCTGCCGAAATTTCGTCTAGAATGACGAAAATTTCCGGCTTAAAAGACGAGAAAAGCAAATTAAAAAAAGGGTCAAAAATGGGGTATGACACTTAGGATGATCCTTCTGAATTCTAATTGATGGCCCTTTATTGGTAGGATCATGATCTGGATGCACTTCTGCTTCTTCAGACTCTGGATGATTTTCTGCTTCTGAAGTTTGTTCTTCTGAGGCTTCAGACTCTGGAATAACTTCAGACTCACTTCTATCTTTCTCAGCAGTCAGATCATCAATTACTACATTAATGGACTCCATCACAACTTTAGTTCTTGAATTAAACACCCTATAAGCTCTGCTGTTCACTGAATAACCCAGGAATATGCCCTCATCAGACTTAGGATCCAGTTTTCTTCTATTTTACCTGTCAGCCAAAATGTAGCATCTGCTCCCAAAAACATGGAAGTATTTGACTGTAGGCTTCCTTCCTTTCCATAGTTCATATAAGGTACAAGTTGTTCCCTTCTTCAGAGTGACTCTATTATGGATATAACATGCAGTGTTCATGGCTTCAGCCCAAAACATATATGGCAGCTTCTTAGCATGCAGCATAACCCTTGCACATTCTGCTAAAGTCCTGTTCTTCCTCTCAACTACACCATTTTGCTGAGGTGTGATAGGTGCAGAAAACTCATGCTTTATACCTTCAGAAGCACAGAATTCTGAAAAGCTCTTGTTTTCAAATTCTTTGCCATGATCACTTCTGATTCTGATAATCCCACTATCCTTCTCTCTTTGTAGTTGGATGCACATCTCTTTGAAAACTTCAAAAGTGTCAGACTTTTCTCTAACAAAGCTGACCTATGTATATCTTGAGTAGTCATCTACCATTACAAAAGCATATCTTTTTCCTCCAATACTTTCTACTTGCATAGGCCCCATCAAATCCATATGAACAAGTTCTAGTACTTTAGTAGTTACCTGGTGAACTAATCTGGGATGAGACTTTCTTGTTTGTTTACCAATCTGACAATCACCACAAACACTTTCCTCATTGATCTTCAGATTAGGCACACCTCTGATAGCTTCAGTACTTAGGATTTTCTTCATGCCTTTCAGATTCAGATGTCCCAATTTCTGGTGCCAGAGTTTGACTTCCTCTTCTGAGCTCATAAGACAAGAAGTCAAACTTCTTTCTTCTTCAGAAACCCATAAATAACAATTGTCTTTGGATCTGCAGCCTCTCATCTGAATTTTTCCATCCTGATCAGTAACAGTACACTCCTGCTTGTTGAAATTAACTTTCAAATCCTGATCACACAGCTGACTAATACTGATCAGATTAGAGGTTAATCCTTCCACCAGTAGCACATCATTAAGTCTGGGCAAACCTTCTCTGATCAAATCTCCAATACCCAGAATCTGACCTTTTACACCATCTCCAAATGTCACATAACTTCTGGAGTATGATCTGATATTGCTCAGCAGCTTCTTCACACCAGTCATGTGCCTTGAACATCCACTATCAAAATACCAGTCTTCTTTTGAAGTAGCTCTCAATGAGGTATGAGCAATCAGGCCTACATTCTGAACTTTGGGCTTCCACACCTTCTGAACATTGTGACTGATAGTAGCTGGTTCAACTCTTCTATACTGAAAATGTTCAGGATACCCATACAGTTTGAAGCAGAATGGTTTGATGTGCCCTTTCTTTCCACAATGATGACAGATCCATGTTTGATTCCTCCTTCTTCTGTTTCTGAAAAATTTCTGGGGTTGCTTCTGGGGTAGCATCTGAACATGCTTCTGACTTTGCATCTGAATATGCTTCTGACCTTGCATCTGGGCTTGCTTCTGAGGTCTCTTCTTTGATGTTCCAGCCATAGAATCATGAGTTTGAGTAGCAGGAACAAAACTCATCTGTTTAGGAATCTGAGTCTGATCAACAAAACCTAGACCAGTTTTTCCTTGTTGCTGATTCCCCAGAATGTCCTCCAACTTATCAGTAGCAGAGTTCAACATCTTCACTTGCTTCTTCATTTGATCAAGTTGGGAGTTCAGTTGATTCACTTCTTCTTTCAAATCTGAATTCTGCACTAACAGTTCACCTTTTTCAGCCTCCAGTTGTAGAATAGTCTCCTTCTGATCCAAAACTTGTTTGCAAACCTCAGCACTTCTGGTATACAGCTTCTTGTAGTTATCAGCTAGTTCATCATATGAGGTTTTAGCAGCTTCAGACACAGATGAGGCTTCAGACTCTGAGTCAGACTCTGAAAAGGTCTCAGACTCTAAAACAGCTTCCTTCTTCAAGATAGCTCCTGACCTCACTACCAGACCAGTATCACACATATCAGATTCACTAACATCATCATCTTCAGAACCATCATCAGACCATGCAACGGCTAGGCTCTTCTTCTGTTTCTTAAGGAAAGTAGGACATTCAGATTTAATATGCCCATAGCCCTCACACTCATAGCACTGCACACCTTTGGCTTGATTATTTTTCTCCTCAGACTTGGTCTTCTTCTCATCAGTTTGTTGCTTTTTGTTATTGACTCTGAAATTCTGACCTTTGGCTTTGGCTTTTCTGTTAACATTCTTCAGAATCTTATTGAATTGTTTTCCCAGCAACACTAGAGCTTCTGATAAGTCATTATCCTCCTCCTCAGACTCAGGTTGATCATCAGCTCCTGAATTAACTGCAAATGCTATTCCTTTCCCTTTCTTATCAGGCTGTTTGCAGAATGCAGTCTCAAAATTAAGCAAAGACCCAATCAGTTCCTCAAGCTTCATAGTGGTGATATCATGAGCCTCTTCAATTGCTGTAACCTTCATGTCAAACCTTCTGGGCAGGGACCTGAGGACTTTTCTTACTAACTTCTCATCAGACATCTTTTCACCAAGAGAATCAAAAGAATTTGCCATATCAAGCACATTCATATAGAAATCCTGGATATTTTCATCCTCCTTCATCTTCAGGTTCTCAAACTTGGTGGTCAGCAGCTGCAATCTGGACATCTTTACCTTAGAAGTTCCTTCATGAGTGGTCTTCAGAATTTCCCAAGCATCCTTAGCCACAGTACATTGTTTGATGAGTCTGAACATGTTCTGATCAACACCATTAAAGATAGCATTCAAAGCTTTTGAATTTCCCAGAGACAGATCATCTTCAGCTTTGGTCCATTCCTCCTCAGGCTTCAAAATCTCAGTCTTATTACCATCTTTGTCTGTATACACAGGATGATCCCAGCCTTTTATCACAGCTTTCCAAGTCCTGCTGTCAATAGACTTTAGAAAAGCACACATCCTTGACTTCCAATACTCATAGTTTGTGCCATCTAGTAGGGGTGGTCTATTGACATAGCCTCCTTATCTATCCATGCTTGCCAGAAACAAACTCCTCTGGATCTCACCCAAATTACAGGCAGGGTGCCTGCTCTGATGCCAATTGAAATTCTGGCCAGGCAAAACTAAGAGAATACCAGGTTCTGAACCAGACAGGTTCTGAACAATATGCAGGGCACAATAGATCGCAAAACAGAGCACAAGTAAACACAATACAAGAGCAGCAAAATAAAGTGCAGGAAAGTAAAAGGCACAGAGGTTTGTTAACCCAGTTCGGAGTAAACACCTCCTACTCTGGGGGATACCAATCCAGGAAGGAATTCCACTATTGGAATTAATCCTTAAGACTCAAACACTGACTCCCAGTTCCTATCCTAAGCAATTAATCTCCACCTAGTCTTGAATTCTACCCAACACGTTGAGTATTAGAAAACCTCTAACTTCCTATTCAAGTAACTACAACCCAGCCACTTGAACTACCCTTTGAACTTAACCAGTTCTGAAACACAACTACCCTGTTTTTTTCAGAAAACTTCAAAAACACAAAGACTTCATTCGTACCTAAAGGCTTAGAATGAATTACAACTCAATCAACCACCTAAACCAACTCTAACAGAGTGGTGCACAATAAAGCTAAAAGCTTAAAAATACTAAGACTCAATTTTCTGAAATATGACTCTCAATTCGTTACTTGAATAGCAGCAGCCCTCCTCCTTATATAGCCTTCAGTCTTGCAACATAAATAACAACCTAATCTTCTGAATTGATTTGTTACTGGAATAAGAATGATCCAATAAAGTAACAAAAAAAATTGCATCCAATCTTTGAAAGATTTAAAACAGAAAATACGAATTTTCATAACTTTGAACCAAATCTTCAAAGATATCTTCTCCAATCAAACCAGCCTTCTAGAAGTAATTATACAAAGATAATTCCTTGCTAAATCTCCCAAGATACGTGCAAAAACAATCCAGTAAACCCAGCTTCTGATGTGGTCAACAGAAGTCAACGCTGGCTTCAGAACCTGAAACTGCTTCTGAAGTGCTACAGTGCTCCTGATGAGCATTTCAGCTTCTGATGTAGATTTTAGCTTCTGAATGACTTCAAATGAGAAAACTTGTAACTGAAGAAATGTCCAACATAAGGAAATGCTTCTATTCCATACTTTGGTTTTGCCAAACAATGCAGCCAACACCAAAAGACTCAACATAAACTTCTCTTTGGCACACCTTGTGCTGATGAGATTGTTTGCTTTCTTGTTTAATATAATTTCATTTTGCCTTGTTCAATTTTTTTTTTTATAAATTATCCACATGAATTTTTGGATTTAATTCATATGCACCATCAAAGTAAAGAGATTTTACGGGTTGTCAAGTTATTAAAAACCTCTGATATTTATTTTAACCACTTCTAAAGTCAACTTGTGGTGTACTAGTAGCGTAAACTTTTTACTCTATCCCTCTCTATATATAAGCACATATTTGATTAAAAATTAGTCTCTAGATATAAACCTCTTTTTAAATTATTAGATCCATTTATTATTATTTTTTCTGAAACATACCCCTAATTAAGTACTACTAACTTGTCTTGAAATGTGAAAAGGCAAAGTTAATATACATACAAACAAAGGGTAATTTCGTAATATTAACACACAAAATAGACACATTAATTACATTAACAATTTTTCTCAAGAAATATGAGAAAGGGAAAGAGAGCTTATATATAAAAACGGAGGGAGTACAATGTTGTCGCGTTATTAGAAACCTTTGACATTTTCTTTTTTAGTACAAAGGAGGGCAAAAGCTCAACCTTTGACATTTATTTTAACCACTTCTAAAATCAACTTGTGTTGTACTACTAATGTAAACCTTTTTACATTGACAATATATAACAAGTACATTAATTTTTTTCTCTGTTGAAATTATCCATGTGATTCATTTTAAAAGGACATGTTATCCTTATAATTCATGGGTGTTCAAAACCGAACCAATCCAATAGAACAACCGCAAACCGAATCAATCCAAACCGAAATCGCAAAAAACCGCATTTGGTTCGGATGTATTCGGATCGCTTTCTTACTCATCCGCATGGTTTGGTTCAGTTTGTGGTTTTTGTTTTATCAACCAAACCAAATCAAACCAAACCTGCAACATACGAAAAACACTAATTAAATATATGTCACCTAGACTAATATTCACTAGTACAAAATACACTTATTAGCTCAAGGATTTTAAGTGGGAAGCTATCCACATGACTTAAAGAGCTGGGTGTAAGGGAAGTTTTTAACTTCAAATGATATTAAATTGTTTGACCCCATTTAAAAAGTATTTATAAAAATTCTAAACACATAGCCAACAAAAACCCTTATCCATAAACTCTCAGATTTCTCTTTCTTCTTCCTCTCCTCTTAAAAAATAAAATCTGACTCACTCTTTCTTCTTCCTCTCCTCTTACGATACCAACCTTTTCTTATCTCTTTAAACCCTACCACCACCGCTAGCTTATCGGCGTTGCTCAGGCCGCCATTCTCACCGATCGAGGAAAATAAAACAATTTTCTTTATCCACTCGATGAGAGCTTTCCGTTGGTCCAATTTGTTTCACGAAAGGAGCAACTTTTCTGTTGACCCTTTTTCTTCCTCTGCCGCGGTAAGATCTTTTTTGGTCACCATACATCGTTGTCCTTCTTCTTCTTCTTTTATGCTTCATTCATTTTTGTGACTTTTTCCTTCTTTTCTCTTCATTTTTGTGGTGAGAATTAGTTGGGCAGAACCACCGTGTCGGAGCTCCGCTGGCCGCCATTAACATCACCTTCTCCAAGGGTGAGTGTTCTCCTTTCATCATTTTTTAGTTTGAGCTTTGAAAACTAAAAAGGATCAATTTTTGATAAACCATAACTTTTCCACTCCCTAAAATCCGAATTTTGCATTTGTTGTGTTAATTTTGTAATCATAAAACTGTTTTAATTGATCCCACTTCTGATTTTGAGTAAACCCTAACTTTATTCTTTTAGGTTCAAATCTGAAATTGGGTTTGCTCTGACTTATTTTAGTGTAACGGACGGGGCAATTTTTGTATGTGTAAGTTCTGATCTTAACTACTTTGGTGTTGTTGTGAAGAGAAATATAAGTTAGGGTATGAACTTTAACTTTTTGCTTATATAAATTAGTTATTGGATTATTAGTTTGAGATTTGCTGGATTGTGTTAAGATTAACTATAATATATTTTAGCTTGTAATGTTGATGCTCTTGAGGATGAGTTTTGGATAAGTTGGAAACTATGTTTGATATAGGATTTCAAAGAGAATTGGGATTCTAACGAGACTTTGATGACATTTGAGCTATTTTATAATATTTAGTGGGGCATATCTATGAATTAGAGAAGGTAAACTATTTCAACAGTTGAGTTGGTGCTTAAGGAATCAATTTATTGAAGTTAAGAACAACTGGTGGATAGATTACCCTTGAATGTAATGATTCTTGATGATGAATGATACTAAATTCTTATTAAGTTCTTGATATGGATTGTAGTGTTGATGCTATTTTGAAAATGATGACTTAAATTGATATTAGTGCTAAAAATTTGTTTTACTTGAGGCTAAGAATAGTGAAAGGAATATTGATATTTTCCATCCTTTTTTATTTTAAATGGTTTAGCTACGTAGGAATTTAAATATCTTCATGTGTTAAATACCATGTGAAATTTTGGAACTGGAATGATTAGCTAAACAAACTGAATATGTTGGAAAATGATTATCGTTTAACTATGAATTCCTATGTATGTGGGTTAGATAGAAAATGAATTTGGTTCTTGATTGTCATCTAGACTGAAACTTGAAACACTGTCTTCAGACATGTGGTACTTTGTAGGAACCAATAAGTATAATTGATTGGTCCTGAATTCTTTGACTTGATTATTACTTATTAGAGAGTAACAAATTACATAGATTTGCTTTTCTGTTTTGCCTTTCACTAAGCTAATAAAGAGAGAGTAACAACTTCACATCAATAAGCCAAGGGGCACAAATTATGTTATTTTCTACCAACTTTTATTATGGTTAATTATGTTCAGGAGAGCTGAATTAGTTGATAATGTTTATTTTTACTAAATGGAGAACAATCAAATAACTAGAGGATTGAAGTTGAATTCGCTATTTGCTTCTGCATGTGATTTTTTTTGTTCAATTTTTGTTTGTTGTGCATGTTTAATTAAGAAAATTAGGGAGTTATTATAATTAGAAAGATTAGTCCATTTATTATATAACTTCTATTGATCAATATGAGTTTTCAATTATATAACTTCTATTGATCTATATTAGTCCATTTTTTTGTTCAATTTTTTGTGAAGGCCTGCAACTTGTCAATTGATCTATATAAGTTTTGTAATAGGTTTTAGACATTTATGCATGAAACACTATTGCTAATATAGAGTTTCGAAAGATTTTAAAATACCATAGCATGTATTTCTTCCACCCTTTTAAATGTGTTGCTGTATATTCTATTTTTAGCTGCAAAATTGGAGTTAAACCAATGTATTCTGGTGTTCCATGATCTTTATGAAGTTGGATCTGATGTTCACAAACTCAATGGCCATCAGGTATACTCTTTTGATTAGTTTGATTAGTTATATAATTTTCTATCCTTTTATTATTGCCTTGGGACATTTGGGAATGTATTTGCTGAGTTTACTTCCATTGGCTTTGATTTTGGAAAGACTTTGATGTAATTTATATATGTTATGTTTTGAAAAAATGACAATTAATGTTTAGCTTTTGTCTAGTTTTATGATATTGTAACTTTGAATTTGTTTGATATTGTAACAATGACAAGTTTGATATGAAATTTGATCATATGATATTTCATATTAGTGGCTTGTGTACATGATATTTTAGATTAATGTATTAAATTATGTACTATAATCGTGTTTAAAAAAACAGAGAGAGATTTTAAATGGGTTGAACCAATCTAAATCATGTTTATTAAATGGGATCAGAGAACATAATTAAAAACCTGATTATTTTTTTTTTACCCTTTTTAACCTTTTTTAAGTGGTACAACCCGATTTAATAAGAAGATTTTAAATGGGGTGAACCGACTTAATAAAAGATTTTAAATCGGGTAAAGGGGAAGGCTTAAAATCAAAATAGTTTTTTAACTCGGCTACCTATAAGTCGGATCTAAAACCGACTTAAAAAGTCATTTTCACCCGATTTAAAAAGTGTTTTCTGCACTAGTGATTCATAGAAACTCAATGAAAACTTTTATAAAATGACATATTTTTCCTCTTGTTAAGTTTCTTCTTAACTTTTTATTTCATAAATATGTTTATGTGTTACTTAAACTTTTAGATAATGATAAAATCTTAGTATTTGCATTTCTTACATAATAACATTAATTTTTGTACACGTTTTTAATTTGGTTTAAGTTGTTGGGAATATTACTGAAAATTTGTTGTGTTTTAACTATTTAACTTTATTTTAATGTTGAAAACAAAAAATTGTATTGACTCGATAAAAACTGCACAAACCGATCCAACTCAAACCACATTGGTTTGGTTGGTTTGGTTCGGATTTTATTTTAGAAGTCAACTGAACCAAACCAAACCGCATGTTTTTTTATCCTGCGGTTCAAATGACTTTTAACCTCAAAACCGAACCTAACCGCATATAATTATTAGGCTCATAATTGAAATATTTTATTCTTTGGAATTTTTATCAATCATCACCATAATTATCTTTCTTAAATATAATAAAATAAATGAGTATTTTTGTAAAGAAATAATTGATGCACTACAAATATAAAATAAGTCTTATAAAAAAATCTAAAAAACAAATCTTATATATTTAGGGTGTGTTTATTTTAATCAGTTTTGTATATTTATGGGAATAAAATGATAACAATATTTGTTACAAGCTTATAAAATTTTATCCATGGGTGTAAAAAATTCATGAGAAAGAAAAACATTTCCATAGAAAAAGGATGGCAATAAAAGTTATCGTGAAGATTAGAATAAATTCATGTGAACTATCTATTAACCTCTATAATATATTAGTTTCCCATAATATATAAATATTGACGAAATACTTTTTTTTTTAAATGTCTAGAAATAAAACTCTTTTCTTCATATTTCTAAGAAAGTTATTCCCGAAAATAAATTCAACAAACTTGAAACAAAAATAATCTTAGAGACAGGGAAAATAACAAGCTTTGTAACTATGGATATACATGGGTCGGGTAAAACCGAAAAAATCAACCAAACGCAACCATCCCGAATCGACCCAATTCGACAGTTTGAGTTAGGTAAATGGGTATTAATGATTTTCAAAACTGCAAACTAGTTAGAAAATTGTTCTTCCCACAAACAAAAATGCGCATTCCCATAAAAATTGACCAAAATACCTCTATGTGACTTAAGTCACGCTCGGTATAAACGAACGTGACTTAAGTCACACTCAGTATGCTACACAAGAAGCCAGCGTGAGTTAACTCATGTTGACCTGTAATGAGCGTGACTTAAGTCACACTCAGTATGTTGGCCGGTGACCGACCGTGACTTAAGTCACGCTCGGTAGAATGGTTGGTTATCAATGTGAGTTAACTCACGTAGGTTACTGGCTAGCGTGAGTTAACTCACGTAGGTTGGACGGCAATTAGGACAGTGGCCAATCAAGGAGGAGCTGTTACTTTCTTCGACCAATAAAATTCAAGCAAAAAATCTATAAATTGAAACATTTTCTTTCATTTTTTTCTCATTCTCATTTCTTCTCATTCTCCCATCTCCCATCACTTCTCTCATATTTTGTTTTTGTAGTTTTATTAGTATAGGCGTGAACGACCTCAATGTCCGTCGTCGATTAATCATAATGATCTTATGCTGTTTTTTTATGACGGCGATTGAGATCATTATATTAATCGACGAAGGAATTTTTGAGTCATACTAGGATCATTATGATTAATCGACAAGAATCCGCCCTGATTGTATTTTCCCGCTAGCGGTAGAGGTGGTTATGGCGGGTTCGTCTACCTTAGACT
This sequence comes from Medicago ruthenica, assembly GCA_018208015.1. NCBI lineage: Eukaryota > Viridiplantae > Streptophyta > Magnoliopsida > Fabales > Fabaceae > Medicago > Medicago ruthenica. Next base: position 90,602,317 of record CM031378.1, on the reverse strand, counting down.
TGCTATAGGGGGTTGCCCAAAAGTGACCTCTTACACCCCATCCCAAGAAGATTGATCATTATGATTAATCGATTTTTTTTTTTAAAATTCCTTTAATTTATGTTATAATAATTATTTTTGAATGTAATGAATTGCAATGTAATGTAATGTAATGATATTTTTGTTGTGTGTAATCATATTTCTATTTTAGTGTAATGTAATAATAAGTACCCTAGCGTGAGTTAACTCACATTGATATATACCGAGCGTAACTTAACTCACGTTGGTATATACTGAATGTGACTTAAGTCACACTGCAGGTATTTTGGTCAGTTTGTATGAGAGTGAACAATTTTGTATGAGAGAAGAGCAATTTTCAACTAGTTAACAAATTCGAGTAACAAACTTACCCAAACCCAACCACGTAAACTTGTCAACCCAAAAGAAAGAACTAGTAACCATCAATCCATTTACCAAGTCCATTTCAACTTTTTCAAACCAAATTCAATCAAATTTGTAATTGGAATTAGGCTCTTGATGAGCCATGAGTTGTAATGATAAATTTAGGGCCCTTAACTCTTGTTATTTTGTGAGTCATAACTTTAGTTATTTTATAATCTTCCATTTTAGTTATTTTGCATGATGTTTCCAAACATTTTATACAATTTTAGATCTAGTATTTTGATTATTTTGAATTTTGAAAGTTAGTTGCAAATATTTGATGATGAGTTTTATGATTTTGATATTCTTTTTTATTGTATGTTTAGATATTTGATGCTAAAATAATAGTGAAAATAAGTTTCCCCATATTTTAGGGATAAACAATAAGGGATAAACATTTAGGTTGATATATTTGTTTATTTTGCTTTATTTATTGATTTTTAAAAATTAAAACAGATTGTGGATGTTTCTGTGAACTTAACTCAGTTGATAATAGACATTGCATAATACATGTAGGGGCCGAAGTTCAAACCTCAGACTCTCAACTTATTCACCTTAAAATGTAAATTTTTAGATACTATACTATTTGACACCAAAAAAAATTATGACAAAACTAGTACCGAATCCAAAAATTTGTGGTTTGATCCAACCCAATGCTACAATTGACAATTTTTAAACTAGAACCAAACCATGATTCTATACATGGCCCGATTTCTTATTCAGTCCAAAACCGACTAAACCCATCCCATGTAAACCCTATTTGCAACTACAAAATATATTTATAAAAATAAATACAGAAGAGATGTAACAGTATAATAAAATGTTAAAGTAAATAATAATAAAATAAATGAAATACTAAACACTAAAATAACTACATTCAAAAAACAAAATCAAATCCTTGATGTAATGGTACAGACTTAGAATGCTTGATAAATCATTTTTTGGATCGCCCAATATCAAAGCCTATTAAGAATATGACATGTAAACCCAATTTTAAATCATCCAATATCAAAGGCTATTAAGAATATGACATGTAAACCCAATAAGTGAGTCAGGTCCAATTAACCGAGGTGACCACCTAGTCTTATAGCATGGTGTAGCACATGAACCTACCTACTTGCACCACCTTAGGCGACATCACATCTTGGAAAGACATACAACTTAGGGTAACAACCTCCTACTACGTTTTAGGAACCGTATCGTACTTACCTCAAAAGTAAACAGAGTGTCAACGTGCTCCATTACCTTGAATTGTAACAAACTTCTAGATCGTTATTATGTCGTTTATACTTAGATAAATGTCATTTGAATTGGATATGCCATCCTGCCTATCCTCATGGTGAGTTACCTTAAACAAACTGAAATATCATGTAATAAACTACACCAAATCGCACGAGAAACAATAACAACAACAATCAAGGAGCCGTAACGCCATTTACATCATTAATCAATCCCATGTATGATCAATGCACTCATATCTCACTCACTTTGCTACCTAGCAACACTTACTTGAACATTCCTTAAAAACACACTTACTTGAACGTCAAATAAGTGTATGTTTGGTTCCACTTTTACAGGGACAAGAATTGATTCCATAAGTGTAGAATTAATTTTGACATGTTTGATTGTTGTCGAGTAGGATTGATTCTGCATCAAAAATTGATTATACTAAAACTAAAATTTGTAGTTTTTGATTTTATAATTTATTTTCGCACACAAATTTATAGTTCAACCTCAAAACAAAACCAAACACGCAGAACACACAGAATAAGAGATTATTTTCGAAAAAAGAAATGAGAAAGAAAGAAAAGGGAAAAGGATATAGACATGGTTTAGCAAGAAAACATCGGGAATGAATGAATGATCCAATAAAGAAAGTACAAGTGCGGAAGAGGCGGGACGTGGGACCCGCACTCCTCCACAGACCCCACTCTTCTCCTCGTTGTTCTTATCCCATTTCCATAATACTCATTATCACTCTTCACTTCTCCACAACACCAACTACTACTGCCACGTGTCATTCATCACCTTGCTTTTCCATTCTTCTTCTTCTTCACACTCCTTTCCCTCATCACACAACCAAACCCTTCCCCTCCCTCTCTCTGAAATTCGCCTACGATCTTCAGGCACTATTCACTAATTTCTTTCCATTTCTGATTTTGTCTCACTACACCACAATCATCAATATCCAGAATAAGGTTTCCGATTGATTATACACTATTCCCTATATTTTTTTGTGGTGTTTTTTTTTTCATCTTAGTAATTTTAGAAGACTGATTAATTAGTTAATAATAAATAGTAAAAATATCTTAACGTACTTATGATTATGAAAGAGATATATGTTCAGTCTCACTCTCTGTTTACGCTTCAAACAAAAATAGAAATAGAATAGAAATAGAAATAGACATTCATCTTCATCATGTTCATTAATTTCTACTACTAAACTAAACTAAGTTAATCATAATTTCTGTCTGATCACTGTTTTATGGTTTTCTATTTGTTTGATTCTACTTATCTGGTAACTAACTACAGTTAGGTTGATATGCTTTATTTCTTCCATCGTGCAGTTCAATCCTACGGTCTGAGATGGAAACTTAGACTTTGTTTTAATCAATTTAATAATCATAAAAAGAAATAAAGTAATGGGGGGTATTTGTTCAAGAAAGAGAAATCAACAAGTGATAGAAGATGATATACGCAGAGGAGTATCAAGAAGATATTGTAGAAGTGGCAGTACAAAATGGTTAGGTGCAAGAACAAGTTTTAAGGCTAATCATTCTCCTGGTGGGGGTACATGTCCTTCTCTTATGGATTTATGCATAAATAAGATCCGCGAGGTGCATGCTTTTATTGTTTTCTCTGTCTCTGTCTTTGGTTGTCTTGTTTTGTTTTGTTTTTAGACAATACTTGATTCAACTTATGTTTCTCAGGATTTTCATAAATACGAGTCCTTTTCGATTCTTCCCAGAGATATAAGCCAGTTAATCTTCAATGAATTGGTCGATTCCCACTGTCTTACTGAATCATCTCTCAATGCTTTTCGAGACTGTGCTCTTCAGGTGAAATTCTAACTTTTGCTTTCATTTAAGTGCTTAGTGTATGTTTGGTTCTGCGTTGGCAAAAACTGATTTTTTAGTGAATGGATTCTCGCTAAAAGTGAGTTGAAGATAAAGTGATTTATGTTTCGATATATTTATGTAAAGTTAGTTGAACAATAAATTTGAGTGTTAAAATCAATTCTGAATCAAAAGCGCTCCAATTTCTAGCTTCAAGGATAATCAATTTTGTAGGCAAAATCGGTTCTCATCGAAAGCAACCAAACATGTCAGAATCAATTCTACACCTCTAGAATCAATTTTAGACCCTCTAGAAGTGAAACCAAACATACACTTAGAAGAAGCTTCGGTTACGAAGATGTGCGTGCTTATTAAATACAGTGTTGTGTTTTTCATGGCAGGATGTTTACTTGGGTGAATATCTTGGAGTGAATGATGGCTGGATGGATGTCATTAGCTTCACAAGGGCCGTCTTTACTTGCAGTTGATGTTTCTGGTTCTAATGTGACAGACCATGGACTGCGACTCCTAAAGGATTGCTTAAATCTTCAAGCTTTGATCCTTAATTACTGTGATCAATTTTCAGAACATGGACTCAAACACTTAAGTGGTAGGTGGAGTTTTTAAACAGAATAATAACATGTTGGAAATATCGCCTTCATTGCGGTCCGCCCCTAGCCACCTAATTGTAGCATTGGGGTTGCCTTCATTGCAACCTCCAACACCTTCACTGTGTTGGGTGTGAAAGGGGTGGATTTAGTCCCACATTGCCTAGAGATATGGCCTGTGTAGTGTCTACAAAGTTTGGGCTGACCTCACCTTACAAGCCGGTTTTGTAACGTTGAGTTAGGCTCAATATGAAAACTTAAGATAACATAATAAGATCATACAAACTATTCAAATGAGATGGGACTTTGTGCTGAGTTTGACGGTATTTAGTACCTATCTTGTATTCTACATGTATAAAAACTATGAATCATGGATTGTTGTTTTTGTCTTTCTTTTTTACGTAAAATAACAAAACTATTATTGGAAATTTTTGATGTCTTGCAAAAGTAAGTGGAGAAATTCATTCATGAATGTTAATCCTCATTGGATGTTATGCAATATTGGAGTTATTTTACATAAATAGATATGAGATATCAAGAGTTCTATTTGTTAACAGTAATCAATCAATTGAAATTTGTTGCATAGGTCTGTCAAACTTGACTTCATTGAGTATCAGAAAGAGCTGTGCTGTCACACCTGATGGAATGCGTGCATTTTCCAACTTAGTTAATTTGGAGAAGTTGGACCTTGAGAGGTGTTCAGATATTCATGGCGGATTTGTTCATTTTAAAGGTTTCTATTCTCGAGATCTTGCTAAGTGTATAAGAAGTTAACCCCCTTATGTATTTGATGTTGTTAAAAACCAACATCACATCTAGTAATCTGAAACAAAATAATTTTTTCTTTAATATATACTTAGGTATGGGATATAGATGGTTAATCGGGCAGTCTGACATGAACTTCATCCGGTCATCAGGCTAGATGATCAATATTAGTTATTTCATGAAACTTCATCTAAAAAATTTGTTTTGTTTCTTGCTCGATGAATTTACCATATTCTTCGAATCAATAACTATTGTTTAACCGTCTTTTAGTAACTACCTAATGTTATACTCTGCTTTTAAATTATTTTAGATGAATTATCATCATTATTTTTATTTGATGTCGACCGCATCTGGTTGGTGCAATAAAATGGCTATAATAAGTTCTACATTCATTCAATAGACCTTTTTTATTATACAAAAATGTTTAAGGGGAGGGAAGGGCGAGGTCAGGGTATGCCAATTTAGGATATAGTTGACTTGTAATAGAGGATTGCCAATAAGAATCGATCTATGGTTCCTTGCGTCAGAGGGTCTTTCATCTTTCCACTTGAGCCAACCTTCATTGGCTTCTTCTACGAACTTTATTATTTACATTTTATTAATAAATGCTTTCCTGTTTAGAATTTGCTTTCAAAGAAACTTGGTTTTGGAATTTCTAGGTTATATAGATTTAGTTCCGTTTTTTTTTTCATTTCGAATACAGGTCTGAAAAAGCTGGAGTCTCTTAATATCGGATGCTGTAAATGTGTTACAGATTCAGACATGAAGGCTATCTCAGGTATTGTTCATTTGTGTTTTTTATCAAAGTAGTTGCATTTTACTCCCTCTCCTATCTTTTGTGCATAACAAAATTCGTATTTTCATGCTTTCGTGATACAATATGTAGAAGTTTTTCCACTAATGAGGTGGAAGCAAAATGTTACTATGGTCGATACATGATACCGATTTTCGTAGTTGAGTTCATATCTGAACATTTGGTATTGTAACTTAATTAATGGATTCATAAGATTACCCAATTCAATTCTTTCGCTTCATACTTTTAGATGCAAAAAGCTAGGCCTTGATCACAGTTTCAGTTGACTTTCAATATGAAATGTTTCAGGTTTTATTAATTTAAAGGAGTTGCAAATTTCCAATAGCAGTATTACTGATCTTGGGATTTCTTACTTAAGAGGTATTTCCATATTGTTTGTCATCAAGTACAAGTGTTACATCAAGACTATAACAGCTGCTTCTGTTTTATGCACGTCATAACATATCTAGTTGTCAATTTAGTAGAATATAAAATAATATCTCATAATATATTGACATATTATTAGAATATATTTGTTTCTGTTCTGCGATCAGTTTCTAATCTTAAAGTACCTTGGATTATTATGTCGTAGGATTAGTTTTCATATTTCTTAGTCACTTTCTTGATTTATTTCATGATTTCCCTATTTATTTAGGATTTGGAGTCTTGTATCCCTATAAATAGGGATTAGTACTTGGTCTTTGTATCAAGTTAGCATCAAGGTACCAGCAATAATATTCAACGTTCTTATTATTTCTCTCTTCCTCTTGTCTAAAACTCACAACTAGAGCTGTCAATTTAAGGGGCTTTAACTTTTTGGGTCCCAATTCCATTGTGAAGGGGGATTAAAATACTCCTAACTAATGAGCCCTATTTTTTATAAGCCCCAAAGTTGTAAGCCCCACATGTTAAGGGGGCTTAAAATTGGCCCCCTTTCACATTTACTTTTTTTTTTCCAATTTTTTTTCTTGAATTTATTTTTTCAGCATTTCTTCTTAAAATATGATAAGCGCTTCTAACACAGATATTCTTTTTAAAATAAGCTGTTTTGAAAGATTATTTTTTTGGAACAAAAAAGATTAATTAATTTGAAGAAGGCAATAGTTATTTTTGTCCCTAAAAAAAATTATTTTTGTCCCTCAACTTATTTTTTCTATGCTTCAGTTCCCAAATTCATCAAAATCATCTAATTTAAGAATATAAGATAAGATTTATTATGCTTTCATTTGAATCCGAAACTTTGCCATGATGACTTGCAATAGGATACCAGAAGGTGCTTTCCATTGGAATTGGGTACCTTGCGCTTTCATGCTTATCGATAAAGTACACTTAGAATTCTGCAACCACACAAAATCGAACTTTCAAATTCAATTCGTATTACACTGTGTTTTGTATTTTATCGATGAAGAATAGGATGATTTAGTACCAATTTAAGAAGAAAAGAAAAAATGAATTTGATTAGCAGAGAAGACGAAGGTTCACGGAGGAGATGAAGGTTGAACAGAGAAGACCGTGGTTGGTTATAGGAGAAGATGAAGGTTGAGAAGGCGATTGGTGTCGATGTGAAAATGAGAACTACTGAATGTTGTTGAGATGAGTGTAACTGATTAGCGATAATGTTTGGCATGAAAATATGTTTGATTTTGGGGCTTCTTTGACAGCTATACTCATAACACAGTTTATGTTCACTCTAGTGAAAATATGTTATTCTCTAACTGTTATTTAAAAGGAGTTTGTGTTTATTGAATGAGTTGTAAAACCAGTTTGCTTTATGTATTATTACATTGCTTGAATAATCCTCTCTGATTTACAGGTTTGCAAAAGCTTAGCACATTAAATGTTGAAGGATGCAGTATCACTGCTGCATGTTTTGAGTGTATTTCTGGTAAATAATTCTCATCTTATTCTGTCATTTCATTTATGTTGATTTTGGACATCAAATTTGTTTGTTTTGGACAGTCGTTTTGTAATGCTTGCTTTCCCTTTAATTTATTTAGAAAATTAATGATTTGACAACTCTGACATGCAATCCAAGTAGTGCTTGAACAGAAAAGATTATATCTGATCTTGGCATCTCATATTTGCTTACCACTGTTCCAATGTCCAAAATTCTCATGGTTATTTCTTTAATCATGTTTTTCTTTCACTTGCAGCCTTAGCTGCCCTGACATGCTTAAATCTCAACAGATGTGGTCTTTCTGATGATGGATTTGAGAAATTTTCTGGTAACTTGAATATATAGCGACCAATTTTGACGACTTAATGTCCATGTCCATACTTTTTACTCTAAGGATGACAAAGCAACAATTTCTCAGTTTTACAACATATGTTCCCTTTCCTGCAGGTCTTACAGGTTTGAAGAGGTTAAGTCTTACATTTAACAAGATTACAGGACGCATGCTTAGTTCATCTAAAAGGTTATTCATACCTCCATAACTCTTTTAAGAGCAACCTTTTCACAAGCTGCTTCCTTAATCCCTAGGTTGAAAAGATACATGATCTGTACAGTGTCTGTGTATTTATCTCTTCAATTCTCACCACCACCTGCCAATTTTTAGATGCTAAGAACTGAGATGGACCTTCCCCATTTATATTATTGCTTTTGATAATTTCACATTAACATCTTCATGATTTCCTTATTGATACTAATTTTAATAATCACTTTTCCTTTTAAAAAAAATAAATTGGGGAATGAGAAAATTATTATTAATAAAAGTGACACTAATTGTCATTAACAACTGTCTCCTAGGGTACTTGAACTTCGTCAACCTCAAAGCCAAACTCTTACCCCTGATAGTTTCTTTTTATAAAATCAAAAATACTAATTTTTGAGGGAAAATTACTGTAACTATTATTCTTTGTCATGAATTGTTTTAAATTTTAAAATCCCGCGATAATATCTATTTTGAAGGTACATCTTATCCTTCGCCCTAGTGTACTTCCCTTCACTTAGGGTCATGTAAAAAGACACACAAACCTAACCTAATAATGGCGTAGAAATTATTAGGGGCTTGTTATAGTCTTCAAATTTCTTAAGGCTCCCTATTTAGTCTCTTTGGGTGCTGGCTCTTGGCATTCTTGAGTACCATTGGAAAAATAACTCGTTTCACACTCAATTTGTTTCATATGCAACTTCTGCGACATTGACTATCATCATGACTAAAACTTGTTTATTGTTTATTTTTCCAATTGTCCTTTAGTTTTTTAATTGGCTTCTCTTTGACAGGCTTAACAAAATTGGAGTATTTGAATCTGGATTCTTGCCAGATCAGGGATGAAGGACTTGTGAATTTGACAGGTTTACTGCTTTGTTCTTCTGAATATCTAAGATTTTAGGAGTCCAATATTTGGATTGGAAGTATGACGTACAGTATGAAATTTTTAGTTATTTTTCTTTCAGGCCTCACTCTCTTGAAAAGCCTGGTGTTGTCTGACACTGAAGTCGGGAACAGCGGGATTCGATATATATCAGGTTGGTGGAAACAACCCTGTAGCTATCAAATGAGAATTTAAACTCAATAATCAGTGTGAATTTATTGGCAGATAAATTCAAATTAGAGCATATGTTTCTATATTTGTTGGTTATATGTTTGAGTGTGAGTGCTGTCTACGAGGTACTCTGTGTTTCATATAATATGATTCGCTTAAGCACCTTGTTATTCAGCTTCCATGTTGACAACTTCTAGTATATAAATTGACATTTTGTGCGTTATGGCTCAATCTTGGAATGTGATCACAGACTGCTGTATATATGTTGGAAGATAATTTCAGGAAGCGTATTTAGTTACACTAATATAAGTGAAGTTTCGTAAAAAGAAAATTTATTTGTGAATAATTTGCCAATCTGCCTAGGACGTGATTGCTGTGAGCTGACATTTTTAATTTGATTTATGGCATTTCTTTTTATAGTTTTTTTTTGTTGGTCCAAAGGCATTTCTTTTTATAGTTGTACAGCTTCTTTGTCTATTTATAAATGGGAAATGCTAACAAGTGCCCTTAGGGTACTTTTTTAAAAGTTTAAAGTAGAAATTGAAGACACTGAAACAACAAAAAGTAACTTTTTCTACATAAAATTTATCAATTATTTCTATTTTTGAATCCTTAACAAGTCAAGGTGCCCTAAGGACACTTGTTAGCATAACCCTTTATAAATATATGCTTTCCAGTTACTTCTACTTGTACACACTGAATGTGTCCATCCACTTGTTAGAGATATTCAAGACACTGATTTTAATGCATGTCTGAATTGGTTCTTGGTTTTGTCCAGGTTTAAACAAGCTGGAAGATTTGAATCTGTCATTCACCTCAGTAACTGATAATGGCCTAAAAAGGCTCTCTGGATTGACAAATCTTAAATCACTTAATCTGGATGCTCGACAGATAACTGATGCTGGATTGGCAAATCTTACAAGTAAGTGTTTCCTTGTGTATCTGTTATGTCTTTCTTTCATGTGTATTCACCTGTTATCTTTTTATATTTGGTGCTCTTGTATGAATCGTTTTGTATATGTATAGAGGGTACTGTATAGTGTTGAGAAAGCATCAATAATAAATCATTGATATGGCCCATAATCTGACCGATTATTTTTTATTAGTTTTCCTGTTATTTTTCGTTATTCTTTTTAAGAATATTTTATATATCTAACACTGCAGCATGCCAAAGTTCCCTATCTTGTTTCTTTTGAATGATTTCATCTATATTTCGAGTCGTCTTAATGCCTTCTCCCTCTTTATGATCACTTTTGACTTGTATAATTGTTTTACTTCTCTTTCTCTCATTTCCCTTCTTTATTTTCATATGCTCCATTTTTTCTGAGTGGATCATCTAATATTCTTTGCTAATGACCGATTATTTATTTGTAAGTATCCATTTTTTCCCCCTGCCCTGCCTATTTGTCACATGCTATTTGGAACAACTAACTTATTGTATTGGATTGGATCAACTCAAGTGCTTTATTGTGGTAAAAACTACATCTGTCAGGTCACAACTCTTTCTACCCGAGCCCTTGTACAAACACGATGTTTGAATCCAACTCTATCCCTATCTAAGCCTTCACACATGACATGATGACTTGCTTACCTTCAACTAACAATCCCTTTTTTAGGCACTTAGCTGCGAGATTTCTACTTTTATAGACACAACCTCACAAAACCGGCTTGTGAGGTGATGACTGCTCCCACTTATAAACACTTCTTCAGACCATATCACCTCCAATGTAGGACTGATACCAATTGTTGAGGTTTCAATCAAGGAAGTGGAACAAATAACAATGGCAACCAACAAACTAAACAGTCCAATCAACAATAATAATATCAACCATGAACAAATCTAGAACCTATGTGTAAAGCAAGCAAACAAACAATCTATCCAAAGAACATGATAAAAAGAGTAGAGGAAACAAACAGACTAAGATTGTTTACACAGTTCTGTCCAAATTGACTTATGTCTGGAGGAGAGAGCGGCTCTCCAGTCCACTATCAGTTAATCTTCACAAGAGGATAAAAAGAGTCGGAAGAAATTAGCTTCAACAACAAACTAATTTTTACCATTTCCCTTTCTCTTAACCCTCAAAGAAAGTCACTCAAGAAAACAAGAGAGAAAACTTAGATCCTCCTCCAATGAAATCTCACTACAAAAGGTCTTTAGAATGTATTTCCCAACCCTAGAATCTCACCCAAAAGCACTCAACCCTTGGTCCTTAAGTTTCCCTAAAAGTCCCTCTCTTTTGGTGATGACCTAGCTCTCACAAACTGCTGAAAAAACCTGTTATTTTATACCATACCAGAGCAAAACACCTCGCACCCAGGGCAGTACAAACACTGCCTTCCTAGCTGCCTGAAAACACCTTGAGACTTATCCCAAGCACCTCGCGACTGAGGCAGAAATAAACCAGTTCGCTTTCTTCCAGGAACGTCCCGCAGCCACACTGTACTCGCCTCGCGGTTTGACAAGAATGCATCTAAACAGATTTTAAGTTACACGCAACACCAATATTTGCATTGAGTGCTTACTGGTAGGCCAAAAGCTATTGCAGTTAGCTAAGGCACCAGTCTTCTTCAACTTAAACCTATCAGCAAGCTCTGCGGTTTAATCTGACTCTGATCCTGTTGCCAAGAAAGATTGCTGACCCACAACATACTGCAGGTTGCATCTTTGGTTTAGTATTTCATTGAAATACCTGTTTTCAATTTTAGATGCAGCCCTGCATGAAATGCATTTTATCCGAAACTAGCCAAACCAAGGTAGTTTTACTCTATGATGACTACGATCATTCTCCCTTTTATAAGGTGCAAGCTATACAATATTTTTTTTCTTCACTTTTTACTGTTCCACTCAATGTCCATATTAATTTGTGTGAGCTGTACTATTTTTTTTACTTCCGTTAGATACTTAGTTGCTTCAAATGTAACTGTCTGATTGGCTCTTGTTTTGTATAGGTCTGAGTGGATTGATAACATTGGATCTCTTTGGAGCCCGTATTACTGACTCTGGAACTACATATTTACGATGTATGTATATATATCAACTTCAAGCTATTGTTGTTTTCCTTTGTTCATTTGGTGTATGTTAACTCTATGTTTCTTTAAAATACTTGATTATATATCATGTCTCTGTAAATTGTAGTATTATAACCGACTAATTAGTCTACGCTTCTAATGAGAATGCATGAGTAATAATGAGAATACTCTGCATTTCCCATGGTGTATTTTTAGGTATTTGATGCTTATCATATGGGTATTGGGCTGCACACATCTGTTCTGAAATTGTTATAACTGCTGAAGAGAATAAATAAATCTACATAAAGTTTGTTCTTCATCATATATTCATTTTGTATGAAAATTTTAAAACTGCTAAACTGGACAAACAAACAAATAAATGGTTTAATGACTCAAAATAAAAATGAAAAAATAATTTGAGGTAGTACTATTCGGAAACCTCGTTTAAGTCCAGCTTACTTTTTCATTATTTGTCATTTCGTTTGGTATATATTGCATAAAATGAACACTAATTTGAAATAATGGGAAAGCATGTGTCTACATAATTTTCGCATAAAATTATCATTTTTTTTTTGACAAAAGCATAAAGTTATCTTGGTGACTTGAATGTTATTTCCTTTTTTGAATCTTGCAGCGTTCAAGAACCTGCAATCCCTTGAGATATGTGGTGGATTATTAACTGATGCAGGCGTAAAAAATATAAGAGAAATTGTTTCCCTGACACAGCTAAACCTTTCCCAGAATTGCAAATTGACAGATAAAACTCTGGAATTAATCTCTGGTATATTCTGCATGTCTTCATCACTGCATATCTTACTTGCATCATCTTTTTCAACAAAAAATATATAAATGATTTGGTATATGTATTACAGACACGAGACTGTAACTTCAATGTGTAGCAACAATCTATTACCCCTTGGTAATTCATGTTGACTGTTAATGAAGCACCACATGTAATGAGGATGCAGCTGGTATACTAATGTTAGTTATTGTTCATGTACAAAAGGTTAAAATATTAGTGTAGTCATCGCAGGAACACGTGTATACCCATTGATCATGAGCAAATAACTAAGTCTTGCAGAATTGGAATTAAATGAAAGAAAAGTAAAACTAGATAGAGAATATCATTTGTTTGTGTTGCTTTTTGTTTCCTTCCTTGCCCCATAGTTGGTATCAAACAAAGAGGTTTGTTCTGCTTTGGCTAAACACGTGTTTGTATATCTATATTTGAATGCAGGAATGACTGCACTGAGGTCCCTAAATGTCTCAAATTCTCGTGTAACAAATGAAGGACTGCGGTATTTGAAGCATTTGAAAAATTTACGCACTCTTTCCTTGGAGTCTTGCAAGGTCAATGCGGCTGACATTAAGAAGCTCCATTCAACTGATCTTCCAAATTTGATAAGCTTTCGACCAGAGTAGACCAGGTGATCGAGAGAATTCTGCTCTCTGCAGTGAACAAACAAGTCTCTGTACATACTTATAGCTACTGTTTTGGATAACTATAAAATAAGATTAATTGAAGATGAGAGGTGATTTCTAAAAATGTATTTACAATAGTAGGCATGTAAGATTGTAATGATGCTTTACTTTGCATGTTTGTATTTACCCGTCTAAAAATAATTGCACATATATCTTTTTTTCCTTTTTTACTCTAAGTGTGTATGCCGTGTGGGAATATCTATGTTGTCTCACTGTCTGTGCATTAGGTATTATGTAATAACAACATTCTCGTGTAAATAAAATGTTTGAACCAGAGCAACAGGTGTCTTTATTATAGTGTGTAAGAGTAATTGTTCAATTGTATAAGGTTGAGAAGAGTTTGTGCATATGAATTGGCTTGTTTTTTGGCTGGATAATTGTTTTATTAGTTTGGTGGATACACCTTCTAATGCTTTGTTGGTCTTTATAGTCGTGGTTGCGTTGCCATTAGTGTTTTTATGATAACCTTGTGAGAAAGCATCTAGTAGTTATGGTATTGATTGATTTGAATAACTTTTGATATTTGTTGTCGCCATACCTTGTTACAATTTTGGAACTTGGAAATAACGTCTGTTTTTTCACATAAAACTTGTTTCTTGGCACTATTTTTTTATACAACTTGTATTTGTCAATTTTACCTTATCACAAGTGTTGATGCCCTGGTCTTACTCAAGTGTGTGACTTTTATTAGAAAAACATATACTCATAGGACCTCAAAAAAAGCATTAATTCATGTTTGGCACCAGACTTTAACCTTATCACAAGGGGTGTTTCTTTTGAGTTTTGAATTCTAAGGTTACAGGTAGTAATATCCAATTACATAGATCTTGGCACTATTAAAATCATGAACCTATCAGAATTCAAATCTACATTCTTGAAAAAAAGATTAGATACGATATTAACTCTTGTATCCGAAGTAGAATAAGTTGCATATGGTATGTTTAGAAGAAAGAAATCTAACTAATAAAGACCAGCTCAACAAAGATTCAAAGAACAAATGGTAATTTCACAAGGAAATACAAGCTAAAATCAACTCCAGGGGGTGGGATAAGGGATGAAACACTATATCAAACACCCTCAGCTAATGCGAGTTGAAGTGCCGTTGAAACACCGACACCTCCGCTATCTTCAACATCCAACCGTGCAACCCAAACTTTAGCTCCACGGATGTGCTTCTTAGCTTTCTCTACGATTTCAGCAACAGCTGGATCATTACCATCGTATGTGACTGAAATTTGAGACAATCAATAATTAATTTAATCAAAAGAAATATTTTGTAAAATTTTTATAAAAAGAATTGTTAATTCAATTATTTACCATAAACATTGAGATTCTCAACGTTGTTGGCTTCTACGAATCGAATAAAGTCGTAATTATTTTGTGCTGCCAACCAAACATCAACGGCCATCGAATCAAAAGAAACCTTATTTTCCCGCACCAGTGAATACTTAGCCATTTCAATGTCATGGCTTGTGCCAACTACTGTAACATTTATATCAAAAAGAAAAGATTAAGCATTTGTTAAGGAATAAACAATGAAAACTGTGATAAAAAGATCATTTTTTTGACTTTTGAATAATTGACTACACCACTCAATATACCTCGACCAAATATTTAATATAAGAAGGTTAGTTAACTAACGTTTGTGATGATTTTGATCGCATAATTTGATCACTTGCTGGAGGACTTGGTGGTCATCATACACAAAAAAAAAAATTTCGACCAGCTGGGGATTCCAGGAGACTTCGAAACGTAGGCTCCTCTATAAGAGTAGGTTTTTGTATCAAAGTATGAAGGAAATTTCTTGTACGCCTAGGCTCTGCAGACAAAAATCAGTAAATGATATAAATTCATTAAATTTAAAACATGATGTAGATAGAAGAATAACACTCAGAACTCACTACTCTATAGTCCTAAAATCACACAAACAAATGAGGAAAACTTGGTAAATTAAGTACCATGCACGAAGAGAGTAACCCCCATTGTATCATCATACATTTCATCAGTATCACAGCAGCTACTAAGCTTTCCATCATCAATCTTTATATTCGTTGCTTCAACAGGAATTGCATGTTGTTCAAGTACAGGCATCACAACAGAAGCATTAATTGTCAACCTGTTTTTTTCGGTTATGGCCATGCTCACATGGATTTCTGGAACTCCTTTTGATGCTTCAGGTATTGTAGTTATTTTGAAATATCCCAAATTTTGATTCTCATCAGCCTTCTGTGCATTACCTTCGTAGACAAAGATCAACGCCGCAGTTTGATTATCATGAATGGTTGTGAAAACTACACGCTCTATCCTTGGCAGCGATTTGTTCCTTGGAATCACAGGTACAAAGTTGTTTCCATAAGCTCGAATTCCGATGGCAAGAGGCGAGAAATGAAAATTAGAAATCTTCAATTTTCCAAATGGATGAGCAACACCTAAAGCAGGATCTACTACTGTTGCTACACCTTGAAGTGCAGCTACCAAAGGATTCATACCTCTATAAAGCTCATCTCGTTTGCATATTTTAGTAACAAGATTCTTCACCTTTGGTATATTCCAACATCCACCTACAATTATCAGCATCATTTATATTCTTAGCTTCTACCTCTGCATCTTGCAAGCATTGGATGATTAGCCTTTCACACTTCTCAAACACCTCTTTGTTTACGTCCTCAAACTCCTCCCGCAGCATAACCTTGTGTATCTTCAGATCATCTCCCAACTGTAAATTAACCTCAACACTTGCCTGAGACGAAAGCTGAGTTATCGCCTCCTGGATTGTACCTCGAAGAAGAGCCATTGATTTAATTTCTTTGTCCTCATGAACATGTTTCTTGAATATATTTTCAGAATCAGGTAAGAGATGACTCATCATATTTCCAAGCAAATCTTCTGCGCCAATAGCACTTCCTATCGAGGCTTTTATTCTGAATTTTGTCTTTGATGTAGCAATAACAGCAACATCACAATAACCAGCATCCATATTAAAAATGAGAGCAATTCTCTCACTTTCATGAGAAGCAGAAGCCTGCAGTTGTTGCTGTGTATACAACGTAAGCTACTGCTGTTGGTTGAGGCAGCAGTGTAACATTTAGACTAGCCGCCATACAAGCAGAATGTATCACATTTAGCTGGAATCGACCGAATGAATTTGGAACTGTAAACACTACGCTTCTTATAGGTCTTTTCAGCCGAGCTTTAATCATTGATATAAATTCCCTCATAAATTTTGCAAGAATTTTTATTCGGTCTTTAGATCTCCACACTTGGTTCACAAATACAGCGATAGAAGGGCGAACCTTAGTGTCCAAGGTGTACATCAGAAATGGGTTGGCACCTTCATGGAAAATTGTATCCTCAGTATGGTCTTGAAAGAGTGAGACTTTACTACTGACTCCAATAGAATGGCCATGATCATTGGAAGCTTCGCTATACCTCTTAACCATCTCATCTATTGATTGTTTCCAAAGCTCCCATTGGGAACCATTCCACACAGAAACACAACATGGTGATGTGCCAATGTCAATTCCAACAATTGCTATTTCATGAGGCGGTGACAACTTTTTCCCAGTAGATGCAGGTTCTGTCATCCTGCATTTAAAAAACAAAAGTTGAATTTTCTACCAAAACAACATGATGTAGATAGCATAATAATACTCAGAAGTCATAGCTTAGATGATAAAGTAACAGCTACTCAGTTATCATTACGTTTTTTGAAAAATTCATTTATGTTAACACTAATTAAGCACTCCTCTATAGTACTAAAATCACACAATCATTGTATAATAGAGGTTAGGTTAAGTACATATAGCACAATGAGAAAAAACTTGGTAAATCAAGTACCGTGCACTATGCCTTTGAAACAAATTATGTTAACTTATTTATTGTTCACTGATGGTTCAAAATCTTTATATCTATCTAATTTGCATTTAAATGTTCAGTCAACAAAATACTGGTCTTTTATCAGGTTTAAGGAACAATTTTTCATCAACCATTATCATACTGAATAAGAAAAAAAGATCATAATAAAACTAGTTAAAAGTTATTATTTTCTTAAATTCTGATGAAGCACATAGAATGAAATGATGTAGAGTTTTGAATTAAAATGATAACATGGCCATAAGAGAACAAGTAATTGATGGCATTCCAAATCAATGTTTCTTGAATTCCATGCTAAAGATTGTACTTCTTGCATTAGAAACAAGAACATTGATATGGACAAACCGGAAATACATGTCATTTAACAGGCTTAAAAACAAAATTTTCATCAATCATTATCCTACTGATCAAGAAAAAAGACCAGAAGAAAACCAGTTGACATTATATATTCTCTTGAACTCCAATGAAGAGATAGAATGAAATAGTGTACAGTTTTGAATAAAAATGAAAACATGGTCATAAGAGAACGACTAATGAAATTTCAAAGCAATGTTTCTTGAATTTCATACTCAAGTGTAACAAAAATTCTGATGATTGAATATCTTGCATGACAATTAACAACAAGAACATTGATATGGCAGAAGAGAAAAAGAAGAAACTAAACAAGGTAACATACCTGATTAGTGACGTTGATGCGGGAGTAGCAGCAGTGTAGAGTAGAAGCAGGAGTATCAGAGTGTGGATTGAAGGTTTCTTTGAGAACAAGACTTGCAGGTTACCAGAGACTAATTGAGAGTATAAGAAAAAGAATAATGCTTACTAACGGCTTATATATTTCTCGCTCATTCAATGCCGGTACAGCCATAAAATCAATTTTTTTTCTCTCTCTTTTATGAAAACAAAAAATTCTACTATATATTTTTATTCTCAATAAAATTATGAACTTTCAATTTAGTCCTTTTTAAATTTTGGCTAAATTATATTTTTATGTTTCATTTTGTTCACTAAGATTTTTCATTCTATTTTGTTCTCTTAAATTATAAATTTCAGATGCTTTAATTAGTCCTTTAATTTTTTTTTATCGTTTTAATCTTTTAAAATTAAAAATGTTAAGCACTTTAGTTTCTTGAACTTTTACGTTTTATTTTGGTCCTAAATTTACAAACGTTCGATATTTTGTCACTTTTGTCGGTGCGTAATGTTTGTAACTTGAAATTAAGTTAAAGAAAATATATAGGAAATAAATTTCGACTGTTTTGTATGTAAATCTGTTGGCACACTGATGATTGTAGGTCATGATATTGTTTTTAGTTGTTTTTGTTGTCCGGATGTACAAGTTAGAGAGTATTTTTCATGATTTACATACTAGAATTAGATAAATGCTATCAGGAATGTTCAGAGGTCATATGACTATGTTAAGGGCAAGTTTTGCAGTTTCTTGAGAAGATTTTGGAAATGCAAGCTACTGGAAAAATCGTGCCACGATGGACCTGTATCGTGACACAATTGGAGGAGCTTTGTTTGATGATTTTTAGTTCTGGAAAAATCGTGGCACGATGGAACCTGTGTCGTGCCACGATGAAGGCTGCCACTCAGGATAAGTAAAGTCATCGTGCCACGATGGACCTGTGTCGTGGCACGATGGGACTGTTACAAAAACCCTTTCTATAAAAGCCAGGTGCGTTTTCAGAAGAATGGTTAAAATTTTGGAAGATTTTAGAGCATAGGAAGCAACCGTTGACCCAGGAACAGACAGTGGATCTCACACCAACTCATAGTTGGGCCGGATTTATGTACGTTTTATTATTTCTATGTTGTTAATTGTCTTAGTTATGAGTAGCTAAGCCTTTAGATTGATTAAGCCATGAATTGTAAGCTGAGAGCATGTAATTTGTGTATGAACTCTTTTTGACATCAATGAAATCCTAGTATTATTCAGTATTACTTGTGTTTAATTAATGTCTTTTATATGATTTTGTATGACTACTAGTCATAGCTTCGTGATTGTATGAATTGAATTTAGAAATTAATTGACTACTAGCCCTAGCTGTTAATTCTGACCTAGTAATGTTGTTTAACTTAACATATTAAGCTGAAGATAGACGATTGAGAGTTATGACTTTTGGATTAACGAACTAGTAACACTTCCGATGTTAGGAATCGACTTAAGAGATTAAGATATTATAACTTAGGAAAGAGTTTTGACTCAAGAGATTGATCAAAACTATTGGGTTAATCCGTCGTAAAACTAGGTGAACATTGAGAGAAAAGAGGACCAAATTATTCACAGTGAGCAATAGACGATTCAAAGGCTTGATCATTTGTTTTAATCTATTCTTCAAACCAATTTAATTGTTTTATTTTTCTTATTTTTATGCTACCAACCCAACTGCCTAGGGCAAACCCCCCAATTTAATATATTCTTTACATTAACGAAGTTGCTGAGAAGAAATTAACAACGGTCCTCGTGGATACGAATTTTATTATTACTTCGATAGTTTTGGTACACTTACCAAAATTTTATCACACATCTTGTGTTTATAATGACTCTCTATTGGTGTTAATATATTTTATTTTTGCTTGTTAAAAAAAAAATAGGAAGGAAATTTTCCTAAATATTTCTATAAATTGATAAACTTGATTTTAACTTGAATTCTTTTTTTATAAGAATCTAACGGCAAACTTACACGCTTAATTCTAAAGAGAGAAAAATGTTGGTCCAACATATCTCCCAAAATATCAAATGTCGCTTCGATTTTTTACGACTATACTTACATGAATAATCAGAACTATTCAAATATACCATACATTACTCGTGTGGAAAATTATGAGTGAGACATAATAAGCACACAAAACTAAAAAATATTCACGCATCCATTGATACAAAACACATTATTATATACTCTCTTCGTCCTTATTATAAGAAGAAACACAAAAAAATATCAAAACCAATACAATCATTAATTAATATAACTTTTTTAATATGTTTACAACTATACCCTCATAAAAAATTGTGAAGCATTAAATACATTCACAAATATTAAAAATACAAACATTAAACTAGACTTTCTACCCGTGCTGCCGCACGGGTCATATACATTGTAAATGTAGTAGACAAAAGTTAAATTTAATATAGCACAATTACAACTTATAATTTTAGTGTCATAATTTTGAGTACAAATATAATCGAAGTTTCTCATGTCTACAAATTACAGAATATTTCTTTAAACACTACATTTGAAGTACTATCAATGCAAAGACCATTTTTAGCTATTAACACAATTTTCAGACCATTCCTTGAAGTAGCTCTTGAAAATTGGCTGTGAAAGGTATATGTCAACTTGTTTGAGTGACTGCACTTGACTTTTGTTAATAGTCATTGCAAAACATACAACTATAGGAAACTGTCTACGTTGAAATTTAAATGGAATTCTTGTATCAGATGATGTCAAAGACAGTCTAGGTACCTTAACTCCAATGTTGCTTCCTGTTATCACCTTTCCTTCAAGTACGTATCTCCCCATTTTTGTGATTATCAACCTAGTTCCGTTGCATGGATCTGCAGTTGGGTCCAAGTTTTTCATTAACATTACAAGAACTTCAAATTTCAATCTTATTTTGTGATTTGAGAGACCAGAAGCATTAACCGTGTTCAAGAATTTGGGAACTCCAACTTTCAACCTCTCTTCTAAAACTCAATGTTGTAAATTACCGCAACAAATTATACAATTTTATAAGATTACAGCCGATTACCGACACTATACGATATTTAATTAGGTTGATCATAAAAACAGAAACAATTTAAAAGAGGAGATATATAAAAAAATACAACACAAAATTACGTACTCTACTTTGCCAAAAATGCCTCCCTTTTTTCTAGACTTTTGACCCGTGTTCTGATATAGAGCTGGAGATCATTACATTTTTTGAACCCTAATGTTTAAAAATAGAGAATCAAGCAATTATAATTATAAAATACATAATTATTGTGAGAAGGATAACGCTTGGTAGCCATTTTTGCAAGACATAAGAGTAGGATATGTAATACTATTATTGTCAGAAAACATTGGAATCACAACCAAGTATTGGAGCTGTATTTATATATTGCTGATGATAGGATGATATCACCTCGAATGTGCAGAAAATTTGTGCTGATAGAAACTTAATTAAAGGTATCATAAAATTAAACCTTAACCATTGCATGGGCAAAATTAACTACAACATTGCATTAAATTAAACCAAGGGCTCAATGCAATATTTGTGTGCTCAATGCTAGCTTGTAGTGGTCGTCATACTATAGGGAATACACGTGAGAATAAATGCTTCCACCATTTGTCACAGGTGCGGCCATTGTACTTCGCATATATGGAGTTCCTTATCATTTCTTGAGTCACTAACACCGAGTTTGATTCTCGCGTTGGTTGAGTTGCATGTACATAAGTTGAGCTGTGTGCGTGTTCAATTCCCGCAGATGCGGCTTTCCATTTTTTGCTTCTTCGAAAAAAGAAGAAAAAAAGGAATAAAAAACTAACACCGAGTTTGATAGTTGCACCATCTCTAGACCTGAGTTATTTGTAGAGCTTTCACCATTCAGCAGAAAATTGTTCATGACAATGTTCTTGTCCTGACCAAAACTTAACAGACATTTCCAAGCACGTCCCAAGTAATCAACATTATTTATCTCAGAATCTGTAGTAGGCAAAGCAATTTGACAAAATACAGCTTGAGGCAACATCAGTTTTCACACTACAATAAGAAAATGAAATACACTATACCAACATGTCAGAAGTAACATAAGAGATATTAAAGGTTTTAACATAAGCATGTGCAAATTATAACAGAGCCACAAAACAGAAGGATCATCTGAAATGTATCAACTTGCAATTCAAACTCTCTTTATAAAGCATGCAGACAACTTTTTTTTTTGTTGTTGTTTATAAGTTAAACATCGAATTCTAAAAACCATATACAATAGCATAGGTGTTTACAAACATTAATTGATTTTAGGAAGAAAAAAAAAGCAACATAAATAAATTTTATCAATTCTAAGTCACACAATTTGCAGCAATTCACAAATAAAATTATATGGCTTGAAATTAGTCATACTTAAACTTGCAACAAAATAAATTACATGCTACCAAAAAAGATATATGAACAAAAAAACATTAATAAAAAATAGACGAATTCTAAGCAAAAGACGTTCATAAAAAATAAAACATGTTTAACATTAAAGCAATATCACTTACATTGTTGAAATTATCGAACTCTATAATGAAAAGTGCATAGGCATTAGATCTGTTCTTGTAGCCGGATCAAATGTCACACCCTCGTCAACTTTATCTGTTAGTTTGATTAGCAAATAGTTAATTAATGAAAAAAAGAACTATGAAGAAAATCAAGAAAGGAAAATGAAAACAATAATCATACAACCTTCAAGCTTAGCAGAGAAGATGCAACCTCTTGCTTGTTATGTGTAGTTACAAAATTTTGAATAAAAGACATTTTCAAACTCGCATAAGCCTATCTATCAAACGGCTTCATTTAATGGTACAAAGAGATTTTGAAAAAAAGAGATTTTCAAGAAATGTGAGTCCAACCTTCAAGGTACAATTTTACTACCATGTAGTATACTCCCTCCGGTCCTATATATAAGAAAATTTTTAAAATTTTTTTTTGTCCTATTTATAAGAAAATATCACAACTTTCAAGGTGTAGTTATTGTTTAAAAGACTTTTATACCCCTTATTTAATGTTTGTCTTTTTAAAATTAGTGGATGTATTTAATGCTTCACAATTTTTTATGAGGGTATATTTGTAAAAATATTCAAAAAGTTATACTAATTAATGAGTATATTGGTTTTGATGTTTTTTGGTTTTTCTTCTTATAATAAGGACCGGAGGGAGTATAAGATATGTAAACTTGTATATATGGCATTTCAATATGTACATCGAGACCCAAGATATGCATGCGTGTGGGAAAAAGAAATCATTAAATGAATATGCATGCTTATGGGATAAAGAAACAACTAAATTAACGTCATTTTCAAAGCTTGCAATTAACACGTGGTTGAGTGGTTCTATTCTAAACACCTCTTAAGATATGGAGAATGTATTCAAAACTTGTAATTAAATGTAGCTACCTTTTTTTGAGCAGTGTGTATAGTTAATGGTAGTGGCCGAATTTAAATTTGAAATAAGGGATTGGGAGGTCAGTTAGGAGGGAAATTGTTAGGAGGTGAGTTAGGTGAGATTTGAATTTCAAATTCTGCAATAAATGGATAGCAAGCATAATTCCCGCCCAAAGATTTAGGTTTTCAAAGTAGGGTTTGCATATTGTACTTTAGGATTATATATTAAGATTAATGTAGCTACCTTTTTTTAGCAGTGTGTATAGTTAATGGTAGTGGCCGAATTTGAATTTGAAATAAGGGATTCGGAGGTGAGTTAGGAGGGAAATTGTTAGGAGGTGAGTTAGGTGAGATTTGAATTTCAAATTCTGCAATAAATGGATATCAAGCATAATTCCCGCCCAAAGATTTAGGTTTTCAAAGTAGGGTTTGCATATTGTACTTTAAGATTATATATTAAGATTAGAGATAAAAAAGTCTTTTAAACAATAATTACACCTTAAAAGTTGTGACATTTTCTTATAAATAGGACCAAAATGTTTTTTAAAAATTTTCTTATATATAGAACCGGAGGGAGTACTCATGAAGCTTTAAATGCTAATTCTCTCCACGGAAGTCATAATTCACTAGAATAAGCAAAGTTAAAGATTAATATTAATAATAGCCTAACTAAGCAAACATGCATCAAGTGTTTCAAAATTAAAATACAAACATAAATACTTGTTTTTTTAGCTAAGACACATATTATATTAGAAAACGTAGCTATGTCGGAGAATCTGGCAATAAAACTAGACTGTTGGTGTGAAGCCATACTTCAAAATCCCTCAATCTTTGTCAATTGCCTAGTCTTTTAACAAAAATGCATGATTTTAATGCCTGGAAGCATATTTTGTATTTGATTTTGACGTAGAGCTGCTTGAAGGATAATTTGATCATCGATCAACAAACGAAATGTCATAGTCGTAATATGAAATTCATGACCACAAAATCAAAAGGTCTCATCTCATGATGTAGAGACAATTTTTCTGAATCAAAATCCCAAATGTAGATTTGAAATGTTCTATAAAAATCATTCTATGTAATGCAAGAAAGGCGATAGGCGATTTTCCATTAAAAAAATAATGTTGAACCAAACCATTTGGCACATGGGAAAGTGAACTTTCTCGTACAATAATCTCTTTGTCAACATCTATCACAATCACTTCATTTTTAATTATCCAGTAAAGATCATTGTCTCCACCGTAAAGTGTTTGGTATAAAATATGTCGTTGAAAGGGGGAGTTTCTTTTCTATTTATCTCTCTCCATGAGTTATCTATTCCAATTCTTAGCACAATCTGAAACCTCAAGGAAATGTACAAGGAAAATGTTGAATTTGGCGGTGCCAGGAACACGTGCTATAGTACATTGAAAACAATATACTAGGATACATTTTCGAGAAATGGAAAAATGAGAAATTCTAAGCCGATGCTTGAGGATGGGGTTCACGACAAAAATTTGTCCAAAAATATTATGAAGTAACAATATACCATCACAAGTACCGATCAAATGTGTCATTCCTTGGTGTGTTCCCAAACGAGTCCTTTAAAATTGCACATTCACATAATCATTGAATTCCAAGGAATAAGAATTGGCATGTGTCGTGCAATTTTTAACGTAAATACCAAGTTGCTTGTTCAAAATGGGAGCTGTCAATAATAGCTGTCCAAGGTGTGCACATATACCTTCCAGAGTTAACAAGACAGTTAAGAGGAACAAAAGTAAAGATATGAAATCTCAAATCTTCAAGAAGAAGCAACTTTAAAACCACTTTACAAATATGAATCATGACATTCACTGCATATAATATAATTCCATCAAACACATTAGTTAAACTATCAATTATAAACACAAGAGTTAAATATGTTTTAATCCCTATAACTTTTTTTGCTTTTGTTTTTACCTGTGCCCGCTTTTTAGTCTTATAAATCACAAAACGACATACTTTTAGCCTCTTATTAAGGCCAAAATTAGTCCCTAAACTATCACATTGTCTCTAATTTAGTCCATAAACGATATAAATAAAAGTAAATAAATCCTCACATATATGATAATTTTCAATTTAGCCCCTAAAGTACATGAAAATATGTCAATTTATTCCATAACATCTCAGTAACAGTGATATACTTTAGTGACTAATTATACTTATATAAGCTAGGGACTAAATTTAAAATAAATTAGATTTAGACCCACGCGTTCCGCGGTTTCGAGTTTTTTCTTATTGAATTATAAAAGAATATGTTAGGTTGTATTTGGTATATGTAATCATGTAAAAAATTTATGGCTTAATTTAATTTTTGGTTCCCTAACTTATTTGTTGTTTTTATTTTGCTCCTATAACTTTAAAGTTTTCCCATTTGATCCCTCAAATATATCTCCGTTAGTCAATGGTCCGTTTCAGTTAACTTTAACCACAAAATCAAAAAAACTGTGTAATTATCAATTTATCTGTTTCTTCTCCCCAATCCAAATTTGAACTTCCATATTCCTTCTTCTTCCCAATCCAAACCAAAACCAACAAACCTAAAAAAAATCGTCACGATTCCAAACGAAGACCTAGATTCGTTAATCTATGTTTCCACCGATGAAGATTTAGAAAATCGATGAATAGGATCAAACCAATTCGTCTCTCAAACCTCACGAATTCTTCCTTTTTTGTTTCCATCGAAATCGGAATCTGCTCAGTCAATTCCAATGCAAGGTGAAGTTGGGAATAATCTTTGCTGCTTCTTTTATGAATCATCTTTTAGGTCACAGTCATTCCCCTTTCATGTCACTGTTCTTAGAAGGTGGTTTGTTAATGTTTGTGTGAAGATTTCTTATCTTGGATCTCTCTCAAAATATTTTTTTCTCTTTCTGTGTATTTTTTGTTAGAGAGAGATATACATATAGATATAGAGAGAGAAAGAGAAGAGTGGCTGGCCGATTAGATCGAAATCTTCTATATTTCTTGAACCTGATGACGATCTAAGCTTCTTCAATGGTCTTCCAACAACACCCACTTTGTTATTTTTTTCTTATAATTATAAATATTATTTATAATTATTATTTTGTTTTTTAGTGTTAGTTTGCTTTTTTTAGCTTTAAATAGTTGGAATCTAACCTTGAATTCCTTTTTGCTTCTCATCTCTGAAGCATAGGTACTCCAAACATGGAGAAGTACCGGTACCGGGTACGCACCTGTCTCGGGTACGCGTACGGTATTCGTAATGTACGTACCGAACCGTACCCATTTTTACTTAGCTGATTTGCCGTAGTTGGTGCAGCAAAAACATACGAGCGGCGAAAAAATAACCAAAATTATTTTGCTTTTTTATTGTATTTCAATTCTCTCTCTTGCTTTTGATAAAAATAGTCGAGGAGATGATCCAAAAAAGTAAATCTCTTGAAGCAACATGATAATAGAATTGTGGTTAAACACATGATTAAAATACAAATAGTATTATACTATTTTTTATTAAAATTGATTTTTTTTTCTAAGCATGTTTTTACAACAACAATGGTAATAATTCACTTAGAAAATCTTTTTTCAATGTTTTATGTCAACGTACTCGTACCTTCATTTTTTAAAGTTAGCCGTATTACGTACCGGTACCCGTACCCGTACCGGGTACCGTACCCGTACCTATGCATATAGGCTTCTCATGGTGGTGTTGTTTGTACTATCTATCTTCAATGGCAGAATCCATGTGAGATTCTTAAGGTGGAACTGTTAAGAGGGTGTCACTTTTGGGTAAATTTAACTCTCTAATCTCTAATTTTGATTTTGAGAGAAAGAGAGATGAAGATTTAGTTTATTAAAAAATGAATGAGTTTTTGATATTTGATTTTCTGGATTTAAAGATGAAAAAAAAGATGAATTTATGTGTTTTTAGAGAGAAAAAAAGATGAAGATTGTTGTTGTTGAATTTTCTGGATTTGTTGTTGTTGTTGAATTTTTTGGATTTTTTGTTGTTGTTGTTGTTGATGATGAATTTATGTGTTTTTAGAGAGAAAAAAAAGATGAAGATTGTTGTTGTCCTTGTCGAGGAAGGAAGAAGATGAAGAATTGGGAAAAAATAGTTATTGACGGTACATCGTAAGATATAATATATCTACATGATCCAACGGTATCATTTATGATAAAAAAATCAAAGGGTCGAAATTAACAAAATTAATAACATATACGGTGGACCATTTATAATGTTGGTCCACTATAGACATTTGAAGTTAAATTTAACAGACATAGATCAATTTGACTGACGGATGTATTTTTGAGGGACCAAACGGAAAAATTTAGAGTTATGGGACCAAAATAAAAACAACAAATAAGTTAAGTGACCAAAGATTCAATTAAGCCAAAATTTATTCACTTTGTGGGTGGTAGGACCCATCCCAACTTGTAGACTGTCCCAACTAGGAGGGGATTGTCTGCGGTGTTTTTTTTTTTTTCTCATGTGTGATCCTAACCTTTTATTAATGAGGTGAGAGAATTTGTTTCAATATTAAAAATGGAGAGAGAATGTAATTAATGGCTTAGATCAATTACTACAAAAAACTACAAAGTTTTTTACTGGATAGAATCTTTTCCCACCAATGGTTACGGGTTGGTCCCAAATTTGTCTCACACGATTTAAAAAAAAATTGTCCAAATAATAACTTGGCATCTGGTCGGGACTAATATGGGTTGACCTTCTGGTTATTGACCCGTCATATTATACATGTATATCCTATTTATTCTTTTAGTAACTTATTCTAATACCCGAGAATATATTAAAGTATACTCAGTAGAATAAAACCTACATTTTTATTGGTCTTGTCATTAAAATTATTCTAATTTTTATTTTTTTTTTGAACAAGCCAAAATGAGATATATTACCACAAATGAAGATTCTACTCCCTAGCACAAGGCGTGCCTAAAAGAGCAGAACATAATTACAACAAAGTATTCGTATGAAACCGAAAAAAGGAAACACAATCAGCCAATACCCAAACAAACAAGGGGTTGTTGCTGCCACATATGGTCACCAAAAGGAAAACAAACATTTTTAGCTCTTAACCATCCTAAGAAAGTAATTTTAACCTTTTCTAGAAGCTGCATAATTGATTTAGCAATATTAGAGAAAAACCTATGATTATGTTCATTCCATAAAATCCAAGCAGTGCAAAGCCAGATAATATGTAAGAAGGAACGTCGAGGTTTGTACCCTCCTGAAGAGAAAACAAACTGTGTAAAATGATCCATTATATGTTGAGGATCCACTGAATACACACCAAGCCACGTCTTAACAAGTTGTCAAAGAGAACCAAAAATGGGACAATGAATTAGAAGATGATCTGCTGATTCATTATGAGTCCATCCAGATACACACAAAAGGGGGGTAGTCGAAATAACGTCGCGCCGCACTAAGTTATCCTTTGTTGGCCATCTGTTGCGAAAGAGACGCCACACACAGATTGAAACCTTCAAAGGGACACCTTTATGCCAAACAACCTCCGAAACTTCGTCGTGACTGTGCACCTCCTGCCTCATGAGCATTTGATACACTCCACGAACAGTGTAGCCATCACCCACTGTATATGACGCCACTGCCAAACATTTGAACTTAATTCCTGCAAGATAACGTTAGAAAGCAGAGACCTATATTCTCCCACTAAATCCTCCTCCCACACAAACAAACTACAACGCCACCCCCAAGCTCTCCCTCCAACACCCCACCCTAAGGAATGCATCTCGCCTACCGACAAATCCTGATGAATAGATAAATCAAACAGCCTCCTAAACTTCTCCCTAGGCATAACCGACCCCACCCAAACATCCATCCAAAAATAGATATTAAAGCCATTACCAATTTTCTTCAGAATGCTCTCTTCAAACCAACTCCCTCCCTCAACCCCGATCCCCTCACGAATTTTCACAATCTCTCGCCACCACGCCGACCCATTTCTCCCCCTTCTAAAATTCACCCCCTCTCCTCTCCGTAACGAGAAGACAAAACCTTAAACCACAAACCCTCCCTATCCACCAGACACCTCCAACACCATTTACCTAACAGAGCAATATTAAATTCATTCATCCTCCGCATCCCCCAAGGCACCCAACTCCTTACTCGAACAAACAATATTCCAGTCAACCCAGGCAATTTTTCTATTATCCTCACACCCACCCCAAAAAAAAAATTAATTGAAATAGATTCAATAGAGGATATGATACCTGAGGGAGCTCTAAAGAAAGAAAGGGCGTAGACAGGCAGAGAAGAAAGGACAGACTTAAGGAGAATCAAGCGGCCACCAAATGACAAGTTTCTACTCTTCCAATCAGACAGTCGAGATTTGATTCGATCAATAACAGGTTCCCAAAAAATCAAGCGTCTAGCATCACCACCAATAGGGAGACCGAGATAAATAAAAGGGATCCGCCCAATTTTACAGGACAAAACAGATGCCGCTTCCCGTAACCAGGAGTCATCGATATTAATGCCAACCAACATACTCTTATGATAATTCACTTTCAGCCCAGACATAGCTTCAAAAAGAAGGAGCACCGCCCGCAAGGCCCTGACGTTCGCCAAACTTTTAACACCTAACAATAACGTATCATCCACAAATTGCAAGTGTGAAAGAACAGTAGGAGTATGCGCCCCAATAGAATAGCCAGTAAATAAATTCGAATCCACCGCCGCAGTCATCATTACATTCAAACCTTTTGCTGTTAGAAGAAAAAGAAAAGGGGAAAGCGGATCGCCTTGACGCAACCCCCTCTTCAAATGAAACTAATTTGTATGACACCCATTTACCAAAACAGAAGCAGTAGCAGAACTAACACATTCCTTCATCCACTTTCGCCATAACGGTGGAAAAGCCATCCTACCCATGACTGCATCCAAATAGCCCCAGTCCACTGAGTCATAAGCTTTCTCAAAATCAACTTTAAACAACAGAAGATCTTTTTTCAACTTACGTGCCCCATCAACTGCCTCGTTGGCGATAAGGATACCATTAATAATTTGTCTATCCTGCACAAAAGCTGATTGAGTATCGAAAATAACTGAACGCATTACTTTCCTCAAGCGATTAGCCAACAATTTTGCCAAAATTTTATACAAACTCCCCACCAATGCAATGGGACGGAAATCGTTCAGACGCTGTGGGTTGTCTATATTAGGAATAAGAGCAATGAAAGTGCTATTATTCCTTTCGAAAGACGACCATTACGATGAAACTTCGAGATGAATCGCATAATATCAGTCTTCAAATCCGTCCAAAAATCTTTGAAAAAACCCATATGAATTCCATCCGGACCAGGACTTTTAAAACTCTCACAATCCCACACCGCAGCCTTAACTTCATCCACACTAAACGGAAATGCCAAATGGGCGCCCTCAGCATAAGTCAATCTACGGAAATGTAAATTATCCACACCTGGTCTATTAATTGGTAGCGCCGGAAAATGATTTTGAAAGTGACTAAAAACCGCCTCCCGGACATTAGAGACACCCTCCATAATTCTAGTGACTAAAAACCTGGTCAACTAGAATTGATGATATAGCATTTATGCATCGTCTACCCGACATAATAGCATGAAAATATTAGTATTTGCATCACCTTCTCTAAGCCAAGACATCCTTGACTGTTGCCACGAGATACTAGCATTAACCATGGAAAGAGAGTGAAGATTGGTTGACATTACACGCAGTTCGGCCACCTCGTCCTCTGATAAGACGTCCAACTCTCCCTTAGACTCTAAAAACGCAATGTGATCCTTTAAAGAATTAATTCTGCCTGGTAAATTATGAGTATGAGTTAAATGCCAATCTTTAAGAGCCGTCTTTAGTAACTTCAATTTTTCCTTTAGCACATAGCCACCCCAACCGTCCACATGAAGAGACTGCCATTTATTGCGCACAAACTGATGGTACCCTGGAATATCAGACCAACATTTCAACATACGAACCGGCCTCGGACCCCAATTTTCCTCATCAACCGACAAGGATATTGGACAATGATCAAACAACCCACACAGATTCGAGACCTGTAAACAATTAGGCCACCTGGAACTCCAATCCTCAGATAACAAAAAACGACGTGAAGCTGCGACCATGGAGGGGGAGATCTACAAGAACATTATCATCAATAAAAGCATTGAAGGGATCACAATCTAGAGAGCGAACTGCAATCCCTCGCGATCTTCTTTCCTCCATACTTCGAACCGCATTAAAATCATCGCACAAACAAATATTTTTCCCCACCAACCACAGAAGATGCTCGGATAAAGAATTCCATAATAACTGCTTGGCCCCAAAATCACAAGGAGCATAGACATTAAAAAGATAAAATTCTTCATTAGATTGAATAAAACGACCGTGTATAATTAACCCTCCATACTAAACGACGACCAAACCTCCACGACAGTAGGATCCCACATAATTAACAAACCACCAGACGCCCCTAAGGATAGACAAACAGAATAAGACAACATCAAGTTTCCCCATAGTGCCGCACACAAAGCATCAGTTATAATTGACAGTTTCGTCTCCTGAAGATAAACAATAGAAGGACTCTTCTCCCTAATTAATTTTCGCACTTCCGGCCTTTTCTCAAAACCACCTAACCCCCGTATATTCCACGAAAGGATCTTCATCACCGCCGCTTCCACCCCAACACACCCCCACCACTGCCTCAACCCCATCAATTCGGCCCCTCACCACCCTCTTTACCCTTTCCTTTTTTCCTTTTCTAGCTCTCGACAAAACATTGAACATATTCGACTGATCACCTTCAAAAGTTACCCATATAGCCTTTCCAAAACCAAAAACATCATCTGTAACCACCTCTTTATTACCGTGCAGCACAACCCAATTTTCCCAGTCATTATTAACAGAAGAAGAAGAAGAAGAAGAATCAGATACCTGTGACTCTTGGCTAATAAGCTCCAACCTGTTAATAGATCTGTTACCTCCTTTACACTTAAGAGCATTCTTCTTCAGCACTTTAAGCACTTGACTTCTATCCTTGTCACGAAGATGAGCTATTTTCTTCAAATTATGCGCAGAATGTTTAAGCATGCCACCTGTTTTAATTTTATTCTTCAAAGAACCCATCACCGCAATTTTGGATAATTTATCACCCCCACGTACCTTTATATTAGAAATTTTCTTTTTAGAAGAACACACCACGCCCACGTCGCCATGGACATGATCTGTGAGCCATTCTATGTTGGAACAAAATGTATGAATAACTCTCTTTTGGGTTTTGATGATAACAAAGTGTTAAAAAGAAAATTGGAATTGCTAATGCTTGATTCTAAGTGTGCAGAACCATGTACTTAAAGTTTGGTATCTAACATTGGTTATAGAAGAACAAGCTAAGAGCAAGAAGGAATTTATTGAAGCTTATGTTGCAAACAACTTCTGAAATGATGCTTCTGATCAGCTTCTGAAGACAGTTTTGAAGACCAGCTTCTGATGTGCGTCTGAAGACCAGCTTCTGAAGGGTGCGTCTGATGAACAGTGCGTCTAAAGACCAGCGTCTGAAGGTCAACGAAAGTCAGCGTCTGAACAGTGCGTCTGAAGGTCAACGGAAGTCAGCGTCTGAACAGTGCGTCTGAAGGGTGCATCTGAAGAAGTGCTTCTGATGAACAATGTCTGATGCCAGCTTTTGAAGTACTGTGTCTGAAGGAAGCTTCTGAAGTCTGAATGCAGCAGTCAACAATTGCAACTGTGATCAGTAAAGTACTGTTGTGTCAGAACAACTCTTTGCAATGGTTGCCTCCTTGGAAGGAACACGCAGCCAAGTTTTAAGGAAACATTCAAAATATGTTGCTCTGTTTTCTGTGCGCACACACTGTCAGAACAGAAGGATTTTTTGCTGGCTGAAGCTTCAATTACAACGGCTCTTTTGATGACATTGCTCTTCTACAACAACTCTTTAATTCTCTATAAAGGATTGAAGATTTGAAGAAGAAGACTAAGGCTCACAAGACTGAAAAACCAGCAACTGTCATACTCTGTTTTTCACTAACAGTCTGAAATTTCTGGCTTAGCAACTGGTAAGGAGGTTAAACTCATTCTGAACCAAACCGGTTCTGAATTAAAATTAGCAGATTCAGAACTAAAACAGAGTATGAACAAAACACAATTCAGGAGCAGAAATAAAGTGCAGGAAAGATAAAAAACACATAAGGTTTGTTAACCCAGTTCGGAGTAAACACCTCCTACTCTGGGGGATACCAATCCAGGAAGGAAATTCACTATTGGAATTAATCCTTAAGACTCAGACACTGACTCCCAGTTCCTATCCTAAGCAATCAACTTCCACCTAGTCAGACTTCTACCCATGCATGAGTATTAGAATTCCACTAACTTCCTATTCAAGTAACAGCCCAGTTACTTGAACAACCCTTGAACTAAACCCAGTTCTGATAACAAAACTACCCAGTTTTTGAAGAACACCCTTCAATACAAAAACTTCATTCTTGCTTAAAAGCTTTGAATGAATTACAACTCAATTAAACTAAACTAACTCAGAACATATGAGTGGTGTACAGACAAAGCTTAAAGCTTACACAACCTAAGACTCAATTCTCATATATTTTTCTCTCTTAATCTCATGACTTGAATAGCAGCAGCACCAAATCTCTTATTATAACCTTCAGCAAGTCTCTTAATTATGCACCAAATCTTCTGAATTAGATTTGTTTCTGAATTATGAATGATCCAATAAGGAAACATATAAACCAGCATTCAATCTTTTAAAGATTGCTTCAGAAAAAATACGAGCTTCATAATTTAGAGCCAAATCTTCATTAAATCTTCTCCAATTCAATCAGCAATCTAGAAGCAATATGCGAAGATATATCCTTGTAAAATCTCGCCAAGATTTGTGCCCAAATAACTTGTAAAAACACAGCTTCTGAAGAAGTCAACGAAAGTCAACGCTTATGCTTCAGACTCAGGATTTCAGCTTCTGATGGTGATTTCTGCTTCTGAACAGCTTCAAATGAAAAAACTTGCAACTGAAGATTTGTTCTACATATGGAGATGCTACTATTCAACACTTTGGTTTTGCCAAAATATGCAGCCAACACCAAAATACTCAACACAGTCATCAAATAACTTAGGAATTCTTACAAACCTTTTTATCTTAGAATTCCTTAAGTATAGAGTCTCATCTGAATTGTATTTTGTGAACACCACTGATAGTATATCAAGTGTTCAACTCAAACTGTTTTTTGTTGGAAAATCTATTTGAATCAAAGTCTCTAGCCTGCGTGCTTGAGCAACCAGAAGTCTCATTACTTTGTGTATTGAGCAATTAGAAGTCTCTTAGCTGTGTACTTTAAGCAGGGAAGTCTCTTGCTTGAGGGCTTGAGCATTGGAAGTCTCTTACTAGGTGTTTGAGCAACTAGAAGTCTCTTACTAAGTGTTTGAGCAACTGGAAGTCTCTTAGATGTGTGCTTTGAGCAATTGTAATCAGTTGATTATAGTTCAAATCCCTTGTAAGTGACAGGGGGACTAGACTACTTCCGGTTTGTGGTAGGAACTAGTATAAAAACTCTTGTGTCTCTCTTTCCCTCTCTCTTTACTCTTACCCGCTGCGAAACAAACTCTGAAAATAGGTTCAGAACTGATCTATATCAGAATCTGAACTTAACATAAGTTTTTGAGAAAGGAAAAATAGCCCACACAATTCAACCCCCCCTTCTTGTGTGTTTTTCTCACCTTCAGTTGGTATCAGAGTCCCTGGTTCTGATATTCAATCACTTAACAGTGAGTCAGTATTGATCCTGAGAAAAACATGTCTTCTGGTGATTCTGGTGAATCCACATCCAGAAGTGGTGGTGGTGGCTATGGTACAGTTCACAAGCAATCTCACTCACACAATAAACCCCCTATGTTTACTGGTGATGCTGAGAAATTCTCCTGGTGGTAAAGCAAAATGTACAGCCACATTATTGGAATTGATGACTCCTTATGGGATATCATAGAAGATGGAATATCTATTCCAGTTGATGAAGAAGGAGTGGCTATTAACAGAAGAGGTCTGTCTGATGCTGAGAGAAAGATCTACAGAAAGCATCACAATGTTAGAGAATCATTGTGGACTCTTTACCCCACAATGAGTATCTCAAGCTGAGTGACAAATCAATAGCAAAAGCCATCTTCACCTCTCTATGCTCTAACTATGAAGGAAATAAAAAGGTTAGAGAAGCAAAGGCAAACCTTCTGGTTCAACAGTATGAGCTGTTCAGAATGCAAGAGGATGAAAATATTGAGACTATGTTCTCAAGATTTCAGACTCTAGTTTCTGGACTTCAGATTCTGAAGAAAAGTTACACTACTGCTGATCATGTGAACAAGATCCTCAGAAGTCTGCCATCTAAATGGAGACCTAAGGTGACTGCTATTGAGGAAGCTAAAGATTTAAATACTCTAAGTATTGAAGATCTTATAAGCTCTCTCAAGGTGCATGAACTAGGACTCAATGAAGATAAATCTGTTAGACAGTCTGAGTCTATTGCACTGAAATCTAAAGGAAAGTCATTAAAAGCTCTAAAAGCTTCAGAATTTGATGAAGAATCTCCTGAGGGAAATTCTGAAGAAGATTCAGAAGCTGAGGAGCTGGAAATGATTTCTAAAAGAATTCAGTACTTGATGAAGAGACAAAATAAATCTTCTAACAGAAGCAGCAACTTCAAAGGATCTGGTTCCAAGAAGGAAGAACAGAAAGGTTGCTACAAATCCAGAAAGAACAACTCAAAGTCAGGCAACTTCAAAGACAGATTCAGGAAAAGTCTTATGGCTACTTGGAGTAATCTTGACCAAGAATCAGATTCTGAAAATGAAGATGAAGATGAAGAAGAAGCTAACCTGGGTTTGATAGCAACAATATCATCTGATGAGGAATCTGGATCAGAATCTGACAAGGAAAATGAGGAAGAAGCCAATTTGGATTTGGTTGCAAATGTATCGTCTGATGAAGAATCAAGTTCAGACTCTGAAGATGAGGTATATTCTGAACTCACTCGTTCTGAACTTATTGATACAGTTAAGGAATTTATGAACCACCTCAGAAGCAAGTTAA